>VDFB02334419.1:0-367334 GCA_007258455.2 Sequoia sempervirens | reverse complement strand
TTCTTTCACCCATCTATCTGTTGCATTAGGAGAATACTAGTAGATGGTGATACAGTACAGGGATTCCTCCTCATCCTCTTATCCTCGTAATTGGTTAGTCATGTCTATTTATGAGGAGCCTACGAGAAACAAAGTAGTATCAAACGTAATTTTTGTTCCTACTAAAAAGAACTATGTGGAACACAATTGAATCTTCACAAAAATATCCAAGTCCTGCACTAATGTTCTTCAAAAGTTATTAAAATATGGTTTAATCTCTCCTAGAAATAAGACCACTATCTGAACCTTATCCTAACTAGTATGATGTAGAAAAAAATTGTCAATACCACTGAGTCCCTGGTTATGATACTATACATTGTGTGTGTCTTAGAGATGACATCTAAGACCACATAGATAATAGTTGCATTCAACTCAATGGTAGGAAACAAAATTCAAATAAATTTGTTGCCAAGCCTAACATCCAATTGCAAATATACACAGACCCTTTCCCTTCTCATTATATTAATCTTATAACACATGTTTCTTCATCTATTGATCCTATCCCTTCTAAATATGTGAACATGGTCTCATTCACTTCTATTCCTCCTTTAGGTCATGTGGAAAAAATTCCTAGCATAACCTTCACACCACATGACTTGCCTCTTAATAGGGAACCTTCTCTGCTTTACATCCCAGATCAGGTCAAGGGTAAAATTGTCACTCGTGTTATGGTTAACCTTGCTAGTTAGGTCAATTTCATCACAGAGGAGACCCTCTTCATCAATAATTTACATAAGGAGAAGTATGAGGAGTTGAAGACCACAATCCGTACTCATGATGAATTTTTCGTGCATCCTATTGGTTATATTTCTTTGTCGATCCTTGTTTGGCCTAAGTTTGTTGATATCCCATTTGTCATGATCCCTAAATCCAACTTTTTTAGAGTGAGACTAGATATTCCTTGGCTAGTCTCCATGAATGTGATCGAGCTTCAGTTTTCAATAAATGTTTAAAATTCTCTCATGACAATATAGTACAACTATTCAGGATATTGGATATAAACTACTTGTGTCATGTGGTGCTTTTCTCTAGATCATTTTTGGCTTGCCCCTATTGGACGTTTACCATCCCAGGAGACTTATTCTAAAGGGTCTATTTATATGAAGGCCTCCATGTGTGCACAACAACATGCCTTGTCCTCTGCACTTTCCTCTTCAAAGGTTAAGGACAAACATGCTCCCATCCATATACCTTCTTATTTTATGACTAAACAACCCTGAATGGTGGCCTTATTTCCTTCCATTGTGTCTAGTACAAGAAAATTAAAGGCGCCCGTGTTGTGGAATTCTAAGCTTCAAGTCTTCTAACTCTCAATTTTATCCATTATCCCTTGACCCACCCTATATGGTAAGGGGAAACAACATTCAGAGTTGTTCATTATTTTATTGTTTTGTTATCTTAGCCTCTAAGGCCTCCTCTCATTCCTCCACCTACCTCTAAAGCAAAAAAAGGAAAGAATTCTATCATTGAGACCCCATCTCTATCTCTGCTCCTCCTCTTGTTCCTCCTCAGGAGCCTACTCTTTTGTTGGCAATAGCCATGGAGACTAATCCTCTAGTAGAACAATATCCATTTGAGTCTTCTTAGCCTGTTATTTTTGGTGCCCATATTCATCGTAATCGACTTGCACATGAGCATAAACATCATCGAAGGGCATTGACCTGGGAACACAAGGCCTCACAAAAGATTAGGGGGTATCTTTTGTTCCTACTTCTACTTCTACTTCTATTCCTACTTTTGTTTCCTTTTCTACTCCTTTCCTTATCTTTTCTTTTGTTCCCATTGGCTTTCTCAACGAATCCCAATGAACCTCACCCCAAGCATGTGCAAGTATTCATCACTTCTTCAGAGCCTCCCCTAATCACCTCTTCACCAAATATTCCTCCTTTCCTTGAGCCTATTGGCATGCCTTGTATGAAGGTTGTGTCTATTGTGGCTCCTTCTCCTTCTTTTGCTACTTTCACTTCTGATACAAGTCTTCTTTGTCTTCTTCATATTGTTTTACTTTGGCTTGTATCATTCTTGTTATGGATGAAGTGCCTCCTTCCCTAGAGTTTGTTACTGCCCCTCTTTCGAAAGGTGAGCAATGATTCTCTAGTTTCTCATCCTCCTCCTGTCCAGTCACAATGCTTCACTTCAGAGAAGTGTATGTTCGCCTCGTTGGAGGATATACCAAATTTTTCATCTATCTTTGTTAGATTGGTGATGTTAACCTCACAAGATCTTAGTAATGAGGGCATTGAGGCAACCTCCTCCTTGACTCTTGCTACAGGCGAGTTAGCAGGCACTGCTCTTGCTATCCTCCCTCTACAGGATCGTCTTCCTTCTCCCTATGAGGGAGCAAGATGATTTGTTAGAGGTGTTAAAGTAGAGCAATACCTCTTCTTTATCTCTAGATTAAATTTATGTGCTTATTTATGTTCCCTCATGCTTATATGTTAATGTTTGTGCTCTCACCTAGAGGACCCTTGATACCCTTTATAGGTACTTGGATATAAAAGAGAAAATATGTCATACAACTTCTTTTATTTGTCTCATCATTCTTCTATATATCATAAAATATGGCTTTCACGTAAGGGATGATTCAAAGTGTCGGAGCATTTAGGCCTCTTCCATGTTGACCCAAATTTTTATTTGTCTTCATGTGATCTTCTTCCCATTCCAATTTATTGGGGGGTGATGGCAGTTCATATACTTCATACTATATTTATCTATATAAATTTATGCTTTTTTCTAACCTCGAATAATTGGATCCCCTTGTATTCCTGATTTATTAGTCTCTAATTTCTTTGATGTTATGGATTCTATGAGTTATCCCTCATGTGATAACATCCCATGAATACATCTCACCATGTACATATTGCTTTGTCTTTCTTTGACTTGGAATGACATGTGCTCCTTTGTGTAGCACACATCATTCTAAGGGGGGGCTATCATATCTAGATCATCTTTATTTTTCAAAAATGCATGTCTTAAAAAAATATTGATGTCTCTTGATCTTATTGTCTAGCTTAGGGGTAACTTGATTATACTTTTCTTATGATCTCATTTTTTTGCAGTAGGGGTTCTCCTCCTTACAGGGTTTGTTTCTATCACTCATCTTTTTGTGATAGGGTTCTCCACCTTTACGGGGTTTGTTTTTATCACACGTCTTTATATATACTTGTCATATGGTTTCTAGCATAGTGTAGCTTGCTAGCCATACCTATCAATGTTAACTTTTGTTTGATCAGATTTGTATCATGTCTATATTTTATTTTTTCACCTAATGTGTTTATCTCCAGCTAACATGTTTGTGGTGAGATTACAGTAAGCTTTGTAGAATGGAAGACCCGTGTCCTCTTTATGTCCTGGCTCAGCCTTTCAATTGCATATACGACATAAAAAAATTGAAATGACAAAAAAAGAGGAATAATTCTTGAATACCCTCCCCCCAACTAAGCCTACTAAGTGTCCACTCTTAGCTTGTATAGATAGGGTAAAGATATAAATGAAAAGTAGTGGAAATTAAAAATATGCTATTTAGAATTTGGCATGCTTGAATAAAAAAAAATATACATAAAATCAATAAGATTAAATGATAATTATGATTGCTAAAGAAGAGTGTACCTGGAGTTATTATGTGAATTAATTTGCAACTCATGTGTAGAAGTTGAATTGTGAATGCAAGTAAAT
This sequence comes from Sequoia sempervirens, assembly GCA_007258455.2. Lineage (NCBI taxonomy): Eukaryota > Viridiplantae > Streptophyta > Pinopsida > Cupressales > Cupressaceae > Sequoia > Sequoia sempervirens. Next base: position 363,620 of record VDFB02334419.1, on the reverse strand, counting down.
TTTGAAAAGACTTGCCATGATGGATATGAGCTACATGTAGTTATGATATGAATTGAATGTGTGACACATGGGAATTAGGATGGAGTAGTGGATGAAAATAAAATGTTGCACAGAGTTCGCTTCAAGTGAAGTGATAGTTATTGCTAAGTATAGTAGAGATGAAAAGGTGATGTGATGGAATTGGTTGTATGTGGTAAAGTGGACATGTAGCTTGATACATGTGTGAATAAGATTATGTATATACAATATGAATGGATATGTGAATGCTATGGGTCCATGTAATAGTAGGTCCCTTTGTAATAATTCTTTTGGTTCATGTTGTTGCGGGCCCCTACTACATCTACTCACTGGTTGAAGAAAACACGATTGTTGATTATCACTTGTGTAGTGTGTGCACATGAAATATGTGAAGAAATTATACCTGTGGAACATCAGGGGTGAGCTATGTAGCTTGTATACTAATACATTTGTGAATTTGGTTGTTTTTGTTGCTAAATCTTCCTTGTCAAGTTCAAACTATTGGTGTAAGGTAAGAATGAATTCATCCTTCTACAATTGTTTCTTATAAAGCTTTAATATGTGACCATTGACTAGCAATGAGAACCTTACTTCATCAATTGTCTGTAGTTGCACTGCTCCATTTAGAAATATTTTCCTTATTTCATATGGCCCAAGCCATCTCGTTTGCAATTTTCCTCTATAATTTTTGTATCTAGAGTCATAAAGTAAAGCCCAATCTCCTACACCAAATTCCTTTATCTTAATAAACTGATCATTATATATTCCATTCTAATGTCTAATAAACTCAGTGGTGATCACACAATTCAAGGGAAAACCTAGCTGAATAGTCCACTTGACATTGAAAAGACTTTCATTAAATTATCGACCAGGACTGTAGACTTGTGATGGTACTAGAACTGTATGTGCTTCCAAAGACTTGAGTTTACCTAAATTATCCTAGTGAAGGTATTAAAATTACTGAAAAATATAAAAGTGCATAACAGTTAAAGAAGTGAAGTCAATGCTTTGGCTATAGGTACCTACAACATAGTCTGTGACTAAACTATTGTTAACAAGTAAAATGTTGAAACTAACTGGAAACTGATAACTGAACCTATTCTACACTCCAGAGAACTACAAGTTAAATGAATGCAATCATGAACATGAACAACAATTATTGATAACTTGATATGAGAATCTATCTTAACTTACTATGCAATTATGAAGTAACTACTTAACAAAAATAAAAATTGTAAATGTAGTGAAGTACAGTACCTCGAGCGGCCCTTGCTTAGGTGGTTGTCTCCACTAAAATAAACAAAATCTAAATCTTCAAATTAACTCAATCATATCAACTTAAGATCATTCATTACACATTCCAAAATATCACATGAATCTTGCTCAAAGATTGTATTAAAAAAACCATGTTTGAGCAATCAACATGTATGTGTAATAACAACTGAAAACTGAAAAGTGTTTGATAACCAAATCTACAACTGAAAGATTAATCAACTAACTATCCTAAAGACTCAACCACTATATATATACATGCACGGGGAATTTTATTCATAACATAACTCTAAATTGAAACCATTAATTACCACTCTTCTAGATATCAGAGAATAATTAAGATTTAGTTATCTTAATTGCAACTGAAAAGAAATAAGAATCCAAATAGGATTAGAACTCTACAATAACATAACTAAAATGTGGAACATAGAATCAATTACACTAGAATCCTAATGATAACAGGGTTCTTCTTCAATCCCTTTATTGTTTATCATAATGATGCATGATTGTCTCCACCAGGGGTCTCCATTTTGTAGTTATTGCATTCAATGTATTTAGGAACATCCCCTATTTCATTGTCCAAGAATTCCTTTAGCTATGAGTTACATTCTACAGTTGTTGCGAGCTACTATGTCTTCTCAGACTGCAAGGGATTAGTTCATAAAACATGCACACAATACTAACTACCATCGTTAAACATAGATATCAATCATAATTCATACATATTCACATACAAATCTAGCAACACCATCATATCATAACTACATTTCCATATACTTTAACCAAATTCAAGGTCTACATAATAAACATAAAAGATGGAAAATTGTAGGAATAATTGTCTTAGGAATTTATTATAAGTAGCATAAGGATAACAAAAAACTAGCTAATAAATGGGCTCATCACTCCCCTCAACTACCCTTTTTCTTGCCCTCAAACAAATGAACTAGGGAAACAAATTATAGTGCAGTATAATCACCCTAAGGTCCATGATAGTGTTTACTCCCTTGATCTACTTTAGGTAGAATCCCCTATAACATGAAAGCCTCCTCATCCTGGTAAGTTTAATCTACTCACATTCCTCCATCTTATCCCCTGTCCAATGTGGCACTGGATAAAGAAGGATGGGTGGTTAGAATGTTAGTGGCAACCATTTAAGTGTGAGGTTAGTAGCAATATCCATATACATGCGCACTCTTTCAAGCATATCCATGAAGTTATACACTGAATGTGGCTCTTTCCTCGGTAGTTCCGAATTCAAGCTACCCCATCTCTGTTGCACATACTTATAAATATGATAAACCAATCCAACTGCCAATGTCTACATTTTGTTATAATCATGCATCCTCAATCCCATGATCTTTCCTCCTGGTCCTTTGTACTCTAGAAGTTGTAACCATTCATTTACGATAGTATCAGGGTTCTTTGATTCCTTCCTTACTAGGAGAGCAATAGATTTCTCTCTCCTCGTATTCCTCCATAATTTCACCCATGAATCCTTCATTCCTGAAGTAGGATGCTAGTGCTATGACTTGTAAATCTCCAACAAACATCAAGGGGTTCCATTTTGTCTCCTCGGGCACTACATAGTTATGTAGATAGTGCTCACAAAGCTAGTCCTATTCATTTGGTGTAGAGTCAGCAAAAACATTAAGGAAATCATATTTCCTGCTCATTCCAACTAACTGGTTACTTATTAGCCTAATAAACTTAAAACTTAAAAAAAAATCTTGCAAAAATGATGCATAATTTCATGTTGGGGTTCTGCATCTAATAATTTGGGAAAATTTATTTGCTACCTCCTCCACTATGACTTTTAACTTGTTCAACTCAATGTCTCTCCCCTCCAATACTTTAGTATGCTCTGCAATTAGGGTTTCTTTTTCTTTTCTTCATTTTTCCTATTCTTGTGAAAATTCATTAACAACTTTGCATAACTGATACACAAGGGATAGAGTGGTATGATGAGTTGGAGTCTTTATAGGAGGGGTTCTTATATCCTCTGTTGCAAGTTGTGTATCCCCTGTTTTAACTATGGAAATTTGTGCCAATAGGTCTAGTTTTACCCCGTGTCCATATGTCTATAGTTTATCCTCCATCTCTTGAATCTTTATCTCCCTCTCCTTATCCGTTTGTTTATAAGTTTTCACTTGTTCTTCTAACTGCTTAATTCTTTCTAATACTTCCTCCAATTCTTTCCTAACATTCCTTCTAAAAATATTTCTTCATCCCTTAAAAGTTTGATCATCACAACCACTTGTTTATTCAAAACCCTCATGGTCAGGGCTATATAGGGCTCTCCTATTGGTTTTATAAGCAACAAAGATATCCTCTGAATCTGAGTCAAAGGTGGATATATACCATTTTCTTTTAGTAGGAACAGGCACATTCTTAGGAGAATTTCCCTTTATTTCAAAGCCAGTTTCAACCATCATAGTATTTTCCTCTTTTGTCTCCTTACCCCTCAATTCCTCTTCTTATTTTCCTATGCTCCCCCTCATAACACCTTTTTGTCTCAACTAGCCTGAGTGCCTAGGTGTAGCAGATATCTCTTTATGTGTATCCTTTTTCTTCTACACCTTTGAAGGGGTAGAATGGCTACCTCCCTTTTTCTTATCCTTAGGTGTCTTAGAGGTGGATGGGGTCTTCTTTGTTGATGGTTTTCTAGATGTTGCAAGTGATGATTCTTGCATATTTTTCTCCTCAAGTTCACCTTGGTTGTGGGTAGGTGAAGCAACAGGTGAACCAAGAGGGATTCCTCTTATAGGTGCAACTGATGGTTCTAGGGTTTCAAGAACTGCAAGTTGCTCTAGTATACTGTTAATGTCTTGACATTTCACAAAGTCTTCCCAAGATACCTATGGGTATTGAATTCTAAGACTCCTTTTTGTTAACAGAGCTATTAAACAATGATGGGAAAGAGTCGAATCATTCTGTTTCCTTTGGTATTTGGATCCATCCTCTTCAAAAAGTTGTAGAGGTAATTTGGCACATTAACAAGTCTATTATGATGAAGATGGCTTATTAATTTGAAATGCACAGTGTAAATCTAAGAGATAACCTACCATCACATGTGAGGTACTTGATGATATGAGGCACAAGAAGCCCATACCCATGAAAGTGAAAGTCTTTTAGTACCCTAGGATGATGAATCTAATTTTTCTCCTCATTCGCAAAACTCTTCTCTTGCAGCCACTACATCTGCTCAAAATAGAAATTCAGCTCCAATCCTCGACAAACTAGATACTTGTGAAATTGCTCCTTCTGATGCATCTACTAATAATCCTTTTACAATGGATTTTTCATGTTGCAATGTAAACCTCCTGTTATATCATCATCAAAAAGTTTCAACTTCATAAAATAATCCATTCATCCTACCCTTGTGAAAATGGGAAACACTAATGCATCTTCCAATATTTGTTTATGTGCAGTTGGCTCCCTTTGAATAATGTCTCCTCCCATGGTGATGTATTCTATCTTTGATTAAAAACTCTTCAAGAACTCTAAAAATTCAACCCAATTTTCAATCTCAACAATCCACCAACCCAAGTTATCTGTTACTCTTGCATGTGTCTTTCCTTCAACAACTTTAATCACTTTTCCCTTTTCTCCTCTATTCAACTTCTATAAGCTTGAAAAACTTTGAATTAACTAAAATTTAGGCAATTGTCATCTAGAATTGACAAGTAGGAGGTTGTAGGTGCAAAATAGGGTATGGAAAAAAGGTTTGTACATTTGCTTCTTGGTTCTACATTTGGTTTTTTTGGCTTTTTGATGGCAAAAACTAAAATTTTGGATTATATATTAACCTTCCCCCCAACTTAAATTCTTGAAGTGTCCTCACTTCAAGTTAGGAAAAATAGGCAAAGGTAATAATTGCAAAGTATGGAAATACGAGTAATGATTAGAAAGTATGAAAGATTTAATGCAAGTAGATATTGAACATAATGAAAATCCATGCTAATTATGGTTGTGTATTATGCATACCTGTATGGATATGATGAATATAACACCGCTCGTGTGAGGTTTATTTGAAGATTATCCATTGTATGACACTGATTTTACATGAGTTAATTGTAAGGAATGAATGGATGGGGTGTGAAATTAATGATAGGTTGGCATGTGGTTTGAAATGAGGTGAAATGTATGGATGATGGAAGTGGAAGTGATAGTCCAAATTCATGAAATTTAAAATATACATCGTGAATTGAGATGAGCATGTTGCATGTACCGAAATGACAGGTTGATTTGTTGCATGTATGATGGAAAAGTGGAGTAGAAAGTGATTATCTATAATTAATGTGGCACCAAATTTTGATCTTTTTTTACAAATAACGTTGCGGGTTCCTTCGGTAATAGGTCTTGAACTAAAGTTTTACAAGTTATGTGTAATGTGCTACAGGTCCCTACTACAACAGGTCCTTGATTGGAATGTGACAACTTTAATACACGAAGCTACAGGTCCCTACCGCAATATGGAGAATGTTGCAAAATAAATGTGTATCATTGTAATTGTGTTGTGTGTGCATGTAAGGTGAATTAGTAAATTAAACTTGTGTGACCTCAGGGGGTGAGCTATGTAGCTCTACCACTAAGTCACTTGAATAACTTGGTGCATCTATTGTTGAGTCATCATTGCGGGGTTTTGTACTTGTATCTAAATCACTTATAATACCATCTTTTGAATAAGAGAAAGAATGAAATCATCTTTCTATACTTGTTTTTTATAAGTTTTAACCTATGGCCATTAACCAACAGTGAGAACCTTATTTCATCTATGGTCTGAAACTTTACTGCCCCATTAGGAAAAACTTGGCTTATCTCATAGGGTCCCAACCATCTAGATTGGAGTTTTTCCTTAAAATCCTTATATCTTTATTCATACAACAAGGATCAATCTCTTATATTGAATTTATTTGTCTTTATATATTGGTCATGCCATTTTGTCCTCTATTTCTATACTATCTCTATATGATGCATTGCTTCCATCCCATTTAATTTATGCAATCTCTCCTTTTGTGTTGTTGTGAGGTCCATGTCCAATTCCACTTTTGTTCTAAGTGTTTTGTACTCAAACTCTATGAGAGAACTATCATTTTTCCATATGCTAGCTCATAAGGGGTGAAACCAGTAGTTGTTTTCTATGTTGTTATGTATGCCCATACTGATTCTGGTAATCTAGCAACCCAATATTTCCTATGTAACTGCACTGTTTTGGTTAGAATACTATCAATTTCCCTGTTTATAACCTCCACCTATCCATTGGCCTAAGAGTGATAAGGTGTGGTCTCTTTGTGCCTTATTTCATATTCTTCAACCAATTTTGTAATGAGTTCTAAACTAAATTATGGACCTTGATCAGTTACTATTTCCCTAGGTACTCCATACCTAGTAAAAATTTCATCATACAATAATTTAGAAATATTTCCATCTCTGGAAAACTGTAATGCCTTTACTTCCACCCACTTGGTCAAATAATCAATGCAATCCAGAATGTACTCCTTGTTGTTAGATGTCGGTGAAATTGGGCCAATGAAATCTAGACCCCATTTTTCAAAGGGTGCTAGTGTCAATTGTGGTTGTAAAGGAATTTCATTAGTCTTGGTTGGCTTACCCATTCTTTGGCATCTGTTGCAACTTATTGTGTACTTGATAGAATCCTTGTATAAAGTTGGCCAATAGTAACTTATTGTGAGGATTTTGAATGTTTTCCATTTGGTTGCAAAGTGACCCCCACATGGCTTATCATGGCAAGCCTTCATTATATCAAAGACTTCATATTCTCTTATACACCTTATCATGATATTGTCTAGGCCTATGTAGAATAGATAACCAGATACCCAAGAATATGGGAAACACTTGTGCACTAGTTGTCTCTTTTCCCTTGGAGAAAAGTGTGTTGGTATCTACCCTATCACTAAATAATTTGTAATGCCAACATACCAAGGTGTATGTACATTGAGAGAAAACAAATTCTCATCTAGAAATGAGTCATCTACTACCCCTTTTGTTGATTGTGTTAGCAACCTTGACAAAAAATCTACTACTGCATTAGCCTTCCTAGGCTTGTCCACTATTATGATATCAAATTCTTGTAGAAAGAGTATTCATCTAACTAGCCTACCCCTACCACAGGTTTGTTCATTAAGTATCATATAGTTGTATGATATGTGTGGACAAAAACTAAATACCCAATAATGTAATGCCTAAATTTGTTGATGGCATATACTACTGCTAGCATTTCCTTATCTATAATAGTGTAATTTAGCTTTGCTCCCTATAAGTTTTTGTTGATGTAGTAAATAGAATATTCTTTTTTACCTTCTTTCTAACCCAAAAATGCTCCAATAGAAAAATTTGAAGCATTAGTGTGTATATGGAAGGGTAATGTACAATCTGGTCCCCTCAAAACAAGTGCTTTCATTAAGGCTACCTTAAGTTCCTCAAAAGAATGTTGGCACTCTGATGTTCAATCAAATTCTATATCTTTAGTCAACAAAATGAACAATGGTGTTGCAATCTTACTAAAGTCCTTAATGAACCTCCTATAATAGCCTACATGGCCTAGGAAGCTTCTAACATCTCTTCGCCTTTGTGGAATAGGTAATGTAGAAATGATCTCTATCTTATGTGGGTCAATTTGAATCCATTCATTGGATATGAAATATATGAAATGACCTATAACAATTCCCTAAGTCATCATCATAAAACACTTTTCATTACTTAGGTACAAGCTATGTTCTTTAAATATTTTCAAAACCTTTTCCATATTGGTAAGGGCTTCTTCATAAGTTTCCCCATATGTGGTGAAGTCATCCATGTATATCTCCACAGATTCATGAGATAATTAGAGAAGATGCTAAGCACTGCCCTTTGGAAAGTAGCTAGGGCATTGCATAAGCCAAAGGGTAGGATAAAATAGGCATAAGTACCCCAAGGGCACATGAATTTTGTTTTTTTCTAATCCTCTTGAGCAATCTTTAACTGATTGTAGCCACTAAAACCATATAGGAATGAAAAGTACTTCTTCCTTGTTAAAGAGTTAAGCACTTGATCAATGAAGGGTAGTGGGAAGTGGTATTTCCTAGTGGCTATGTTCAACTCCCTATAATCTACACATACCCTCCATTTTCCACCTTTATTACGGACAATAACTAAGGGTGATACCCATTCACTGTCAGATATAGGATAAATGAAGCCTGCATCAAGTAGTTTTTGGAGTTTAGCTTTAACTATTTCTCTCAAATCATGGTTCATTTGTCTTTGAGGGTGTATAATGGATCTAAAACCATCATTTATATAAATATTATGCATACAAAAGTCAAGATCTATTCCCTTCATGTCATGGGTAACCCATGCAAAGGTTGTTGCATGTGCCTCTAGCATAATATTCAAGGAATTATGTTGCTCTTCAATTAGTGCATTATTTATGTTCAACATTTTTCCTGGCAAAATTTCTAATGTTTTGGATGATGCTTGCACAAATGATAGGTCAAGTCTAGGAATGTTTGGTATACACTACTGTGGCAGTAAGGAATGGAAAATCTAAGATATTTCCTTTGATGAATTAGCAGGAGGCATAATGTTCTGCAAAGGATCTTGTAAGCATGAAAGACAATCCTATTGTTGTGAGTTCCCATCGCAATCATTTTGTATTATGTGAGCAATCAGATCAACTTCATCCTAATCATCTAACAAAGGGTTGCGTTTTATTTTCATTAAATTCTACAAGGAATATTTGTCATCCTCATCCAATGTGGGCCATGTGGTTTACTCAAGATCAACATAAGGTTGGGATGGAGGATAGAGAACCAATTTCTTGGTTATAGTCCCATTAGATATGATCATATTCCTAGATCCACACCCTGTGAATGCATCAACTATAGCTAACCATGGTTTTCTTAAAATGAGTGGATATCCAGCAAGGTTGACCTTTGGATGTAAGACTATAAAATCAGCAAGATATTCCCAAGAATCTAATGCTATAACTAAATCCTCAATGATTCCCTTAGGATTTACTGTTGACCTATCTACCAACTATAAACAGAAGGTGTAGGTATGAGATTGGCTAACTAAAGTAATTGCATTGTCTCTTTAGTCATGACATTAATTGTTGCCCCTAGGTCAATCAAGGTATTCTTGATAAGGGTCCCCCTAATCTTAACATCCACTACTAGACTACTAGGGTCTATGTATGTAGGGACAGTTATGTTCCCTAGAATAATATCAACAAGGTTTCCTAGGACACAAAATGTTTGAGGATCCTTCCTCTTTCTCCCTAGTTTCTTAAGACAAAGGTCCCTTACAGTCTTGGTATAAAATGGAATGTCCTTGATTGCTTGAATGAGAAAAATTTTGATACTTGCATCCTTTAGTTGACCCAATAGGGTTGTATCAACTTGAATTTGATGTCTTGGTATGGCTAAGTGCTCTGGAAATGGAAACTTTGGACTTGAGATTATCTGGTTTACCTGATTTGACTCAGGTCCTAGAGATGAATTATTCAAGGAGCTCCAACTGTATGTTCCTCATCTTCCATTTTAGTAATTTATGGGGATGAAGAACCAACTAGTGTTTTTCTTGACCTAAAGTGGACATCACTCACCTCTACCCCATAGGTGGGGTATTGCATAGCCTCATTAGTATATGCATGTTGGATAGGCTTGTTATTGGGGTTAGGTACAGGTTGGGTAGGTAATTGTGGTGATTTTGGTGGCTGAGATGTTACGTTCGTGGGATTAGGCATAATAGCTTGTTGTTGTGGTTGAGAGGGCAGAAAAGGCTATTGGTAATTCATGTTTTGTTGCTGCCACTACTGTCCTTTTTTCCATTATGGCCACCATTGATTTTGCTGCATTAGACATTGAGGGTTATAGTTGGAACCTTGGAAATTTTGTTGTGTCCATGCATTTTATTGATTTCGATTCTATTTTTGTTGAGGTTGTTGCCATTGTTGAGGTTTTTTCCATTGGTTTTGGGCATTTGGTCAAGGTTGAGGGTTCCAAGCCAAAAAAATTAATTTCCAATTTGAAAAGATGTATTGAAATTTAGAGTTTCTTATGGAATACCTTATCTTTGTTGCCATGGCCTTCTTTGTGCAATGTAAAATAGTTTTCCATCTTCTTCTTCTAGTGGTTGAAAATTTGGTTTCTCTAATTTGTGCTCTTGGATAATTTTAACCCTCTTACCTTTGCAGTTTACTTTCCTCTGTCTGCAATTGGGGCAGTATTCAGTGAGCATTGCTTCAACCTCCTCCTATTTATTTTTTATATGTAAAGTGTCCAATTGAGTAGCTAGATGATTGATAATGTTCTCCTTCATGTTATACAGTGGGTTGCTTAACTCTACTTTGGAAACCCCATTAGATGTTTTGCCAATGTTGGATATTTTCTCTCCCCTGATCTTTTAGTAAATGACCTCAAGTAATTTCTACAAACTCTACAGATAGCTTCAAAGGGTAACTGAGATGTACATCCCCTTCCCCAATAATATTGATGGTATCCATGCATTCCTCATTGAATCCTCTTAAGAATACAAACTTCAAAGATTCTTCTAAGAGTCTATTATGTGGGTTTTTCTTCAAGCAAAATTGAAACCTCTCTACATAATTTTCTAATGGCTCATCCTCCTTTAGAGTCATCCTGAATATATCATCTCTTCTCCTATCAACTCCTCTACAATAATCTTGGTACTTCTCCAAGAATTTTGTTTTCATGGTCTCCCAATCTAGAACATATATGCCTAGTCTCATCAACCGTCTCAAGGTAGCATCCTTCAAGGTGGTAGGAAATAGCTTGATCCTATTGGCATTAGTTTCATAGTCATAGCTCTTGCATAGGACATCAAACTAGAACAAGAATGTGTCTCAGTCCATAGTCACCAAACCATAGAAGATTGGGAAGGATAAAGGTGGTATATTCTTCATAACAATAGCCCTCTCTTGGTTGGTGATTGGGAACTCAAAGTTAACATGTTCTGGTGGATCATCCACTGTTGCATTACCCATGGTTTCATATGTCCCCTTTGTGGGTGTAGTAGATATTGGTGAAAGGGAAGATTCTTCTTCAATAGTACCCTTGCTTTGTTGAGTGTAGTCACCAATATCATCTCTGGTTTGTTGGCTTGCTAAAGGGAGGAACCTTCCCAATGAGTCTCTTTGCCTCCACATACAATAGGTAGAACTTTATCTAGCAATGACTCCTACACAATGTTTGTAAAATGTTCTGGTAATTGATAAGATTAAACCTAATATCCCTAATACTGAAAGCAAATTCTAAACTAAGAAAGCTTGAAAACAAAATAAAATAAGCTTCGAAAGTAGCACCATCCTTGGCAAGGGTGTCAAAAATGTAGAATCCATTCTAATGTCCAATAAAATTGGTGGTGATCACATAATTAAGGGGAAAACCTAGTTGAACAATCCACTTGACATTGAAAATACTTTCATTAAATTATCGACTAGAGCTAGTAGACTTGTGATGGTACTGACACTTTATGTGCTTTCAAATATCTAAGTTTTCCTAAATTATCCTAGTGAAGGTATTACACTTATTGGAAAATCATAAAAATGCATAACAATTAATGAAGTGAAGTTGGTGCTTCGACTATGGGTACCTACAACATAGTTTGTGACTGAACTATTGTTAATAGGTAAAATGCTAAAACTAACTGGAAACTGATAATTGAACCTATTCTACACTTTAGAGTACTACAAGTTAATGAATGCAATCATGAATATCAACAACAATTATTGATAACTTGATATGAGAATCTATCTTAACTTATTATGCAATTATGAAGTAACTACTTAACAAAAATAAATACTATAAATGTAGTGAAATACAATAACTTGAGTGGCCCTTGCTCATGTGGTTGTCTCCACTAAACTAAACCAAATATAAATCTTCAAATCAACTCAATCATATTAACTTAAGATCATACATTACACATTCCAAAATATCACATGAAATCTTGCTCAAAGTTTGTATTCAAAAAAATCATGTTTGAACAATAAACGTGTGTGTAATAACAACTAAAACTTAAAAAGTGTTTGATAACCAAATCCACAACTAAAAGATTAATCAAATAACTATCCTAAAGACTCAACCATCAGCTATATACATGCATGGGGGAGTTTATTTAGAACAAAACTCTAGATGAAACCATTAATTACAACTCTCCTAGATATCAAAGCGTAATTAAGATTTACTTATCCTAACTACAACTAAAAAGAAATAAGAATCCAAATAGGATTAGAACATTGCAATAATAGAATTGAAATGTGGAACATAGAATTAGTTGCACTAGAATCCTAATGATAACAGGGTTCTCCTTCTTCAATTCCTTTACTTTTTTTCATAATAATACATGATTGTCTCCATTAGGGGTCTTGATGTTGTAGTTATTGCATTCAGTGTATCCAGGAACATCCCCTATTTTGTTGTTCAGGAACTCCTTCGACTATGGGTTGGATTTTGTAGTTGTTGCAGGCTACAGTGTCTTCTCATGTTGCAATGGGTTAGTTCATAAAACATGCACACAATGTTAACTATCATGATTAAACATAAATATCAATCATAATTCATACATATTCACATACAAATCAAACAACACCATCATCATAACTACATTTCCATATACTTTAACTAAGTTCAAGGTGTACATAATAAACATAAAAGATGACATACTGTAGGAATAATTATGTTAGGAATGTCTTATAAGCAGCATAAAGATAATAGAAAACTAGCTAATAAATGGGCTCATCAATCATGCCAATGTATCCTTTGATTTTGGATAACTTCAGTGTGGTGTGTGGCTTCCATTCTTATCTCATCCAATGCATTTAGGTTGTGAAATCTCTCTTGTTGTGTTGACAAATCCATGCCCGATTTTACTGTTGTCCTCAATGTTTTATACTCAATCTCTATAGGAAATACTACCTTTTATCATATGGTGTAAATCCTATTGTGGTCTTCCAAGTTGTTCTATAAGCCCAAACCGCCTTAGGTAACTTGGTTGCCCAATCTTTCCTATGAAGTTGCACTATCTTAAGGTGTGGACTTTATGTATTTGATCTCATATTCTTGAACTAATTTTGTGATCAAATTTGATGTAAACTGAGGTCCTTGGTCTATGACAATTTCTCTTGGAACTCCATATCTTGTGAATATGTCTTCATAGAGAAACTTTTCCACATTCCCACCTCTTGCAGACTATAAAGCCTTAACCTCTACCCATTTTGTAAAGTAATATGTACAGACCAATATGTATTCTTTGTTATTTGATGTTGGTGAGATGGGGCCAACAAAGTCTATCTCCCATTTATCAAATGGTGCTATTGCTATTTGTGATTGCAATGCCATTTCATCTATTTTGTTGGCCCTCCCATTCTTTGACATATATCATAGCTCCTGGTATATTTTACATCTTTATGAAGAGTTGGCCAATAATAGCCAGTATTGAGAATTTTAAGAGTTGTCCTCTTTGTTGCAAAGTGTCCCCCATAGGGTTCATCATGGCATGCTTTGAAGATATCATATACTCCATCGTCTAAGATGCATCTTCTCATTATGTTATCTGGGTTTGTGTAAAATAAGTATCCAACTATCCATGACTAGGGAAAACTCTTTTGAACTAATTTCCTCTTCTCCATTGATGAGAAGTGGGGTGGTTTCTTTCTTGCTAATACCAAGGTGTATGCAAAGATAAAGTAAATAAATTCTCATCTGGAAATGAGTCATCAACAACATATTCTTTTGATTTGGTTGGTAGTCTAGATAGAAAATCTGCCACTACATTGGCTTTACTTGGCTTATCTACTATGGTAATGTCAAATTCTTAAAGTAACAGTAACCACCTAAAAAGTTTACCACCAACACTGATTTATTCATGAGATACCTTATTTTTGTATGGTCAATGTGTATGAACACTAAATACCCTATAATGTAATGTCTAAATTTATTTATTGCATGAACCACTGCTAACATCTCCTTTTCAATCGCTATAATTGAGTTCTACCCCTTGAAGTTTTTTGCTGATATAATATATGGTATACGCTTTGTTTCCTTCCATCTATTGTAGCACTACTCCTATTGCAAAATTAGAAGCATTTGTATGAATATGAAAAGGGGGATTCCAATTTGGTCCTTTCAAGATAGGTGTCTTGGTTAGTGTTGCCTTGAGAGATTCAAAAGCAATTTGACAAGTAGGTGTCCATTCAAACTCTACATCTTTAGATAGTAAGACAAATAGTGAAAATCATGTATAAATCTTTTGTAATATTTGGCATGGACAAGGAAAATTTTAACATACTTTTATCTTTTAGGCAAAAGAAGTGTTGATATTACCTCAATTTTTTTGGGGTCTACCAAAATTCCTTCATTGGTCACAAAATTTCCCAAAACAATTCCCTTAGTCATCATTGCGAAGCATTTCTCATGACTCAGGGATAAGTTATGTTGTTACATCTCTTTAGTACCTTCTCCAAATTTATAAGTGCTTCGTCATAGGTATTCCCATAAGTTGTGAAATCATCCATGTAAACCTTCATGGAATCATGTGAAAAGTATGAGAATATGCTCAAAACTACCCTCTGGAAGGTGGTTGGTGCATTGCATAGCCCAAATGGTAAGACAAAATAAGCATATGTACCCCAAGGGTATTCGAAATTTTTCTTTTCTTGGTCTTCTAGGGCTATCTTAATTTTATTGTAGCCACTTAATTCATCCAAAAATGGAAAATACTTCTTGCTTGCTAATGAATCAAGTACTTGGTCAATGAATGGAAGTGGAAAGTGGTCTTTTCTAGTTGCAACATTTAACTCATAGTAGTCTACACACACTCTCCATTTTCCTCCTTTCTTAGGCATAATCACTAGTGGAGACACCCACTAACTATCAAAGATAGGATAGATAAATCTTGCATCTAGCAATTTTTGTAATTCTAATTTGACTATATCTTAAACTACAGGGTTCATTCTCCTTTGGGGTTGTCTAACTGGTTTGAAACAATCATTGATGTAAATCCTATGGATGCATAATTTTGGGTATATCCCTTTCATATCATGATAATCCCATGCAAAGGTTGTTGCATGTTCCTTCAATACAACCAACTGTGAGGTCTATTCTGAAACACTCAGTTGACTATTTACATTCAATGTTTTTCCTTGCATAATCTCTAAAGTCAAGGATGATGTTTGAACAAATGAAATATAAAGTCCTACTATGTTTGGGATAAAATAATGTGGTAACAAAGTATAGAAAATTTAGGAAATTGACTCGAAATGAATTGGAAAGGATTATCTTATGTAGAAGATCTTGCAAAAATGTTAGCAGTCATGTTGTTGTGGGTCCCTACCATAGTTGTTATGCATGATGTTTGCAATCAATTCATCTTCATCTTGGTTTTCTAATAAGGGTTTGCATTCAATAGTCATCGGATTTTGGGAGTACTGATCTTCCTCGTCTAGGGCTAGCCATATAGTTTGTTATAAGCCTGCATATGGTTGGGTTGGTGGATAAAGGACTAATTTCTTAGTCATATTTCCATTGGAAATTATCATATTTCCAGACCTACAACCTATGAAGGCATCTGTTGATGCCAACTAAGGTCTCCCTAAGATGAGGGGATATATTGCAAGATTAGCTTTAGGTTGTAATATTGTAATGTTTTCAAGGTACTCCCATGAATCTAATGTTATTGCCAAATCTTCAATGATTCCCTTAGGTTTGACTGTGGTCCTATCTGCCAACTATAGCACAGTAGGCGTAGGTCTAAACTCTATTAGCTATAATAATTTCATGGTTTATTTTTTCATTACATTAATAGTTGCTCCTAAGTCAACTAAGGTATTCTTAATGAGAGTTCCATTTATCTTTACATCTACTAGAAGGCTCCCAAGATTTGCATACTTAGGGATAGTTATGTTTCCCAACATAATGTCTGCAAGTTGTCCTAAAACATGTACCGTTTGAGGGTCCTTTCACTTTCTGCCTGGATTTTTGAGGCATAGCTCTCTCACTATTTTAGTATAAATAGGAACTTCCTTAATAGCATGGATGAGGGGTATTTTGATGTAAACATCTTTGAGCTATCCCAAAAGATCATTTTTAGCTTGTGATTGATGTCTTTGGACTATTAATCTCTCAGGGAATGTAGGCTCTAGACTTATGGTTGTGATTCAGGTTCCTTAGATTTTTTATCCATGGGCTCTACTCAAAGTTCCTCATCAATTAATTAAGTGATATGAGGAGATGAAGGCCCAGCTAACATCTTGCATCACTCACCTCAACCCCATAGGTAGGGTATTACATGGTTTCATTAGCATAATCCTATTGGACAAACTTATTATTTGGGTTACGTGTGGGTTGTGTTGGCAATTAAGGTTTTCTTGGTGGTGTAGGTGTTGTGTTTGTTGGGTTTGACATTATGGCTGCAAGGGTTGTTGTCGCTATTAATAATTTTCATTTAGATTTTTCTACTAAGGTTTCCATTGATTTTGTTGGGGTGGCCACTGATAATTATGAGGTGGCCACATGTTTTGCTTTTGTTGATTCCAATTGGATTGAGGCATTAGGCATTGTTGGTTTTGCATATTGGCCCAATATTGAGGGTTCCAACTAGGAAAATCTACATTGTTACTAGGAAATGCCATGTTATAACTCAAAGGATCTTGGGGCATACCTTGTCTTAGTTTCCATGGTTTGCATTGAGCTATATAGAAAACTTGACCATATTCAATACAATGCATGAAATTCAAATGTCCCTTGCTTATCTTGAAAAATACTTGCTACCTTCTTACATTTGCAATTGGTCCTTCTCTATCTACAATATGGGCAGTATTCTGTAAGGGTTGCTTCTACCTCTTCTTTATTTTTATTGATGTGAAGGGTATCTAATTGTGTAGCCAAGTGACTTATGATATCTTCCTTCATGTTTGATATAAGATTGCTTAGTTCCACCTTTGAGACTCTAGTGGTTGATTTGTTGATGGAAAATTTCCTATCTCCTCTAATCCTCTTGGTGAAAGACATTGAATAGTTTCTACATGATTTGTAGATTTCCTCAAATGGTTCTTATGAGATTTCTCCTACCCCAATGAGGTTAAGTGCATCCATGCAATCCTCGTTAACTCCTCTCAAGAATATCAACTTTAGGGATTCATCAGGAGTCTATTTTGGTCAGATATCTTAAGGAAAAAATGAAACCTCTCTACATAGTCTTCTAAGGATTCATATTCCTTTTATGACATCCTAAAAATTTCATCCCTCTTCCTATCTATGCCTCTACAATAATCTTGGTATTTTTCTAAGAGATTTTCCTTCATTGTGTTCCAATTGTGAACAATGTCATAACTTCTACATAACACATCAAACTCAAAAAGGAAGGTGTTTGGATCCTCCATGACCATCCCATAGAAAATAGGTAATATTGAAGGAGGTATGTTCTTCAAAGTAGTTTCTCTCTCCTAGTTGGCAATGGGGAACTCAAAGGTTACAAGCTCTAGTGGGTCTTCAACTACTGCATTAGCCATAATGTTGATGTGTATGTGGGAGGTCTCATTTGTATTTGGTGTGGGTACTGGTGTCAGGGATTCTTCTTCTTCATGAATACCCTCACTCTATTCACTATGATCACCAGTATCCTCTTATGCTTTGTGTGTTGAAGGGAGAAATCTTCTCAGAACATCTTGTTTCCTTTGCATGTAATGATTACAAATTTTTGGATTAGTGATTCCTACACATTGTTAGTAAAGCGTGTTATGTTGATGGAAAAAACCTAACTACCCTAATGTTGAAAACAAAAACTCTAAAATATGAAAGCTTAAAAATACATAAGAGAATCGTGAATGTAGCACCGTCCCTAATAATAGTGCCAAAAAATGTAAAACCTTTCTAACATCTAATTAACTTGGTGTTTTCAAGTAGACATAAAATTCAGAGGATGGGTTCCTAACTGGACAGTTCACCAAACCTTCACAAAAGGCTTCATTTAATAATCAACTAGGGCTCATAAGCTTTTGATAGTGCTAGCACTATATGTGCATTCAAGCATCCTACTACGCCCTATATCAATGAAGCATAGGTGGTCACACATGTATTGAAAATGGTAAAAGCTAGAAAAGGAAATAAAGCATGAAATTTTTGAATAGTGGAACTAACATAAATCTATTGCTTATGTTATAGATACTTGTTGCTTAACACTGTAGCTGCTAATTATTAAATCTGAACTTACAACTAACTGATACTACTAACTTCTGACTTCTAACATCTAAACCCTAACTTCTAAGCTCTAACTTCTCTAGAGAATAACTCAATGTAATTCATGATACAAAATATCATTCATGAAATTCACATGCATATAATTGGAAACTTATCTTAAATGAATTAAGTAATGTAGCATCTAATCTAATAACAAAAAATAAGGTGGGTTGGCAATACCTTAAGTGGACCTTGCTCGAGTCGTTGCACCCACAAAAGATATCAAATATGCACCACTTGATCAACAATGACAACAAACTAAACTCCTTTATTGCATAAAAATTGAACTTCTTACAATTTGACAAGAATCTCTAAAATATTTCTCATTCAGCAGTACCTATCTATTACAACTTGATAATAAAAAACTAACAGCTATTTACTGGTAAAAAAGACAATCATACTGTTACTACCACTACTAGATCTTCTCCTCAACCACATACCCCAATATATAGGCTCAAGAGGAGTCTTATTCATACAAGGACTAAAAAAAAAACATTAATTCATACGTCCACTCACCCTCAAGGATAGGAAGAGGACAAGTCTTTGAAACAAAAAACTATAAACATGAAATAGAAGAAGGAAAATCAAACTAGGACTCTGCCCCTAATGGTTAACTACAATGATAGGAACATGTTTCCTGGAAACTATCATGTTATGGGTTACTTCTATTTGGAACAAAATTCTTCTTCTAGTTATCTTATTCTTGGATAGAAGTCGATTTGTGATGACTCATGGTTGACTATTCAATAGCCACCTTTGCTTCCTGCTGGAACTATCATTCTCTAATTATTTTGGCTCCCTCTTGCAACCTCCATAGTCCTTTGTTGTGGGATGGAAATCTAGTTGTTGTGGGCTATAGTATTCTTCGTTGTAAGAAGTTAATTTTCCTACCAAGGTATTCACATTATTAACAATCACAATTAAACCATAAAAACATACTAAATCCTATGAACATTCATACATCCACACAAGCATATATTAATATATCATATTTATATTTCCACATATTTATGTATGTCAAAGTGCATAAAAGGAATATTAAAGACATATGAAGTCTTGGAAATGTTTGTGAAACTTAGAAAATGAAATGACAAAAAAATAATTGATGAAGGAAAAACTAGCCATTAGCTAGACCCATCATTTATGACACCATATTTTCACCATTTCATATTGACAAGGTGTCAATAAAGTAAAAGGAAGTATACATATCAAAATAATTTGTTCATAACTTGCAATGTTTTCTCCTTTCTTGAGAACATTTTCTATTTTTTGTGACAATTCTAAGTCATCAAATTGTTTTGAATAATTTCTTGTATCTTCACAATCTTCCCCAAAAACTCTTGTTCTCACCTTTTCTAAGTCTTCAAGCCCATAACTACCATTGCGCTCTATTCTTTTTAGTGTTTTTAGCTTTCCCAGTCCATCTGGAACTTTCTTCACTCCTTGACAATCCCATATCTTTAGTATCTTGAGGTGTTACATTGCTCTATCCTCCAATGTAGGGAACTCCTTCGAGAGGGGAAAGCCTTGAACTCAGTGTTGAAAGAGCCTAGGAAATCCCCTTGACTCTCCAAAATTCTTTGGTAATTTTGTGTGTGTGATTATCAATCAAATATAATAACTTCTAAGTTGGGATTGTTTGGAGTGTTAGATACTCACTACTACTATTACACCAAATTTCATAGTCACTAAGTTCCTTTTACCTAGTTGAGTGAAAATGCTTTAAATGTATGTGTTTATGCTTTATGTACCTTGGAAATATAATAAATGGATGTTTGGTTCAAATTTATGTTATAGATTTTTTTTGTATATGATGCAAATGGTTGTAATTGATTTGGCTAACTACTTTTACAATGTGCTAAGTTGGATATAGGGACAAATTCAATCCTTCAGAAGATAGAGGAAGTATCACTCAGGAGAAGAGAATTGGTCGGATAACCCCTAAATGAGTCTAACTGAGCTTTCACACACTCACATCCTAATTTGGTTTACCAATCATAAAAAAATATGTTAATAATCATTCATATATATATGATTAAGGGAACATTGGCATAATAAAGGTCTTGCCTATTGAAACAATACAGCCAACATACATATAAATATATGTAAAGCACTGGAAATATCAAACGACACATGGAATAGAGTGTGAGGTCATTTGAAACTAGTGCTTAAACATGCGTACTTTGTCCACGATCCGTGCATAAATTGTGGAGTATTGAATGTTTACCATGCAAGTAAAACAAACATTGGACCAAGTTTGAGATAGCGCATAGGTAAAAAGGAAGGCTGTAAAATGCATGTGGTAATAAATCAAATAAAATCTTAGACAACGCTGCCAGGAATAGTAGAATACTTAGTCAAACATTGTGAAGAAAGGAATGAGAAACAACACATAAATCAAATTTGAACTAATCTTTGAACAACAACCCAAAAAATAGGAAACATGGTGTTTTGGTGGCACCAAATTAAGGAAATCATGAACCAAGTAGAAGTCTTAACTTGCAATGCAATTACAAATGTGAAGCAGTGAGAATATATGAAATGGTCAAAACATGAAGCTGGCCAAATAGGTTGATCTATAGGAGAACATTACCTTGCATTTTTATTAATCATTCTTGTTGTCTAATGGATTAAGGTGACTCGTTCTTTGCTGGGGATGTGTTGCCTTTACATTGTTTTTTGTTGCCACCTTTTCATATTATTGTTGAGTCGAGTTGTGAGATGTCAATTTTGTTGCCTTGTTTCCAACCTTTAGTTGCCGATCTTTTAGTAAAAATAGAGGTGCCTTTGACTTCATTTAAAACACATTCTTTCTTGCTAAATTATAATATTTTGAATGTTACTCTGCTGCAATATTAAGTTGTGAGATTGAGAGGTTTTTAGTGTGAGATTAGTGAGGTTATAAAGAGAATTATTGAGGGAATTGGTCATGGGAAGGAATTAAAAATTGCTTGGTGGAGGTTGTGCTAGGAAACCTGTTATATCAATTCAGAGCTATCTGGTTACATGCATGCTAATTCTCTACTTTATTTTCTATTTTAAGTTGGAAAGATTGCTCAGTTTAACTTATTTGTTCTTGATGGATTCTTGTTTTTGTGAAACCTTTTGGTTGGGATGTGTTTATACTTATATACATATATTCTCTATATATTGGAATGATTATTAGAAATTATACTTACTCAAGTAGACTATAATACCATAACATTTAGGTGATATCTTGAATTGATAGCCTATGAAGTTAGGTGAAGCCTTGTGGTTAATATGGATAGTAACACTACATGAACAAGGGAATAAAAGGCATACCATCATTGATAGGATTGCGAACCTTGTTGATAATTTAAATGTAAACCATATTGTGAAGATGAATATTAGTGTAGAAGCACCAAACCCTCACTAGTTGATAATGTTCTGCGGATATTATTCAAATATAGTGAACAAAGTGAACATATGAATGTTTGACTCTTACTGAATGTAGAAGTTTTATGATTTTTTGTGATCTATTGATCATTACATTACTTTTGTTGGAAACCCTAGGTTAGGAATAACCTATTTTGTAGGGTTGTCTATGAGATTATTGATTGAATCAAATAAATTAGGTTTAACCTATATGATTTACTTGATGATTTGATTGTTGATTATACTTTCATTTGGAGTCATTTTATTGTTGAGACCATACTTTTTGAGTGAGTTCTTAATTGATGAGATAATATTTTTATTGAAGTCATTTTATTGTTGAAAGTTATACTTTTGAATCGAGGTCATTTATTCTTAAGTTTATACTTTTGAAGGGAGTCATTTAGTGTTGAGATAAACCCTTGATTGGAGACTTTTTATAGTTTAAATTGTACATTTGGTACTAGAATAATTTAATGATGTGGTGTTATGTTAATTCATATGGTTAATTGGTAAGTAAGAGTTATTTAAATTATTTACTTAGTAGATGCGTTAGTTAAAACATAGAGGTAATAGGTTGTTCCTGAGGTTAAAGATTACCCAATGAAGGGAATTTCCAATGCATAGAATATATGTGATCTTAACAAATTGAGTTGTAGAGGTGTGTGAATAGGATGACATCCACTCTAAATTCAGCGTGATTAATACTTTTCCCAAAGTAGTGTAATTCGCCATTGTTTACACTATCAATTCACTATGTTCTAGTAGACATTCTAGTCCAAGATTTTCATACTCGTAGGTAGAAGCTACCGTCTAGTTGTAGGGAAAAACACTAAGCTTGGTGAAGGTTAGTATTATGGGTTTATCCAACCAATCTCTTCATCAAAGGGTAGGGCCATCTTACCTGATAGGTAGATGTGTGGGGGACTGCAGTAAGTCCATGGTTGGTGGAAAAGTGCTTGAGTGACGCTTCTCCTCATCAGTTGGCGGCCAAATATTTGAAGTTGGTGGACAACATGGATCATATGTATTTCTAGTGATAGAAGCTTAGAAGAGCTATGTATGTGCTTGTATTCGTTTATATGGAAGGATGCAAAGATGAATGTTGTACTTGAGTTTATTCAATATAAAATCAATGTTGTGAAAAGATTTTTGAAATTACGATGGAATGCAATAGAAGTTCAGAATAGTGTATATTTCATATGTGCATGTAATTTACATTTTGGAAAAGAATAAATATTGATATGTTTTGCATCATGGTTTATTCACTTGTGGGTTAAAACTTAGGAAAATTTTGAGTAGAACTTTGGGAATGTTACACGTGTTATCAGAGCTACCAGGTTCAGCTGTGGAGCCTATGGGCTCATTACATAAGTAAAACATAAACCTTATTGAAAGTTAAAGGTTGAAAGGTTCTTATGCCAAAATGGCAAGAGGAAAAGAACAAAGGGGAAAGAAAAGGGAAGATAAGATTCCTAAAAACTTGTTTAAAAGTTTGGGACTAGGAATAATTATCCCTAGAGTTGAAAATTCCTAAATCAACAACTTATTAGGATGCACCTTGGATTGTGGAAGATTATGCAAATAGGTTCAGTAGAAAGTTTTGGTTGTTTTCCAAAGGGTACCTTCATCCTATGAAATAGCTAAATGACTCTAAGGGATAGAGAGGATTGATGTAATCCCCCTTATTGATAGCAACCTATAGGTGCAAAGAGTCTAGGATTTTGGATTAAGGATATGTGTATGCTTTATTGGAATGTAATTAATTGATAAGCATAAATTGGAAACTTAGTTGAAGTAGAAAGTCAACATTTTGTGAATCAAAACCAACTAGGGAGGTATCCAAGAGGTTGGATAACCCCTGAAATATCTAATTTCATACAGGATTAAGACCTTGCATATTAATTAAAGAGTGAAAATTTAAAAGAATTTTAGAGACCAAATTGGTCAGTAAAGGGAAACAACTTAAAAGGAGAAGATGAAAGCTGACATGATTCTACCAACCAAAATATGCAAGGTCAATATGGAGTTCTGATTAAGATGGTAAAAAGAAACTAAGCAACTTTAGAGTGTATTAGGTTATAAAGTTACCTAGAATTGGGACAAAGTCATTTGGAAAGATGATTACAAGTTGGGAATTGAAAAGTAAAAACGGATTAGTTCAAAAAAAGGTTCGGCTAGAACATAGTTTGTTTGGAAGTTCATATTGAACTCACCAACTAGTCAATAAAAAGGGGTTTTGTGATTATGGAATATTCTTCTACTATGGTTAAAAGGCTATTAGTATACAGGGAAAAGAGAATCATAATGAAATACTAGAATATCTATTACCTTGTAAAGTTGTTGATTATTCATTAGATCTCCTTACTATGGATCCAACCGTTAATTTTAAGAGATTAAAAGGGTTCAATGATGAATCCAATTTTGGGAATGAAAAAGTATATTCAAGACATACCATGGAGGGTAAGAAAGACAAGTAATAGTCAATCATCTATTGAAATCCAACAACACAAAATGATAAATCAATTCAATTTGGGAAAAGCAAATGTTTGCTAAGAAATCCACTTTAAGATGATCTAATATTGTGGAAACACTAAGGGGGGAAGAAGGAAAATAGGAAGACCTAGATACAGTACCCCATACAACAAAATTTATTAATGTATTTCCAATTTGGAAGAAATTTTGACTTCTCTGTAAGTCATGATTAAAAGACCTGCAACAAAAGTCTTATAAGATTGCAACAAGGTTGGTAAAGTCAAGAGGTTAAGGTATTGGAATTATTGGGAAAGGTAGAGGGAAGATCAAGGTTTATGACCAATGAGAAAGAAATATTTGCAACACAAATTTTATATGAAATTGTTTCGAAAGAACAAATTGATAATATCATTAATATTGTAGAGGAAGATAGGTAGTATACTTGATCATGGAAGGCAAGAATATTTCCTATGCAATAGAAAAGGGAATAATTATATACTCATGATTATGAGTTATCAAGAGGTGTTCATGATTGGAAACTAGGAAAGTAATAATTGCTTACATCTTTTGGAAGAAAATGTCAAGTTAGCATGATTCGACGATAATTATTACTCTAAATAGTATATATGGTCATTAGAAGAAATAAATTGAGTTGAAAACCAGATTAAAACTTTGGGAATAATCAAAGGATGAAAGAAATCCAGGGTATGGATGACCTAGGATGAAGGAGTTTCATCTTTGCAATAATATTTAATTACTATATTTTGAGAATCAAATGTGGTATAAGTCCATATAAGAATTTTTTACTAAGATGGGATGAACTACTATGCATCGAAGAATACCCAAGTTTTGGAAGATTAAGAAATGAATTTAAGTAAAATGATGTCATACTTGGGACACATAGCAATGACAAAATTATTTGACGAATGGGAAACCACTATAATCTGGAAGGGGATAGAGTAAGATGCTGCAAGGTATGTAGCAAGATGTCATCCATTATGCTAGAGGATGAAGACAAGATGTCAACATCAACAAGACTTGTATACTCCCATGGAATTCCAGAGGAGAAGTGGTAGATCACAAGAATAGTTTGATCTTTCTATGTTAATAGAACTGACATAATGTTACAGTGGATAGACTCGCCAAGCTAACCAATTTTGATTGGAAAATTTGATCTATAGGATATTAAGTCTGAAATAGAAAATTGTGTCAAGTAGTTACTTAAATGTTCCTGAAAAGGTTATTTCAGATGAGAAAAAACAAGTAATGATAAAGTTTTGTGTAAACCATGATCATCTTATGAGAAATTCAATATAATGAATGTTCAAATTATTACTATAAGTTAACCAGTTTGGAAATTGAGATAAACCAAATCTTTGTAGATTTATAGAATACTTATATTACAATAAACTCCTATCATTAAGGTTAGGACCAATAAATGAGAAGAAGGATTGAATCTCTATAAAGGTAAGATAAGCTAAGAAATAGGATTAACCTTAGACCAAAAATGTTATCAAATGGAATAGTAGATCAAGAGGATCAAGGAAAACTTGTCGTTACAAGCTTAAAATTATGAAGCAATATAATTTTTCTTAAAGTAGATGGTTGTGTTAAATATGGATAGTCTGGACTTATGATTTTTTCGATGGAGTAAACACCAAAAGAAAGGATGGGACACACGTGTAGTATACAATACACCAACATTCCTTATCTATTTGTGTTACACCAAGGATAAATTCATTAGCAAATGAGAACATGTTTTCCAATCACTAAGGTATAGGTGTCATATAGGATATGGTTGCTATTGTACTTGTGAAGTACAAGTAAATTAATATGATTATGAAGAATAGCTCTTATAGGGAAAGTATGTGTGAAGCACACAAGTTCTCCCTATATGTTAGTTTAGACCCTCAATGCAAAGTCCAGCATGGATGAAATTGCAAAAGATCATGCTCTAAGGGAAGGGTGTTATGTGGTTAATAAAAAATGCTTATTTGTTACAAAGATGAGAAAATGGAAGGTAAGAATTTATTTCTTATGTATATGTTTAGTTCTTTAAAATCATTGGGGACAATGATTCACATGGGGGAAGTATGTTACACTCTATTTCATAGTTACTAAGTTACTTTTACCTAGTTGAGTGAAAATTCTTTAAATGTATGTGTTTATGATTTATGCATCTTGGAAATATAGTAAATGAATGTTTGGTTCAAATTGATGTTATATAATGATTATGTATATGATGTGAATGGTTGTAATTGATTCGGCTAACTACTTTTGCAATGTGCTAATTTGGATGCATGGATAGATTCAATCCTCCAAAAGAGAGGGGAAGTATCACTCGGGAGAAGAGAATTGGTTGAATAACCCCTAAATGAATCTAACTGAGCTTTTACACACTCACATCCTAATTTGGTTTACTTAAGTCAGGTTAGTCCATGAATCGGGTAAGTACCTTCGGTCATAGTTTTGGGATGATTTATGGTTTTGGTTTTTGATCTTTGTCTTCTTTGGGTTGATAGAGTTATTGTTTACAATTTCCTTGTGATAGTTTTGTCCATTAGGGTTATGGTGTTAAAACATCTTCTTGATTAAGTTGTGATAATGCTCAAGTACTTCTATATGAGTAAATACGTATATACATGTATTTATGAATTATCAATGACGCCTACATAAGATATAATATGTGGGTAAATGGTCATCATATATACACATATATTTAATATAAGTATATATGAATATACTGATACACTTATATGTCGACATAATAAGAAATGATAATGCGTGAATTTATATATATATATATATATATATATATATATATATATATATATACAATAATAGGAATATATATGTATATATGTATGCATAGCTATATATATAAACGAATACATTAATAATCATTCATATATATATATATATATGTGTGTGTGTGTGTGTGTGTATTGATCAATGGTTTTTAATATGCAAATTCATATATATGCATATGTTAATATGCAGAATATGTAAAAATACGAATATATGTATTTGAATATCGAATAATGCACTTTATAATCTTCTTCTTAAGGTATTTATTAGTGTGTGTATATATATATTAAATATGTATTATTTAGTTTAATGCTTAAAATATTTATATAGTGCATTGATAATAGTATAAGCACATTTCAAATGATATAGCGAGTTACATAAGTGTTGATTAAGGGAACAGTGGCATAAGAAAGGCGTTGCCTTTGGAAACAATACTGACAACATACACATAAATACATGTAAAGCACTAGAAATACAAGAAAACACATGGAATAGAGTGTGGGGGCATTTGAAACTAGTGCTTAAACTTGAATACTTTGTCCATGATTAGCCCATAAACTATGGAGTATTGAATGTTTACCATGCAAGTAAAACAAACATTGGACCAAATTTGAGACAACGCATAGGTAAAAAGGAAGGTTGTAAAATGCACATGGTAATAAAGCAAATAAAAGTTTAGATATCACTGCTTGGAATAGTGGAAGACTTAGTCAAATATTGTGAAGAAAGGAATGTGAAACAATGCATAAATAAACTTTGAATTGGTCTTTGAACAACAACCCAAAAAATAGGAAACATGGTGTTTTGGTGGCACCAAATTGAGGAAAGCATGAACCAAGTAGAAGTCCCAACCTGCAATACAATTACAAATGTGAAGCAATAAGAATATATGAATTGGTCAAAACATGAAGCTGGCCAAATAGGTCGATCTATTGGAGACCATTACCTTGCATTTTTACTAATCATTCTTGTTGTCCAATGGATTAAGGTGACTCATTCTTTGTTGGGTATGTGTTGCCTTTACATTGTTTTTTGTTGCCACCTTTTGATATTATTGTTGAGATGAGCTATGAGATGTTAATTTTGTTACCTTGTTTCCAGCCTTTAGTTGTTGATCATTTAGTATAAATAGAGTTGTCTTTCACTTCATTTCATTCTTTCTTGCAAAATTCAGATTTTCTGAGCATTACTCTGTTGCAATTTCGAGCTATGAGATTAAGAGGATTTTAGTGTGAGATTAGTGAGGTTATAGAGAGATTTCTCGAGGGAATTGGTCATGGGAAGGAATTGAAAACTGCTTAGTGGAGGCTATGCTAGGAAACCTGTTATATCAATTTGGAGCTATTTGGTTACAAGCATGCTAGTTCTCTATTTTATTTTCTATTTTAAGTTGGAAAGATTGCTTGGTTTAGCTTGTTTGTTTCTTGATGGATTCTTGTTTTTGTGAAACCTTTTGGTTAGGATGTGTTTATACTTAAATACGTATATGTTCTATATACTGGAATGGTTATTAGAAATTATACTTAGTCAAGTAGACTATAATATCATAACATTTAGGTAATATCTTGAATTGATAGGACTATGAACCTTGATAATTTAAATGTAAATCGTATTATGAAGAGGATTATGAGTGCAAAAGCACCAAACCCTCACTAGTTGATAATTTCCTTCAGATATTATTCAAATGTAGAGAACAAAGTGAACGTGTGAATGCTTGACTCTTACTGAATGCATAAATTTTATGATTTCTTTGTGATCTTTTGATCATTACATTACTTGGTTGGAAACCCTAGGTTAGGAATAACCTATTTTGTAGGTTTGTCTATGAGATTATTGATTGAAGCAAATAAGTCAGGTTTAACCTATATGATCTACTTGATGATTTGATTGTTGATCATACTTTCATTTGGATTCATTTTATTGTTGAGACCATACTTTTGAGTGAGTCCTTAATTGATGAGATTATATTTTGATTGAATACATTTTATTGTTGAAAGTTATAATTTTGAATTGAGGTCATTTATTGTTAAGTTTATACTTTTGAAGGGAGTCATTTAGTGTCGAGATAAACACTTGATTGGAGACTTTTTATAGTTGGAATTGTACCTTTGGTACTAGAATCATTTAATGACGTGGTATTATGTTAATCCGTTGGTTAATTGGTAAGTAAGAGTTACTTGAATTATTTACTTAGTAGATGTGTTAGTTAAAACATAGAGGTAATAGGTTGTTCTTGAGGTTAAAGATTAGCCAATGAATGGAATTGCCTATGCATAGAATATATGTTATATTAACAAATCAAGTTGTAGAGGTGATGCATACTTTGGCCAAAGTAGTGTAATTTTCCACTGTTTACACTATCAATTCACCGTGTTCTAGTAGACATTCTAGTCTAGGATTGTCATACTCATAGGTAGAAGCTGTAACCGTATGATTAAGTTCTAGTTGTAGGACACAACACTAAGCGTGGGGGATGCTAGCATTATCAAGCTATCCGACCAATCTCTTCTTTGAAGGGTAGGTCCATCTTACGTAATAGGTAGATGTGCGAGGAACCACAGTTAAGTCTGTGGTTGGCAAAAAACCGCTTGAGTGATGCTTCTCCTCATTAGTTGGCAGCCAAATATTTGAAGGTGGTGGACAACCTAGATCATATGTATTTCTAGTGTTGGAAGCTTAGAAGAGCTATGTATGTGCTTGTATCCATTTACATGGAAGGATGCAAACATGAATGTTGTACTTGAGTTAATTCAATATAAAATCAATGTTATGAAAATATTTATGAAATTACGATGGAATGCAATAGAAGTTTGGAATAGTGTATATATCATATGTGCATGTAATTTACATTTTGGAAAAGAAAAATTATTGCTATGTTTGGCATCATGGTTTATTCACTTGTGGGTTAAAACTTAGGAAAAATTTTGAGTAGAACTTTGGGCATGTTACAACTACAATAAGTTAAAGTAAGCTCTTTCAAATTTCCCAAAAGGCATAGCCAATTCGACACAGAGAATCAATATAAATGAAGTGTTTCAAGATCTTTAAAACATTTCATTGTATTTGGGAAAGGCAAAAGAATCAATTATGTATCATGATCCTTTTGAGGAATGTTATTTCATAATCCAAGAAGTCACATTTTTACTAGGTGTGCAAGGATTTCATCTTCAACTCTTTTGAAACATAGTTCATCATTTATAGAAATCCTTAGCTCTTGGAGGTTGATCATGTTGTTCACATCTTTTAAATTTAACCAATCATTATCTTCAAAACCAAGCTTCAACCATGACAATATCAGTGTCTTTAAATTGAGAAGCTTCAATATCCCTTAGGCACATAATCTAATTTTTCATTGCATACTATTATATTGAGATAGGAAAGACTCATAAAATGGTTGTTTGTGAAACCAATTTTTTCCTCCTAAACATTTGATTGACTTAGAGGATACTTTTCCCATTCAATGGGTTATTTATTATGAATTATATTAGCTTATACACCTTTGTGTAATTGGTCACTCCCTAAGCCCACAAAATCATTAAGATACATTATCTTAGGAAGAATCTTTTCCTCTCTTGTCTTATATATGGAAACACCTTCAATTGATCTAATCTTTGAACCTACCAGATCCCATCTGCTTGACTAGATGAAATATATGATGGCAAAGATTTGGGTGAGGCAATTCTACTATCACCATGAATCTTGGTTGTATTAGCAACTTCATCTATGTTGGAAAATTTAGCTTCAGGTTTCTCTAGTTTAGATCATAATAGCAGTCCACTAGCAACTACTTCTATACCTACATCATTATGTTCAACTTCCACTTGAAATTATCCTTTTCTTGTACAAACTATTGATACTTCATGAGTTATCTTGTGAAACATAGAAAAATAGGTTTTCTCCAAAATAATGGGGATATGCACCTATCTTCCTTAAGGAAAAAGAGATCCCCTAGGGAAAGAATGACTTTCAACCCTTAGGTGAGTCAATCTTAATGGAGATAATGTTGTTTTCCTTATGATTAAGGATGAGGTAAAATCAACTTGAAGTGTACTTTTGGGAGATAAATGAAAAATACTAAATGAACCCAATTACACAATGTAAGACTTGAGTCATCAATTTGAAACCAAGTAATGTATCAGAATCCACAAACTTCTGGAAAATTTGAGATGAGTATGAATTTATGCACCTATCATCAAAAGCTTTTGTTGAGTGTCCTCCTAGGACAGATTTTCCCTAGGGTGAATGGGTCTTGCTATAGGGATCCAAAATCTCTTTTCATAGTCCTCTGCTCCTAGATCTACACTCCCGGTTCCTCTGGATTTCACAATTAGAAAGTCAGAAATAAATTCTACAAATGAGTTTTCATGGCTTGAAACTTGGATGAAAACTTTGACAACTATACAACACATAAAGAGAGTGAATTTTTTTTTCTTTTTGGTGAATGGGGGTTTCTCTTGGTCAAACCCCATTTTGTTAATAAAACCTTGAAATGGAATGAAACATGAATGGAAGGAATGATGAATGAACAATGGTATGTTGCAACTCACCAAACCCTTGAATGGAGATCCTTAGACGACCAAAATTTAACACATCTCTCCAAGGTCTTGATCTTGCATGAAATGGCTTGGTTGGATGTTGATCATGATGCTTGAATGCTTGAAACCTACATCACAATATTAGCTCCAAAAACATGCATGAATGAAGATAACTTTGATATGATGCTTGAGATCTTGAATGCTACAATAAATGACTGATAAGTCTACTCTTGAACACCTTTGACAATAATATTTTCTCTTGTGAAGTTCCTCAAAAAGTTCTAACTTGCTTCTAGATATTGAATTGACAAAAGGACCTTGTATTTATAGGTAATTTTCTAATTTCTCTACAATTAAACATCAAAGGCCGGAAATTGCAAATTGAATTTGAATCATAAAGATGCCACCAAAAACATATTAAAAATTGAGGTCCTAAACTTAAGGGTGACCCATTCACCCTTGGGCGAATCGGTCCTAGGTCCTAAATCTAGGACAATCCAATTCCAAGGAAATTTAATTAATGTTTACAATTGTTTAATACAAGTTTCCCTTTCAAAAAATGGGATTAATTAGGATTTTAAATGCATAAATGGGAAAACTAGATGCTTAATTAAGTCCAATTAATCAAGGGACCCAAACATAGAGTGAAAATGTAAAGGAGTACATTTTTTGACTCTACATTTAGCCCCCACTTTAGTGAGAGGATGAGCCCTACACTCAAACTCACACTAAAGTAGTAAAAAAAGCATCAAGAGAGGTCTAATTGTGCAACAATTGGAAAGATAAGACAACAAAGTTCAAGGAGGATGATCAAGCCCCCAAGATCTAAGATCTCATGGCAAACCAACAAAGGCACAAAGAGACACATGCCTATGTTAAATATGCAACAACAAGACAAGATGCACAATCATGCAATACCAAAATTAATGCAAAGAGAAAGAGGTGTCGATCAAGCCTTGACTATTTGTCTAATAGGTATAGATCAAGCCTTAGTTGTTTGTCCAAAAATGTTCACAAATGGAAACCTGTTGTCCACTGTGCAAATAAAATGTACTCACACGGACTAGTGAAATTTGTTGTCCACTAGATGAGCCCCAAAAGAGGGCTGATGGGAATGTCATGCCAGGTCTAAGGCTCCCATGTATCAACCATACCAAAGTTATACCTCTAGATATCTTTGATAAGGCACCATAAAATGGTCACAAGGCTAGCAAGTTGTGTTATGCTACACACTCGTGTAAAACAAAAAGGCTCCACTAGAAAGCAAGTTGTGTTATGCTTTGTGGCCATGAAAAAGTTTGTACATGGGGTTTTTCTTAGTTCATGAAAGGTCTCACCTTAGGGAAAATTGTGCCTAATGTCTCTAAGAGAGGACTAATTGAGGATAAAAGATTCACAACTTAGGGAATGCAAGTTGTAGTATCGCCACTAAGAGGAATGTCATATACCCAAAAAGGTCGCGCTCTTGAAGGAACATCAAACCCAATGTCACCACCAAGAAGACACATCATGTGAAGTAAGAAGACCACACTTTGAAAAACACAATGAATGGGGATGCATATTCCCCCACTTTAAAGAAATTTCTAAACATCATGTTGTGAGCAATTACTTTAAAGTAGAACACAATAAATGCTAATACATGAGAGCTTTATTTAGAAATCCCTACGCAAGACATATGTTTCCGAGTAGATCTACATCATGAAAAGGAGGTTTCCCCCCAATGTAATCCTAAGATAACACATAAGGGATCCATGGATCTGGGTCAACGCATATTTTTGCTACAGTGATATAATCGATCTTGGAATTGTCATCATTTCCCAAATAACTCATGGAGCAACGAGCACAAAGGAAAAAAGAAACATAGAGAGAGAGAGAAAAAAAGAAGAAATTTTGGGTCAACATGGAAGAGACCTAAATGTCTCAATGCCTTTCATCATCCCCAATAGGAAAATACAAGACAAAAGATAAGATAGATTGTTACAACATATAGAAGAATATAGATACAAATGGAAGAATGTCATGACAAATTCGCTACCTTTGTATCCTTGCACCAACGAAGTGAGAAGGGTCATCCAAAGTAGGCTCACAAACATATAAAGACATGCCAATCAACATTGTACGAGGGATAACATTGCGCACATGCAATCACAAAGAACACAAAGAGAAGAATAGTATGACACATGCGAGTCAACCTATAGCAGGTCATCTGCATCCCAATTGTTCATCGTATGCAGAAGGAAGACAACTAGCCAAAGGGACAACAACAAGTGTTGTACTAAGAGCATCACTAGGTTCAACATGTGGTGAATCACTCTTTTTAGGAGGATCATCATGGTTGTTATCATCTAAGCTCGTGGAAGAGGAAAATAGTAAATCTAGCTCATTATGCACTTCCTCATCAATTTTAGCAATCTCATCATCATCATCCAAGTTAATCACAACTGGAGGCCTAATGTCAATGTCCATAGATGTTTCATGTTTTTTTTGTGGTGAAGGTGGAGAATTATTTGTTTCAATTGGTGTTTGATCTTTATTTTCTATTTTATAATTCTCTTCTTTTAACTTATGAGCAATAGCACGACATCTACACCTACGCTCTTTCTCATTTTTATTTCTTCTTGTGATATTTTCAAGTTGTGATTGTGTAGGAGTGGGTTTATCGACCATTGGTTTCTTTTCTTCTCGTAAGGGAGGAACAAAAGGAACCATGGAAGGTTGTTCAACCACTTTCTCTTTAGCTTTATAAACTTGTTTGATCTTAGGAGGCACAATGAGACTCACATTGTTATCTCATAGTCTATTATAGGAAATAGGTGAAGGATTTGTCATGGGTTGGTCTTGGTTACTTGGAAGGGTTTTTGGTTAAATCATGGTTCCATTAATGGTAGGGGGCTCAATCATGGGTTGAGGCATGTTGGTAAGGGATAATTTTGCTATATTATTTTCCTTGAACTTTTGATAAGATTTGAAAAATAAGCCTTCATGAGGTTTAATAGGTTCCATAGGTTTGAGCCAAAATAAATCCAATGAGAATTTTCTACAAGAAGACATGGGATTAAAGACACTATGATGCCCAATAAATATATTATTACCACATGGAAACATTAAGCATTTATGCACTACCAACGGGATGAAATCCATGGAGCGTAGCCATGGGTAACCAAGCTTCACATGGAATTAGTTTGATGACAAGATGATGGAGAATGAGACATTCAATTGTTAGAGTCCAACTATTAAAGGAAGAGCGATCAAACCTATCATAGGGCAAGCAAAACCATTACGTGTTTTGATCCATGATTTTGGTTGTTCATAAGAATCTTGATAAAGTTAATGCATAAATAAGAATTCCTCGGTGATCACATTCTCTACACACATGGGATCAATTAATATCTCATTAGTAGGCTTGTGATTGATTCTTCCCAAAGAGGACCATCGAGTGCACATCTAATTATGCAATTTTGTGAGAAATCAATGTCAAGGGGCATTTTGGTTTGTCCCTTATGAGGTTGAACATCAATAAAGGTGATCATATCTTGTAAGTCTTCTTCATTGTCACTCATATTGTTATTTTATTTGTATCTTGAAGTTTATCAACATTCATCACATAATTCTTACTATCAGTAACTTTCAAAAAAGACATATTATTATTTTTCATGGGGTTGGTAAAGATTTTCAAATTTTGGTTGGGTGGGGCAATGGACTTGTTTGCTTAATCATTAACACTGCCAATCTGGATGTGATTAAAATCAATGAGATATTGTACAATATGTTTAAGATGCTTACATTGTTTTGTATCGTGTCCATTTTTTGGTGGTAATGAAAAAAGGAATTTGAGTTAAAGTTTGGAGGTAAGGGCTTAGTGATATCAATGGCTCTAATAGGAGGTAAGGTAACTAAGTTCTTACTTATAAGTTGCAACATGATGGAGTGAAGGGTGTTGGGTAACGGGGTAAATTGTCTACTCCTTTCCTTGAATGGATATGGATTTTTCATTTTTATGGAAGCCACTTGGTATTTAACATGTTGATTTATTTGAGGTATGCTTAGTTGTAAAAATCCCTTATTTGTTTCTTGAAGGGTTGGAAATTGTTATTGGTCACAGATTCAGATTTTTTAGGGTGGTTGGAAGAATTTTTTGGTTCACGATGACTAACCGAATTCTAATAATCACAAAGGGTCATGCACAAGTGTGTAAAGGAGGGAATATTCATCATCCCAAGCTTGTCTTGAATATTGGTTTACAAATTTTCAATGAACATTCTTTGAATATTGGCATCAAGAATCTTAATGTTGATTTGTGAGTAAAGAAATTGGTATTATGTTATGAAATTGGTGACCTTTACATCCTTTCTTTGTTTACATTGCATCTTAAGACCCATGTGCACTTGGAAATGGTTAAAAAAGGCATCAACAAGTGCATTGAATGAACAAATTGAGTTATTCGGTAAAGAACAAAACCATTCCAATACAGTGTCTTTCAAGGATTTAGGGAAAATTTAGCCAAGAGCTTATCCTCAAAAATTAAGTCACTACATAAGGTTGTGTATGTCGAAACATGGTTACTAGGGTATCCTTTACCACCGTATTTCTCAAATCTAGGAATATTTATGCCTCGTGGAATTTGTGCTCTTAATATCTCCAAGGATAAGGGGTTTCTTTTGACATAATGTGACAATTGGCCATTTTGATTTTGGTTCAATGTGGTAATTTGTTGTTGGAGGGATGAAACTTTTGCAAGATTTGGTTAAGGGTGAAATCATTGGCTGTGTTATGAGATGGAGGTGAATATGGTGGAGGTGTATATGTATTTGAAGGGCAAGTGAATTATAAGTTTGCGAGGGGAGATGGATTAGGAGATATGAGATTTGAATGCACAAAGCTAAGAGGATTCCCAGTGGAAATACCTAAAGTTGTATTGACATTGCTAGTTGGTTATATGGTTGGTGTAATAGTTGGACTAGTGTAATGCAAGAATAGAGACCACAATTGTAGGAGGAATTGGATTTCCACCTTAGCTTTGAGTGTTACCCAAATTTTGAGCACAACTAGTCATTGTAGGGACATGAGTATCAATGATATGAGCTAGGCTATGCACAAGTTCTATTAATTTTTCATTATCAATCACTCTCCTCATGTTATCTATGATAGGAACTGTAGTACCAACAATGTATTCAAAACTCACAAAGTTTTGCAACTTTTATAAGGATTTATCCATTTGCTTTAGGTTTTCTTGAGGGACATTAGCAACCATTGTGTCAACATCAATCACATTGTTTGTGGGTAGGGTGGGCATGGGAAATGTGGTATACAAGCTATGGTCCATATGGGTTCACTAGTGTCAATACTATGAGTGAAAGAGTTGGAAAACTCAAGATCCATGGTGAATGTAGTAGCGCGGGATGGCATTAGTCATGAACTATGTCTCACTATAGTATCAATAATAGGAAACCAAGTTGCGAAGCTAATACAAGTTTCACCAGAACTAAGTGCACCCAAAATAGAGAATAGGCACTAAAAAGATGCAACAAACACCCAAGAATACAAAGTGCAATGCAAGTGTGTAAAAAGAGATAGCAAATTTTAAATTTAAAACAAGATAATCTACTAATTATGCTATGAAAAAACCTAAAAATGATATCTTTTTAATGCCAATTTTGATTTCTAATAATTCAATCAATTTGACCAATTGAACTTAATGCAAGCAATTGCAGATTTTTTGATTTTTGAAATTGAAACACATAATTAATAGCAGAACATAATGAGGCAAACAAAGACAAATTATTGCCCAAAAATTTAAAAAAGCACTTGTACAAGGAGTAATTCACCCTAGGGCGAATGAGTCCCAGGTTAGGATTCTAGTTTCAGGTTGCAAACTGTTGTTTCAATGATTGAATTTTCCAGATTTATGTATCCTAATGCAATCAAAATTAGTCACAATAATGAACAAATTGACACTTTTTGAAATACAATTTTGACCAAATTTGTGAATATGAGTGATTGAAAATACACTAATATGCAAGTACTATGCAAAATCAATGTAATATGCATGCAATTTTTTTGATTTTTTAGATTTTAAATTATGCAAAATGTAAATTTAAAACCCTAAATGAGATGCAAACTAATGCAATTTTAACAACCCTGAATGAAATTCAAACCAATGAAAGTCCTATATCTAGGGTTTGAATGGACTCCAATTTCAAAATTTTAGATGTACAATGTCCAGTTCACCAAAATGAAACATAGAAAAATAGGGTTTCTCCAAAATAATGGGGGTATGCACCTATCTTGCTTATTTCATTAGGAAAAATAGATCTACTAGGGAAATATTGACTTCCAATCCTTAGGTGAGTCAACCTTAATGGAGATCTTGTTGTTTTCCTTATTATTGAGGACGAGGTAAAATCAACCTAAAGTGCACTTTTGGGAGATAAATGAAAAATACTAAATGAATCCAACTATGCAATGTAAGATTTGAATCATCAATTTAAAACCTTAATCTATCAGTATCCACAAACTTATAACAAATCTAAGATGAGTATGAATTTATACACCTGTCATCAAAAGATTCCATTGAGTGTCTTCCTAGAACATATTCGCCTTAGGGAAAATGGGTCTTGCTACAGGGATCCAAAATCTATTTTGATAGTCCTCTACTCTTGGATCCACACTCTCAATTCCTTTGGATTTCACAGTCAAAAAGTCAAAAATAAATTCTACAAGTGAGTTTTTGTGGCTTGAAAACTTTGCAAAATTGCACTTTTGATCAATCTCCAGTCCATCTTCACCTACAAATATACAACACACAAAGAGAGGGATTTTTTTTTGGTGAATGGGGGTTTGTCTTGGTCAAACCCCATTTTGGTAATTCAACCTTGAAATGAAATGAAACATGAATGGAAGGAATGATGAATGAATAATGCTATGTTGAAACTCACCAAACCCTTGAATGGAGATCCTTAGAGGACTAAAATTTAACAAATCTCTCCAAGGTATTGATCTTGCATGAAATGGCTTGGTTGGATGTTGATCTTGATGCTTGAAACCTACATCACAAAGTTAGCTCCAAAAACATGCTTGAATGAAGATAACTTTGATATGATGCTTGAGATCTTGAATGCTGCAACAAATGACTGAGAAATCTACTCTTGAACACCTTTGACAATAATATTTTCTCTTGTGAAGTTCCTCAAAAAGTTCTATCTTGCTTCTAGATATTGAATTGATAAAAGGACCTTGTATTTATAGGTAATTTTCTAATTTCTCGACAATTAAACATCAAAGGCCGACAATTACAAATTGAATTTGAATCATAAAGATGCCACCAAAAACATATTAAAAACTAGAGTCCTAAACGTAAGGGGGGCCCATTCACCCTTGGGAGAATGGGTCCTGATACCTAAATCCAGGAGACTCCAATTCCAAGGCATTTTAATTAATGTTTGCAATTGTTTAATACAAGTTTCCCTTTCAGAAAATGAGATTAATTAGGCTTTCAAATGCATAATTGGGCCAATTAGAGGCTTAATTAATTCCAATTAATTAAGGGACCCTAACATAGAGTGAAAATGTAAAGGAGTACATTTTCCAACACTACATCTTGATACTATCCTAAACCCTCCAAAAACTTGCAACTCTGCTCATTCCAATGATGAGCCCTTAAAATGATTACCATGGAATATTTAGATTGCCCTAAACCTTATATAACTGCTCACAAAGACTTGAATATCATATGCATGATAAGATATTGACCCCAAAAGAATTCCACATTATTAGCTATAAAAAATCTTGATGACAACGGGAAAAACTTGAAATGATAATAGACTTGTCCAAGCTTCTTCATAGTTTTCACAAGCATATCTTCACATGGTTGAAAATACTAGTACCCAGGGAAAGTACAAAACATTCCCATGCTCTATCCACTCTTCATTCAAGCATCTTTACGTGAGATCTCTCTAAAATGGGTTTCTATGGCATTGAAACTTGAAAAAAAAGTGAGAAAGAAAAACACAAAAGGTTTTCTTCTTTGTTGAAAATTTATTCAATCCAATGATGATGATCTTCATCAATACTCTTCTTTGTATTTAAAAAAATGGTCCTTCATTA
Source organism: Sequoia sempervirens (assembly GCA_007258455.2). Taxonomy (NCBI): domain Eukaryota; kingdom Viridiplantae; phylum Streptophyta; class Pinopsida; order Cupressales; family Cupressaceae; genus Sequoia; species Sequoia sempervirens. The sequence continues at coordinate 323,761 of VDFB02334419.1, read as the reverse complement.
TTTATGAAACCTACAAACTTCAGTGGAAGAACCCTAAGAGTATCAACCTATTCAATATGAATCAAACTCTTTTTTGAGATAAAACTCCATCCAAGGATGTGCACGTATGTTTTGACAAAGTAAAAGCATTTTTACCAAGTCATAAGTTTTATATAGGAATTTTAACAAACGCTAAGATTCTTTTCAAAATTGAAGACATAACTTATGATTTTTAACTTGGAAAAAACCCCTTATTAAATTTCCTTTAGTAACGTTGATTTTTTTGTGTGTAAGGAATAGACTCAAAAATTTATTGAAACTTTGAGGGCATGTCATTAATGTATATTTAAGCCACCAAGCAAAAATAGGCTAACAATCCTAAGCAACCACAAGGAAGGACACAAAATTTGGGTGTCAACCCATATCAACCCAAAACTGAAACAAGGAGGTGGTATGAATACCAAATCAATTTTGAATCTTCCACCATAAGCCCTAGATCACCATAAATAAAGGGCATTGAAAGAAGAGGTGATTAGTACATTCTTCACTACTACCAAAATGGAAAAAAAATGGAAGGCCTGTGAAATCCTCTCTTTATGATATTATCTTAGCTAAGACATTTGTTTTAGTGGAGAAACCACATAAAAAAGTTACACTTGGGCCAATTGAGTTTATTCTAATTTCTTCTCCATTAAGGAGCCTCACTTATTCCCCTCTTTTTCCACTATAGAGAATAGTAACCAAGAGCAAAAGAGTAAACTACTTTAGAATCATGGCCCCAAGCAATAATATACATATCCTCTAAAGTGTTGCAAGGGTGATTGAAAATAATATAAGAAAATATCTCTCATTTGAAGAACCTCCTGTAGGCCAACTCCTAGGATCATGCTAATGAAAAACCAAAGAACTCCCAAGAGGAGTAATGGAATTGAAGTCAACAACTCTAGACCACCTTATTTCCAAAAAAAATCACTCAAAGACGAGAGTTGAGGAAACAAAGAGAGAATAAGAGGGTAATTATCTAAGGAATTAGTCTAAAACAAAGTGGTATATCTTTTATTAATTATCTAGAAAAGTAGTTCCTTAATAAGTAAAGCCACCCTTTTAATCATGTTCCAAATCATTGAACCTTTCAAGTCAATTCCATCTATGAAATGTTCACATCATCTAATCCTCCCAAATATTTAAAATCAATAATATTACTCATGGTTGATCAATATTTTTACACCATCACCAATAATATTTAGTTGTAAGGCTTGTATATTGAGTCTGACTACTTAAGACTAGTCCATCAACCTCTTTTGGCTTACAAAATTGGTCCTAGCTCACAAGTATCCATTTATGATTTTCCAAATTTCTTGATAATAATATTTTTCTAGAAAGAGTATCAAAATCCTTGAGGAAGCTCTTGATATTAGACAAGATTCAAAACTTATAAATAGGGAGGGCCTTCAAAACATATTTTAGAAGAGTTAGTCTTCTAGCAAGCCACCAACAAGTCTAGTGGCTAACCCTTATGGAAAATCTATCCATAATATTCTTCTAATGAAGCTTGTTGGGAATTCTTGAAGATAGAGGAATTCCCAAATAATCCATAGGAAGCATTCTAATTTAAAAGCAAAGAACATTAGAAATTATGCGTTAAATGAGCTTAGGTGTGTTGAAGAAGAATATACTAGATTTGTCTTCATTACTTATTGACCAGAATTAGATACATATATCTAAAGATTTTATAAAATTTATTGTGTCCAAAATTTTCATAAAAATTATGTCATCCACAAAGTGAAGGTGGGATTGAATTCCATATTTTGAGCCCAAACCCATCCTTGGATGAGACAATTTTTTTTATGATGCTTCAACAAGCAACTTAATCCTTTTGTCATCAAGATAAAAAAAATAAGGAGATAAAGGATCTCCTTACCTAATTCAATTAGATATTGATAAAAGAGTTGAAGGAATGTCATTAATAAAAAAACAAAAATTAACTTTAATTCACACAAATCATAATTCAATCAACCCACTCAAATCAAAACCAAAAGATAGTAAAATATATCTAAGAAATGATCACTCAACTCTGTCATAGGCCTAAGACATCTCAAGTTTAATGAACAAGGATTTTTTATTTAAAGCTAGCCATAGAGTGGGTAGCTTCAGGCATCAAAACTATTCCATCTAATTTTTTTTATCCTTTCACAAATCCCTCTTAATTAGATGATATCAAGGAAACTAAACACTTTTTCAATTGTTCTACAATAAGCTTAGTAATTATCTTGTAAGTCACATTACAAAGGGCAAGAGGATGAGAATATCTAAGTATTTGGCTCCTATTTTGGGAATTAGAGAAATAAAATTAGATTTAATGGATTTGAGCATCTTCTTACCTAACAACCTCTAGCAGTTCTATCTTCATAATTTACCAAAAATCCTAAAAAAAATCTATAGGAAAACCATCAAATCGAGGAGACTTACCTTTCTTCATTTAGAAAACCATTGTCTCTAGCTCCGACATGGAAATGTGTTTTAAGGGATATTTGTTCATATTTTATAAAACCAAGAAGGAATGTACTCAATAATTAGTATTTATTCTTCCATAGCCTATAGTCCACACTCTATAAATAGAGAGGAAGTGGCTAAAAATTTCCTTAGAGATATCTTCAAAGGATCTTAATTGATTTTCTTGGGAAGAGATGAGAGTGGATATACCTTCACTAAATTATGAAAAAATAAAGTGGTCTTATTTCCTTCTTGAATACATTCAACCCGATATTTCTATTTCTAGAAATCTCCTCATCTATCTCCCATTCAGACAATTCCTTAGACCACCTAGTCTCTTCCTATAATAGATCCTCTATCATTCCCTCTTTAATTTTGAAGGTGATTATTTCCATCTCACCTTGAATTTGGTTTTAATTTTAAAATATTACCAAAAGAGGATCTATTCCACCTCTTGAGTCTAAGTTTAACAAATTATAATCTCTTAAAGAAATAATACATAAATGTTCCAAAGGTTGGGTTTCCTTCTAGAACCACCATCCCTCCATAAGCTTGTAAAAATTCAATTCTTGAAGCCACATAAGTTGAGACTTAAAATGAGGTTTGATAGGTTGGTGATCAAACCCTTTCCACCCTAGAATTTTAGAAAAAAAAAGACCAATTGTTGCCAAGATCCTATAATTTAACACCAAAAACCTATCTAATATTTTAGAAATATAATCATGTCTCCATATTATATTATTCTAGGTGAAGATACCATTGCTCATATTCACATCAACGGAGTTACGAAAGGACACATTATCCTTCAACAAGGTTGAATATGGGCCAAGACAACCAATACCCCCTATTTTTTCATCCAAATTACTTCTACCATTGAAGTCTCCTGCTAGAATCTAAGGGAAGAGGGGAGCTAAGGAAAAATAGATCTAACCTGGGACCAAAACAAAACCTAACCTAAAAATTTGGTAGGTGCATAAGAATTTGTGAAGAGAATAACCTATTTTTAATCAAAAAAAGACACCACCATTAAAATTGATTTTCCAATCCTCGATCACCAAAATGGTGTGAGCTTATAAGGATCCCATAAGAAGGCTACTCCACCTATAGTACCCAAGGAATCAATGTACATTGGTATCACCCCCCTCTTCAAGTCTTGGAAGAGACATTAATCATATCCTCCATTGTAAGATTTATCTCTCGAATAAAGATAATATTTGGTTTATATTCCCAAATTAGATCTTGAGCAACACTTTGTCAAGGGATGCTACTCAAACCCCTAACATTCCAAGAGATCACGATCATTCTTTAGGGATGCAAAAGTGAGTATATAATGTCTTAATAACACTAAATTTAATTGGATACTCCCCTATCAACTTTTATTTTTTCTTGTTCTTTCCTCCTACTCTTAAAAATTTTATCATTGCCTCCTTTCTTCATATTCTTTAGTTGAAGTCCTGATAAAGGAGGGACCTTAATTTTATCATATTTTCCCCTCATAATCATGCAAAGAATATAGAAATACATTAAATTAATTTATTCTACTTATTTTTTTTCTGCATGGTCCAAATCCACTCCTACTACAGGTAATCCTTTAGTCATTTGTTACTTGTCAATTTTCTCCATAAATATCATAGTAACAACATCTCCTTGATTTGGTAACACTTGATTTTTAGAATTAATATTTGAATCAACTGTATTTTATGAAGTACCTAAATCTAAAGAATGTACATGTCTTAGATATTTGGGATTTTATCATGCTCCATTGCTTGCACTTCCTCAATATTTTCTAAAATATCAAATTTGTTGTTAAATATCACTTTTAGAGTGTCTTTATGCTAACTATTTGTAGCCTTTCCCATTGATTGAGATCTAATAAGAATTAATCCATTTATATCTAGCTCCTATAATTAGACTAGGGATTTTTCTTTTGCCTTCAAGATGACTACTTGTATCTCAAGAAAGGATTGAGGGGTTCTAGGACTCACTTTTGAATAGTTTCTTTAAAGATGTTCATATTTGTGGCATGCGTGAAAACAAAAGGGAATTTCTTCATAGTTTATATTTTGAATCCAACTCATAGTACCCAACATGATCTTTAAAGAATAAGGAAGAGGATTATTCAAAATAACACATAAATAGGTTAAAGTAGCTACCTTTCTATCCAACATATGGTGAGAAGGACCCAAGGGTTTCTTGATAACCAATGTGATCAATTGTAGGATGTCATGTCTCTAAAACTCCATTGAATGTTGAGGAAGGTGAATCCATATAGGGATTTTGATTACAAGTTCCTCCATTAGATCAAATATGACGTATCAAGGTTTGATAAATAAACTTTCCTAATTATGAAAATATGGTCCTCCCTTAAATATCACATTATTATCCACCATTGTGGTAAACACCACAAAAGAACCCATTCACAACTAATATAATTTCCATGTCTCCATTGAGATTCTAATTCCTTCAAACTCAAGCCTCCAAAAAGCAATAAAAAATGTGAGTACCCACAAGCTTGTTGATCAAGGCATGTTCAAGTAGGCAAAGGACATTATTGATAATAGATTTTGGATTAATAACCAAAACTAAGTGATCTTTGTAATTCTCAAGGCATTCATTAGAGTTCAAGTGATTAACCATTCACTAATCAAATATGGCTTCCTTTATTGTATGTATGAGGAAATGGATTACTTTTCCATGCCTGAATGAAGAGGGCTCATCCACATTAAGAGTAGCTTTAAAACAAAGATTAGGGGTTCCCCTAGAACCCCAATAAGCACCATGTAGATCACCACCCCTACAAAACCCCAAAGAACAAAGAAAAAACACCTAAAACTACATGAGGGACAAACCCCACACCATGCCTAGCTCCCAACAATAGAACCATGCCAAACATGAGGAGAAGGGGTACGAATCCCAAGCAAGCAACTTGCAACCTTACATAACCATAGTTATAGTGGCTAAACTAGATGCTCACCCTCTATATTTCTTCATCCAAAGCTAAAATAATTAAATCAAATATGTTGTTAATATATCAAGTTCCTAGATTTCTCTCAAATATTTGTATATTTGTATAAATTATAAATACATAGTCTTATAAGACAAATAGTTAAATATGTAGAAATATTATTTTATTGATAAATAAATAATAAACTATATTTATTTAATATTTATAAGAGGATTTTAGAATATTAAATCATATTTAATCAAGTATCTTATAATTCAAGTGTACACAATTGTAAACTACAAGTTCAATATTAGTAATTAGTGGGCTAAGTGCATAAATATAAATTAATGGCTATATATTAGAATTAGTGAATTTTATTTAAAATTATTAACCTACAAGTTAATGCAACTGGAAACTTGTTATTCTAATCAAGATTGTAGATTGGTTATTGCATTATCAACTAAGTTGTACAACCTTTCATTGATTTTTAATTGTAGTAAAACCAAAGAGATGAGTTTTAGAAAACTAAAACTTTATAGTATAAATATACTTAAAAAGAAAAATGAGCTTTGAATGATTACATACATGAAACTAGATTGGCATCATTCATAAATGATCAATTTTTATTAAGGTGGAAAAGGATATAGTTGGGTAACATTAGATAATACTCAAGTTTACTACAACTTTCTATCTCAGATAAATTGAATGAAGAATAAACACTAATTGAAGATGGGTGGGTGAATTGACAAGAGAATTTACATTGAATTTGAATGATGCAAAAAAATTATTCAATTCTTGGGTTTGTTATTTATGTTTTTTTTAAAATGGTGATTGTACATAGACTTGTAACTTGCTTATAAAATAATAAAACTACTTGACCTTTCCTTCATCTTGAGTATCCCATGATAAATTTATCTTAATGTGTTAATGGTTGTGTAACATATAAAGAGGCTTATTCTAGGCGATTTTACAATTTCTACCAAGCAAGTGTTTTAGGTATATTAAATTCTCATTTTTTAGATATTTTAAATATCATTTTCAAACTCCAGTTACCATTCATGAGATTGGAAGTCTTCAAATATCACTCTAGATCGTGAGGGTTAAAAATATGTCTCCTCACATTAAAACTAGCATAAAGGATGTATTTTAGACTTAAACCTACCTCTCACAAATCAATATCAAACATTATGAATGATATATTTGGTAAATGGCTCTCTTATGACTTGGGTATTGAAAACATGTCACTTCTATTATTAATAGTTAAACCATTATAGTCTTGATGAGAATTAGATGAGCGATTAGGCAAGAATAGTTATGTTTGGCATCTTTTAGATACACATGTATTTAATCAATTAATTAATTATTAATAGGATTTGATTGAAATATAATAATTATTAAAGATGAGAATAGGATTTGGATAGCATGTCCTTCTTAAAAGGCATAAATCATAATTGCTTGATTGGGAGAACTACATGAGATTGATGTTGCACACACATATGTAAGCATGTCATTATATACCTTGTTCTAATGAAGTCAACTAATCAAACATATCTCATCTCACATTTATCTATGTAAATTTTGAATAATTACGTAGTGAGCTAAGTTGGATATGGGTTGCGAATGAATCTAGTCTTTTAAATTGGAAGTTCATCAACAACCATTCTAATGATTTGGTTTCATCACCATCTATGTGGGAACCCTAATTCATTAGTGGATATGATGATGTTAAAAATAGTTGTTATAAGAACGACTAGAATTAATACACACACACACATACATACATACATATATGTCAATATGTATACATATGTATGTGTACACACATATATATATTTGTGTGTGTCTATACATACATATATATTTGTATGTATATATATGTATTTGCATACACACACAAATATATATGAGAATATTCTAAAGGAATATGGGATTTTTGATAACATGAATGCAATAAAGCTAATCATATGATGTAGTTTATCACTAAGTGTGTGATATTATATATGCACAAAATGAGCTCAAGTGATATGTGTTGAGATTTGATAATAAATGGTTATTTGGATATTTATACCATTAACTTTATATATTGACACTCGTAGGTCTTCTAAATGTGTATTATTTTAAATTTAGTTACAATAAGTTACTTCACAATAAGGATATTGAAAATATTTGTATCCATGTGTTGGAGATACAACTATGAATGGCTTACTTATAAAGTCATTATATTATGGCCAAATAAGAAAAATTTACTCAATATAATGAAATACTTATGGGTTATCAATGGGTTATCAATGTTATTTTGATGAAAATAGATGATAAGCACATCAAAATGGAATTGAAACCATATAATCATATCTTTGGTGATGTAATTATCTACCAGTAGATTATGCATTTCTTTGATAGGAAAGTTATTGTCATGGGGACAAATCCCTTGAATTTAAATTCTAAAACACACCTCAAAGAGGGTTTACATGATTTTGTAACAATTATTAGGAGGACTGAAGAAAAAAAATTCTCCAAATCTACTTCTCCTGCCTCTCATGCAATATCATCAAAAGAAGATCTACATGCTCCAACAAAGTACGGTTGATGTGGCACATCCGTCACATCCAAAACTACTAGAAAACATCACCTTAGATCTTAGGATTACTCGTCTTCCTAGTCGCACCACCACCATTTGCCTCAATCTTCTCAAGATCCACAATTTTTCTCTATCCATCCCAATAATCAATCTGTGATTTGATGAAATTGTCTCGTTGAGTGGCTTGCAAGAACATTATGCATGGTTATAAAAACAAATACTCTGAGAGTATGATTTTGACACCTTAGAATATGTGATGTATGCTTCTAAATAATTTTGATTAAAACTAGTACCCATGTTTTATGGAAATGATCGAGAGAATCATAAATTGGGGTTGTTCATGCGTTTAAGTTAGAATATTCAAATAGTTTTAAATATTAGTTTTTGTACTTTATAATTTCATGATTTTAAGTTCAATGATCAACTATGATTTTATATTTGGCAAACCTCTAATCAAGTTAGTTACCTAATAGTTGGATAGAGTTAAAAAGGAACTAAAAAGTTCTCTAAAATCAAATTGGTAGGTTGTGTGATTTTAAAACTAGAAAACCAAGATTGGAAGGTTTATGAATAAAATATAGATTCTAAAAAGAAATGGGTGATAAAAATATTTATATAAATAATTAGATGAATAAATATATGTTAAATCCTATTTTTTATTGGCAAGTTAAATAATTAGTTGGCATCATGACACTTTAATAAACAATTCATTATTGATGGTTGTTTAAATAGATAATAATTGATACATCATAATTGTTGATTTCCATGTTGTATTTTATTGTATAAGATGACATCCTTCTTTTTGTTTTAAGTAGAAAGATAAAAAAAAGGGATAGAAGTTATTCTTAAGAGTGTTGATGCATCATTAATGATTTGGATAAATAAGAGGTTGGGAATTCCATCCCAAATTATAAGGATGGATTCCCTATACTATAACATATGGTGAACCATAAAGCCTTTGATTTTCTCTATGAGATGCATAGGCATGCCCAAAGAATAGGTTTCCCAATGAATAGGTCTAGATATAGAAATTTGTTATGATAGAGAGAGATTTCCCTATTTAGGGAAAGAGTGCGGGTTTGTGAGATAAGGTTACTACCATTTGCATAGTTTGGTAAGGTTGAGAAGTTGACATTTCTAAATTAGAATAAATTAGTGCTATAAAAATACTTGGTGTCATATTTAAGAAAACGTCTATAGGAAAATTAGTAAATAAAACATATTAATTAGTTTTATCGTTTTATTCTTTCTATAAAACAAAATGTAGATCACCAGTATATGTGGCATGTTATTATTTAATAAGAAAACTATAGTTGGTATGAAAAAAAATTGATTTTAAGTAAGCTTTTTTATTTCAACAAAAAAATTAAGTCTTGATTGTGGCTTGATCTTTCTTTGCTTGACTTGCTTGAATGCTTTGGATACCTAAAAAAGTGTTAGCCTTCACAAAAAAATGACAACATGAATACACATACACTTTGACATGATGCTTGGATATTTGATTACTGCAATAATGCTCTAAAATGTTGCTCTTGAGTGATCTTGACAATAGTTTTTTTCTCAATGATATAGAAGGAACTAACATGAAACTTTATGTATTTACAGGCTTGGCCTGAGATTTGAGATCACACTAGTGGACCGCTATTGTCATTACTATGAGATCGCCACAATGACCTGCATCCAAATGATTAGGATTTGCTGCAATGGGTCGACCTCTAGTGGATCTACATCATGCAAGAGATTCATTACCACACACCCATGCCGATGGTGCTCATGGAGCATCGAGACGTCGACACCTTCAACTTCCACCTATCAACGAGAGGGATGACCATCACCTTGGAGGATGTCTACCACATCACCGGGCTACCCATTTAGGGACGACGAGTAGCCTATAATGAGGGCAGGACAACCCAGGATACCTATGATGACCAACAATATTATATCGGGCAAGTGGTCCCAATGGACACCATGGGTCACATCTACGAGGTGGCTTGATTAGGGATGAGTGGCCATGCCACTCGTCTAACAAGTGATGATTGTTATAATTTCCCTCCATGCCTTGATGGATGGGTGAGGATCACACCTACACAAGGGCCTCATTCATTACATTCGAGCAATGGAGGAGCAAGAGACCATCTTCGCCTGGGGTCAAAGCATGCTAGCACATCTCTACCACAACCTTAAGCAGTATGTACAATGAGTAGCATAGCCTCACTGTCTGTACACTACTACAAGGTGTGGGTGTTTGAGCACATCAGGTGCATGAGATTAGTCAGATTCCCCCAAGACTTGGCACATGGTACGCCCGTGGCCCACCCATACCCTCTAGCGTGTAATTGGCACTATATACATGTTGATTTTTGGAGATTACAGTTTGATTCTTTATGGGGTGGAACATTATATGGAATCCCTATAGGGGGATGGGGATCAAGCCCACTAACAAGTGGCAACTATAGAGGATGCAATGTGATTGACTCTTAGTGAGACAATCAGATCATGTCATTGTCTCATATTATTAGCATTGGGTCACTTATCAGTTCGAGCAGGTGTAGACCATCCCTCTGATGCTTCCCATGTACATTTTTTCCACGAGGAGTGCAGTGCCAATAGGCAATCATCCTTGTTCGACCTTAACAAACATCATGGTTAGCAGCGATGGGTTGAACAATGATGACCGACCTCTAGTCCTTGTAACCGACAATGTCAATATCATCCATTATTTTGAGTGTGGTGGGTGACGACTGGCCCGACCCCAATTTTATCGACATATGCCCCTCCAAGCAATGTTGGTGCGCAGGGGCCAAGAGGTGAGGATCTTAGCAATGGTGGTAGGAAGGAGGGCAAGGCAGTGATGGGTGGACGAAGAGATAGAGAGGTTGAGGTAGCTAAGGAGGGTGTCATCGCCTCCACCACCAATCCCTGACTCATTAGCTCCACCTTCAAGTCAGGTGGTTGTACCTCCTTCGGTAGCAACAATGAGGTCGAGTGTAGCACCCCTTGATCCACACTGGTAGGTTGGGGACCCAAGTATGAATGTGATAGATGTTATTTCCTTTTCGTTCTTTTATTTTAGTTTCTCATATATATGTAAGTGATTTGATATGATTTGGTATTGATAACATCCACTATCTTTGTGGTTGCAATGGACAAACAAGAGTGGATTGCCTTCATTGGGTGATGCATAGCAGAGGTGGCCCCAATCATGTAGATATAGGGGAGTGTCCTAGATGCCTACATGCCAACTTGAATAGGGTCACATGCCCACCTTTTCGAGCCTGTAGTGTGGTTGAGGATAACTTATGAGGAGGTGCACATGGAGGCAATTTAGAGGACCATAAACCTCGCTGCCATGATATGGCAATGAGATCAATGATCGGTGGAGATCCATGTTGCCCTTATTGAGTGAGATCAAGTTGTGACACAAGCAGAGAGTGCCATAACGACATGCGATTCCCTATAGAAATGACTTGATGACCTCGATAGGAAGGTGAAGGTAGTGAGGTCAATTGTTAATCCCTAGGTGCAACAACTCCAAGAGGAGCTAAAACAAACCCATGAATAGGAGGCTAAGCTACAAGAGGATGTGATGGAGCTCAAAGGAGAGATTCGAGGGTTGCATGCATGAAGCATGTATCTGTTGCAGTCTCATTGGTTCCATTCATACGCGTTTATCTAGCATCCTCCTCTGCCACCACCGCCAACTCTAGAGAGCTTAGGGAGCCATGCACCCGAGGGGTAGAGGCCTATTTTTGCATGACAATTTTTGTATATTGGATCATATAATTTTTTATGTACAACATTGTTTTGATGTATAAACATATACAAATATATAGTCACCACATTTTGATTCAATGGTTCGATACATGTACATCCAACATTTTGATATATATATATATATAAGATTTTGTGTGGCATGATGGTGTTCTTATGCATACTTTTACTTTCATGTATGATTATCTGATTGATTGATATTTATGGATGTATGTTTAGATTAGATGCTATCATGGTCTAATAAACACACATTATATATATGTTCAATTAAATACAATGATAATCTAATTTCCAAACCATAAGATAATCAAATACAATGCTTGGATACACAACCTAATAAAACACATGTATATATAATTCCTAATTAAAGAAATCAATTACATACACATGTTCACATCATAACATAAAATGTAGAGATAATGTGTTAATGAAGAAATTTCATAGCATAATGAACTATAATTCTTAAGGGATGAGCATCATGTGCATGCCACACAGACACTATGCATAGTATCGACGAAGATGCATCGCATTGACTAGTTCTTTTAAAGGTGTTCCATCCATAGACGATAGTCTATAGGCACCAAAACCATACACAAAGATAATTATGTAAGGACCTAACTAATTAGGGTTGAATTTCCCCTTATGATCGTGTGGAACATTTATATTTCTCTAATTCTCATAGAGAATGAGATCACCTAGGTTACCTTGAAAGTTTGAGAAATAAAACCTTGACTGTAATGTTTAGAAATAAACCACTAATAAGATTGGATATGTTCAAGGGCCTACAATTGGTGCCCATCAAGCAACTCAAGTTGATACAAACAATCAACATGGTAAGTGTCATCATCAATCAACCCTTTAAGGGAAACTCGCAAAGATGGAATTTATACACAAGGTTATACAGGGTAGTTCTTGTAGTTGTATGAACACTCATACGATAAGGCCCACGAGGTGTATGTTAATTGAGTATGCCAATCTTTATGTTTGTTTACTATTTTTTGAAGAATCAACTCAAGTGTTTTATTAGATTCTTTAGCTTGGCCATTAGACTAAGGATAGTATGGTGTAGAAAAGGGATGTTGAATATGACATTTTTATAGGTATTGCTTCACCTCTTTGTTCTTAAATAAAGTACCATTGTTAGAAACAAGGGTAGAGGGCAATCCAAAATGAGCAATGATATTGTTTAGAAAAAAGCTACATATTACTTCAACATTCATGGATGAAGTGGAATAGCTTGGACCCATTTCACAAAGTAATCAGTAGTGGTGATGAAGGTATGTCCTTTAGAAGAAGGAGGTGATATTTTACCGATAATATCCAACCCACATTTTGCAAATGGCCAAGGAGAGGTCTTATTTTGAAGCTCTTGTCCTGAATGAGATTATTGTGATGTTGACATTGAGGATACTTTTTGACAAAGGCAAAGGAATCCTGCTCTATTGTTTGCAAAAAGTATCCCATGTGAATTAGTTTATGCACCAAGCGTTTACCACCAAAATGTCCACCCCTAGAGCCTAAATGGACTTCTTGAAGGGCAAGGGGTATTTCAACCTTAGTGAGACATTGAAGAAGAAGACCATTATAAAACTTCCAATAAAGAACATCAAATAATATAATATATCAGACTGAAAGTTTTCATATTTGAGAGCGAGTTGTTTTAGTCACATCATCAAGAAAATTTCCAGACTTCATATAATTATAAATGTGAGAATACCATTCACCTAAGTTCACGTGAGCACACACTAGAACATCGGGTTCAGGTTGATTTGAGATAGCAAGAGAGAAAAAAATATAAACCACAAAGTGGTATTCTTTTATATCATCATCCAAAGATACAATGGAGGTTGTGCTCACCATTACATTTGTGTGTTAATTTTATCTTGTAGGGACACTATCTATTGTGAAAGAAGAGAAATGATCAAGCAAGGATAAAGCCAAATCTTGATACTAAGATATCTTATTTTGCTTAGCCTGATATGTTCTTGTGATTTGATTTACAACAAGCTCAGAAACAACATGGATACAAAGATGTTTTAATGTTTAATGTCATCGTGACACATACGCTAACAATAAGGGCTTCATACTCAATGATGTTGTTAGTGCAATTAAATTACAATCGAAAAGGATATACAAACTAGCTTACCTTTAGGTGAGATTAAAGCTACACCTGTCCTAGAGCTAGCTTGGCATCTCAATCCATCAAAGTACATCTCCCATATAGGTTCATGGCTTGCTACAAAGAGATTTTCAAAAGAAAATAAATCTAGATTAGGGAAGGATTGAAATGAGAGAACTTCTACCAATTGATTGGCAACAACTTGACCTTTGATTGATTTTTGAGTTACAAACTTGATGTCGAACTCAGAGAGAAACATTACCCATTTCACCAACCTTCCAGAAAGATCAATTCTAGCAAACAAATATTTCAGATCACTTTTCATAATCATATGGGTTTTAACACAAAGAAGATAATGTCGTAACTTCTACGTTGCAAAGACGAGAGCAAGACAATGTCTCTCCATGGCAGAATAACGAGTTTCATAATCAACCAAAACATGACTAATGTAGTAGAACGCTCTTTCTTTACCATCATCATTATGTTGAGCTAATAAATCTACTAAGGCATGAGGTGATGCAGATATATAAAGCAAAAGGGTCTATCCTGCACAACCAATATTAAGATAGGAGGATTGGATAAATAACACTTGATTGACTCAAAATATTTTTCACACTCATCATCCCATCAGAAGCAAACATATTTCTTCAACAAACATATGAAGGGAAGAGTACGATCAACTAATTGAGGCACAAATCTACAAATTGCCTAAATTTTCCCTTGCAAACAATGTAGTTGAAAGATGTTTTTAGGAGGAACCATGTTAACAATTGCATCAATCTTATTTGCATCAACTTCAATTCCACAGTGAGAGATGATAAATCTTAAAAGCTCGTCAACATCAACATCGAAGACACACTTAAGTGGATTTGATCTCATTTTATAGAGTTGAAGCCTTTCAAATATAAGATGAAGATTTTCAACATGATCTTGATGAGTTGTAGACTTAGCCAATATGTCATTGACATAATCTTCTAAGATCTTAAGAATAAGTCATGGAAGATAAGGGTTATTACTCATTGGTAAGTTTCTCCAACACTATTTAACCCAAACGACATGACCACATAACAAAAGGTACCCCAAGGGGTAGCAAAGGCTATCTTATACTGATCTTTTGTGTTAATATGAATTTGATAGTAGCTTGAGAAGTCATCCATAAGGGACAATAAGGCATGGCCTGCAGTTGAGTCTACAATCATATCAATGTTAGGTAATAAAAAATAATCCTTAAGAGAAGCCTTATTGAGATTACAAAAATCAATACAAATATGAGTACAACCATCAAGCTTTCCGACAACGATGATATTCAATATCCTAGCTTTTAATAGCTTATGTATCTTAGCCTTGACTAGTAGAGCAACCTTGGGATTCATCTTTCAAATCTTTTGTTTAATAGGCTTAGCATCGGGACATAGAACAATATTTCCAACCACCACAAACTCATCAGTACCGGGCATGCCCTCATATGACCAAGCGAAGATATCAGGATGAAAATGTAACAAATCAAAATGTTGTTTAGATTATTTCGGAGAAAGGAATTTTCCAATCTTAATCACTTTTTTAGAAGACTTGAGACCCATTAAAATATTGGCAGTATACCCTTTAAGGAGAGTACTACGATCTTCAAGATTAGATATAGGAACATTATCATCCACATTAGACAAAGGGGCCTTCTCATCAATGCTCATAACATATTCTCTAAAGTACACCTGCTTATTCAATCAATATAGGAATCATCGCTTATAGTGATAAGAAGGTAAATGAGAGTAGACACCTAAGAATTCTTCCAATTCTTCCTCTAAAGATAACACATCCAAAGGAACTTCATTAAAATATACCTTGTTTTCAATCAATTCAGGATGAACTAATTCAAGAGAAGAAGGTTCAACAAAAATCATGTTGACATTCAACCATGGTTTCCTCCTAGATTTTGGTTTAAAATGATAGTATCCAAGTCCCATGTTATGCTCACAAAGATGAAACTCTATGGGGACTTGAATTTCTTGCTCATTATGCCTACAACCTTTATGTCCATAACCATACTTAGATAAAAGATTGAAACCGGGACCTTAACGTGTTCGTAGTTCTTGAGAAGGAGGATCAACATAAAGAGCATCATTCCAACTGTGGGTATCATACTCCTTTATAGAATCACAATCATCCTTCTTTATTGGAATAAAAAAATTAGCCTCCACAATAGAAGCATGATTATCTTCCTCAACAGGGGTACAATCAATCTCTTTAGTAGGGTCATGATTGTCTTTCTCAATGGAAGGACAATCAACTTTCTTAATAGAGGAGTATGTGATCGTTAGAATGTATAGATGGATAGGATCGACCTTGTACTCCTTGATAAAAGATTTGGTAAATTCAAAGGAGCCCCAATCATTACCAAGACATCATTCAATTCAGAAGAATAAGTAGAAGGGGTAGACTCGAGATCCTCTACTTTAGGACAATTTTTCTTAGGGACATCCATCTTAGGAGAAACCTTTTAAAATAGGCACTACCAAATTGAATGTCAATGCATTAGAAGATAACAAAGGAATGCAATTCTTAAGAGTAGGAGCAATCGAGGTTTGACAACAACTGCCATTTCACAAAGTTGTTTATCATTAGGGTTAGCCTTGATTGTAATTTCTTCGTTATTAGCAACAAATTTAATAAAATGATACAAAGTACATGTAACCATTTCTAAAGCATGAATCCATGATCTTCCCAAGAGAATGTTATAAGGTAAAGGACCTGACATAACATAAACCAAGGTGGGTACGATAATGGGTCCCAATCTCAAAGGCAAGATTATTGTGCCCAAGGCTTGTTGATCGATGCTATTGAATCCATGAATTATAAGGAAGAAGCAACAAGATAAGATGAATCAATCTTAATCTTAGGTAATAATTCAATGATACATACATTGAGAGCCAAATTGGTGTCAACGAGAGCACACCTAATACCAATGTTATTAATGTTGACTATTATCATTAAAGGATCCACTTGTTTTTGTACTTTTGGAGGCAAGAGTTCATGTGGATAGACTGTGATATTTGGAAGATCCACACGAATATGAGCCATCTGTGCATTAACATCCATCGACCTAGTAGAAGAAGGCAAGAGAATATTTTTTAAATATTCCTGGAGCATACCTTGATAAACTAGAGCAGTTCGAAGCAAATCCCATAGTGAGATTTTGACAGGAGTAACATGAAGTTGCTTGACAAGATCATACTCGCCAGGTGATTTAGCTATAGGTTTAGGTGTTGGAGGAAGACTTGGTTGAGAAGGTGGTAAAGAAGTAGGTTGATTTAGATTTTGTTGATTTCTTCTAGTATTGTAAGTATGAGCTACAACTTTATAGGAGGAAGTCATAGATTGCAAGAATCTTGTGTAAAGGTCCGATGAGTTAATAGTGATCAAAACCCCACAAATAAAATGAATTCTTGTAGGAGATGAGCTATCCAAAGTCACATAAATGATGGGTCTCTTAGGCCTCTAAGGGGCTGCAAAAATCACAACTACATTCATGAACTCATCGACTTACGAAGAAGAAAACTTTGATGAAGTTTGTTTAGCACATCTGCATATAGAAGGAAAAACCTCTAAAAAATAATCTAGGGCATCGTCCAACATATCAAAATCTTCTTTAGAAAAAGGCATTATCAAAATAATTAAAATTTTGAAGAAAGAGATCCAACATGATTAAGTTTCACATCAGGTTTAGCAAAATGTAAAGGAGGGGATTCATTACTTCAAGTCTATAGGACAAGGAAGAGTCTATTGGGAGTGGATAGCCCTTGATTACCTCAAAGTACAAGCTCAAGTGACAAGATACAAAATGGTAAATATTAATAACTTGATTAAATAAAACATTAGGCTAGAATGGGAAAATTGCAAATTAACAAAATTTGGCAAGGAATTACAAAATATAGATTATAGAGATGGAAAGATCTAGACTTATAGATTATTCCCCAAGGGGTCAAATTCATAGCCAATGGTTGAAAATGTGTCACGGGGATGTCTACGCCTTGTGTTGTTGTCCCTGTCAAATCAAGAGCTAAAAGTCTGGAATCTACAAATACCCAACTCTTCGAATTTGAAAACCTGCACACAAGGATGAACAAAAATGTTGGATCTATTTCGGGGCTTGCCTCAGTCAAACCCCCATTTTGGTGTTTCCACCTCCATGAACAAACAAATAGATAGAAAATAGACGATATGTAAACATTTGTAATAGATGAGACACATGATAAAAACGAACCCTGCTATGGAGGAGAACCCCTATGACAAATAAAATAGACAAGACAGGTATATATTTGCAAATTGACAAGATAAAGTGATAAGAGAGCGTTACCAATAGTCCATGGCTCCCTCTTGGCTTGATAGGCAAGACATATGTTTGCAAGAGAGCCTTAGATGTTGAAAAGATGAGAATCTAACATAACTTTGCTATAAAGAAGAGATGTAAAAGAGAATAGAGCAAGAGAGTAAGATTGAGTGAGAGTGAGAATGAATGAGAATGAGAGTGAATAGAGGAGTTTTGTGAGGCTACATGGGTGGGAAGAGTTGTTATGCTCACAATTTTTCGGCAATGACATGTATCATAGGAAAATTTCACGAGATTCCCTCATTTGAAACTCAAAAAGTTTGGGGATGCTTGTGTGCCATGTGGACATCTGCGCATCACGCATGTGTCTAACCCAAAAATTTAAAATAATTGAGGTGGCAAACTGCTAACGCTTCATCATCGTCCCTTATTGAGTTGAAATTGTGAAATTTTGACTCGTAAGGTTTTGTCATTAATGCAACAAGGCGCCATAAATGCAGTGGGCTAAATGTGCATGTGAAATTGCCTCGAGGTACAATTTTATGACACTATATATATTATATAGTAATTCTTAATACACTATAGAAAGATCAACATGCACAAAGCAATTTAATTTTTTTAAAATTTAGCACCACTCTGTGGGCTTAAAGCCTCCATGAAAGGCTTTAATCAAGGAAGATTTAAATGGTATTAAAGCCATTGTTATGGCCACAATGGTAGTGCAAAAGTTCTAATAGATTACTCAGGCCATAAAGTGGCATTACTTACTATTCTTATAATACATTTAAAGTGACCAAATAAGGAAGATGCATTGCATGATCAAGGGGATTTATGACTCGTTTAAGTAACCACTATGAAGTAGTTTAAAATTTGTTGCGAGAGCGGTTAAGTGTTAAGGCCAGACCAATAGGGAGAAAAAGAAGGATTGATGCTTAACATGCTATCCTTTAGTTTTCATTTGATTCATTCACTTTTCTTTTATGTATTGCACGAGAGAGTAACAAGGAGGAGCACAAACTAGTGAAAGTGAGTGTCTTTTATGATCTTTTGGAGTGATAGAAAGTATAGAGGTGGATTTGTTGATCTGGGAGAGGAGAGGAGTGCAATGTTGCTAGACTAAAGAAGGCATCGGGTCTATGAACTCTATATTCTATTGTAGAGAAATTTATAGCAAATTCTTGCTTAGGAAAAATATGTGAAGGATAAGAAGCATTATCCTCTCTGATAAGTCTTCTGCATACATTTGTAAGGAGTAGACCGAGGTTTGAGGCCGTGAATTTCAAAGAAGCTTGACATGAACTTAAAAACACAACTAAGAGAAAAAAAAGAGCACATAAAAATAGTCAATTTTTAGGCATGTTTTTGTATAATGTTAATTTCATTCTTTCTTTAGTCATTAGAACCAATGAATCCTTAAGCTTATTTGGTAAGAGATATGGTTATAATTAGAATACATGTCTGTGCACAAAGAGAGAAAAATTATAGTCGAGTATATCTATTTGTCATTTGTTCTAGAAATAGGTACTCTTTTACATTAGCATATTGATACCAGATTAGTGCATGCATATTCATATTTTTATATACATATACATATATAAATATACAAATAAGTAATTATGTGTGTATACATATGGATATATGGCTATATTTATATTTATAAAATTTAAAAGGAAAGCTTGATGCTTACTTTGTTGAGCTGACTGAAAGAAATTAGTTTAGTAACCTATGTTTTGAAAGGTTTTAAACATCGTAAAAACGTGCTCATTCTTATAAAAGAAGTTGGAAATATATTGTATTTTTACTAGCAATATTATCATGTTCTTGTCCAAAGAACCAAGAGGAAAAACACAAAGAAATCTAAACTATTTTAAAAGAACTTATCTTTTTATTAATGAATAATATTATTTTATTTTACTTATTTTACAAGTAGTAAATAACTCAAGTGTATGAAAAAGTGTCTCAAGTTGATGACATTGTTTGATAACATTATAAACTATATGTGCATGAAAATAGGAGAGTAGTTTACTCTTAAGATTTGAGTGTAAGTACTTGTGAACAAGTGGCAGTTGCCAAGTCCCAAGATGTCACGAGAACATAACATGGGTGTTCAATGTTAGGAAAACTTTACCATCTTAGTCATTTATTGACTTTAGTAAGTTATATTTTTATGATTTAATATCCTTAAGAAAGGTTAGACAAACAAGTCAACTAGTCAATCATGTGTTAAAACTTAGGTCAAAGGTAGTTTCCAAGTCGAGTTAGAGGTGTGCGAACTTACAACTTCACTTCCTAAGGAAGTGTTTGATATATTTCAAATCTTTGGCCAAAGTAATTCAAAAGTCTCTACTTGCATTATTCAGTTCACGGTGTTCCAAATTGCATATCCAATTAGATTGGTCATGCTTAGTTAGAGATGTCTAAAGTTGTATGGTCGATTGGTTATGTGGGACACAACACAAGAAAACTTAGATGGCATGTACTTGTGGGTTCCTTTTTCTATACTCTTCATGAAGGGTAGGGACACTTCTAGTTGGAAGGTGTGCAGGGGACTATCGGTCTATGGTTGGAGGTAAAACACTCGGGTGATGCTCTCTTTCTTGTAGACGAAAACGTTGAGGCTTGTGAAATAAAAGCATTTTCCAGATATGAAAGACTTTACCTTATAACATTTATTATATTATGTAAACTTGTATACTTGAAAAGTATCTTATGTATGAATTGTAATTGAAAAACTCTATCTTATTTCTCAACTTGAAATTAATGTAGTTCAAATTTAAAGGATATTTTATTTATTCATGTTTTGATCATGCGCAATTAATGATGTATGAAATTGATTTTTTTTTGGTACCCTATTTTTAAGCATATGTTCATTTACTTCTATGATAAAAATTTAAATATTTACTTTGTAGTATGAGTATGTTACACTAGAACTAGTACATTCTTACAAATATCTAGAACTCATCTTAATTACTAATATAACTAGAACATTAGAATAGTAAAAAATCATAAGCATAAAAATAAAATCCATGCAAGATGGAAGGCTTCTCGTGATTAAGACAACCATGTAAGACTATTGAAATTTTAAATTGAGTTAATAATAACATTATTGAATGGCCATTCTATACACTCCCAAAGTATAAATAAAAAAACATGGAACAAAATTGAGCAATATAAAACACACTTTATTAATATTATTATTTTTACTTTAAGATTATTTTATTTTATTGAAGAACTATTATTATTTAATTTTTTTGAAATGGCTCTCTCACTCTCTGTTGAAACTCTCTTGCATTTTGTGGATGGTTTGCTGCCTTTTGTCAGTGCGTTGTTGGCTTCTGGTGTGCCGTCGGCTACTTTTGGGTCAATTTTGGCCACTGCCGGGTTGTGTGCTATTGGCTCGTGGGTGTCTGTAGATGGTTCATTACCTGTTGTTGGGTTGTTGTTGTCTACTACTGTGGGTCTTTCTCCTAACGGTTCACAGCCTTTGCTTGGTGGGTTTTCCGCTTCTAATTTTCCTCCTTTAGGGTCTGGGTCGTTGCACATGGATGTTCCTCTTTCGTGCACTGCTTCTCAGTCCTTTGCTAAGATGGTTGGCTCTAGTGGTAAAATCCCTTATTCTTCTCTTCCCTCTTTTAAGGGTAAACCCTTACGTTGCTCTTCTTCTACCCCTACTGTTATTTGTGGGCATGAGGTGTTGGATAAAGAAGAATATTTCTCTAGATCTGCTCTTATTTATAGATTTAATGGTTTATGGCCCTCCCTTCCAAATTTGTACAAATGGGTTTTGGAGTCTTGGAGGCCTATTATTGAGGATAGGATTGAACTCTATCCTTCGACTAGGGGTTTTTTTGTGGCTACTTTTCAATCTGAGGAGGATAGGGCTCGGGTGTTGGAAGGGGGTGTTTGGTTGTGGGGAAAGCACTCGCTTTCTCTCTGGCTTTGGTTCCCTTCTTTCAACCCTCTTTATGAATCTATTAGTGTTGTTCCTACTTGGGTCAGACTTCCTAATTTTCCTCTTTAGTTTTGGGCTCCCTCTTGCTTTGAGTCTATTGGAAATGCTATTGGTAGGTTTGTTATGGTTGATTTGTCTTCTCTTATCTATGATCATCCTACTTTCAACTGCATTCTTGTGGATGTTGATACCTCAAAAGATTTACTTGGGGAGGCCATTTTGATGGTGGGGGCTAGACCATGGTCTCAAATTCTTAACTATGAGGGTCTTCCTTTTCACTGTAGGAGATGCTTTTCTACAGGTCATTTGGCTGCAAACTATTAGAAATCTCATTGTAGTTATGCTACTTGGTGGAAAGATGTTCTTCGTGAGCATCTTACTGTGGGTGAATCTAATGTTTCAGATGATGATTTTGGGGAGGAATCTGGGGATGATGTCTTGGCCTCTAAAGTCGTGGATTCTACTGTTGAAGGTTCTCAGTTGCCATCCATTGTTGCTCCTGGGTCTTTTGTAGTTGCTGTTGACACTATTGGTTTTATTGTTGTTATTGGTGTGATTGGTTCTTCTGCAATTGCTGGTTCACTTGTAGTTGCTACTAAAGCGATTGGTTTGTTTACAGATGTTGTTGCAGCTGGTGAGGTTGCTGCTACTGTTGGTGATGTTGCTGTTGTTGTTGTGACTGCTAGTATGTCTGCAATTCCTGTTGCTATTGTTGGTTGTGTGAGTGACACTCCTATTTCTTTCCCTTCTTTGCCATTGTTGGCTTGTCCTCCAACATCCCCTTGCTCTAATCTTTCAGAGGATGATCTTTCTTCGATGGTTGTGCAAAGAAGGAAGAGAGGTCGTCCTAAGAATAATCATTCCTCTCAGTCCCCTGTTAAGTTTGTTCGTGGTGGTCAGAAGGTTGCATGTGTGGTTTAGCTTTGCTCTTCCCACTGTTGCTTGTTGTTGTTCGACTGTTGTTCTTTGTTTATCTTTGGTGTAGCTGTTTGTTTCTTTTGTGGTTGTGGGTTTTTGGATGCTGTTGATTGTCTAGTGTTGTATCTTTTGAGCAGCATTTTGTACCTATAGTTATAAAGGGTTTTGGGTCCCTTCAAAACCCGTTTTTCCCTTATAATCAAAACTATTATTATTTACTTAAAGTTATTTTATTTTAAAATTATTTCTCAAGAATTATTTTTTATATTGATATATTAAGATTAATATTTATAACAAATTATTAATTATAAAAAATAATTATATTTTATTTATATTAGTATAAATATTTTAAATAGATCTATTTTAAAAACATCAATTTTATTTATTTAAGAGATTTATTTTAAAATTATTTTAAAAGAACTTAAATGTATCTATCTTACAAGATATTAATTTGAGTTATTTTATTAAATAATGAAGAAATATTTATTTTTATCTATTTTAGTTTTGCAATCTTACTAAAGGATAGATGCATATTATTTAATAAAAATTAAATCAAAATTTATTGGATAAAATTTTTGGAGTCTTATTGCACACTTTATATATATCAAAAAATATTAATAACATATATCACAAAAATATTACTTATTTTTGTTCATGCAAAGGTTTTTAGTAATATGGACCAAGACCAAGTCTTTTTTATAGGCCTCTACTAGCTCTTATTCATGCATTGATAAATCCAAAGATGCTAGAGAATGATGCAATGGCGTTCTTATTCTTTCTAATAGCCTTCTTTCCTAATTATGAAAAGTAGTTAATAAACAAATTTAATGTATTGTCATTGAACAAAATTATTTGAGCCATTTCCAATAGCAAAGTATGCAGACTCAGTAGCGAAGGGAGTAAGGGAAAAACCTCATCTAGCATACCTTCTTGTTCAATAGCTTATTGCAATGGCCCCTCTAGCTTTATAGCCACTAGCTGGGGCATCGGTGGCGAAGATAACAACACCATAAGTAGAAGTTTAGAAAATGGTCATTAGTTCCATGCTTGACATCAATTCGATTAGACGAGTGCTACTCTAATTCGTCTACACTTCAAAGAACAAAACTGTCTTGTCAACATTTGAGAAAAACTTCGTAGCAACACAACCTTTATTAAATATTATTTTTTCTTATTATTATTTTTTAAAATATTTTTTAGGATTTTCATGATTCTTCATTCTCATGTTTTTAAAATTAATAGATGTGAATTGATTCCAATATAATAAGAAAAAAAAATCCTCATCTTCAACATAATTTTGATTAAATGATAAAAAATTACATTCCATATAAATTAAAATTGATTCAAATATAACAAACAAAAAATGCATTCCATAATACTTGCCTACAACTCTTTAAATACAAAACAATGCCATTATGAAATAGACAACACATACAATACAAAATGAATAGAATTAACTATTAATTGGCTCCACTATTAACTATTTTATAGTCAAAATGAATAGAATTAACTATTAACTATCAATATTTTACATCATACTAATAAGACTCTCACAACTATTATCCAACAAAATGATAGATAAAATAATTTTAATATTTTGAAATAAATTTAAGAAAAAATATACATTAAAAAAATTGGTCAAACTATTTTGATTTTGCTCTTTCATCCTTTCATTTATCACCAATTAATAAAAACTAACTCCCACATAAATTAATAATCTAAAATACCCATACAAACTAAAATTGACTCTTATATATAAAAAAAAATTGCATTCATAAAATTGATTCTAATATATAAAAAATTTGCAAAAATTGACTCTAATATATATAAAAAAGTTGCATTCAATAATGACCCACAATCATTTAAATACAAACTAGTCATTTATGAAATGAGATAATAAATAATTGATATGAAAATAATGTCATTTATAGTCAAAATGAATAGAGTTTAAATGATTTCATCAATAATATAACTAATTATAGACCATCACACATAAAACTACTTGCAACTATCATTGATAAAATAATTTTACTCAAACTATTTTAATTATTATCTCCTAAAACCCAAGAGCTGCATTAATATTCCTACCTCTAACCAAATAAAAAATTATAATTTTTTTACTTTGTAGTGAATAAAAACGCTAGAAATTAGTTAAGAGTTACTACATATTTACATGAAAACAAAAAAGATTTAATAAAAATTAAAAATAAATAATATCGGGCGACTTATTTTCAGAGACAGCCCCACTCATTTCCCGCCTTCCTTTCTTCGTTCGGGTTCTTTTCGTATAAACTTCATGGTCCTCACAGAATCGGCATTTTTCTCGAAGGAACTGTGGTAACAGCATAAATGGCTCCAGTCAAGAGAATCGAACCAGAGCAGGCGAAGAGGGCCGATGAAAAGCCCAAGCGCAAAAAAGTTGCCTTCGTCAAAGGTACGAGTCTCGTCGGCACTCACTTTTCTTCACATGTTTATTTTCGTATCAAAGTCCTATCATTAGGGTTCTATGATTCTATTGCACCGGTTTCGGTGTTTATCCGTGTTGTCCTTTGCTGAAGTTTTTATCCTGGTAGCCTCGGTCTATAAAAGGTCTATCCGATTGTTTACAGTTATTTAGTGTGGTTTAGGGTTGCGTTCATTTCGCTGGACAGTGAGTTAGTAGATTGTTATGCATATGGGACAATACATATAAGGAACTTTAGCTAATCAGGATGGGTTTTTGGTTAACATAAAGGAAATAGTTCCGCACTTATTTAATCGGCGGTTTATGGCGGGATAATTAGTATAAATTTTTGGCCGAGTGCGGCGGTATCTGCCGGTTGCCTATAGTACTTGGTAGGCTGTTTTTCTACTTTCATGATCAAAGCTTAGGATTTTTTTAAATAAATAAATTTAAATTGTTTGAAATTTTTTTAGTTTTTTTTTTAATTTTTGTAGATTCAGCAAAACTAGGCGACTGTCTAGGTTTGCTCTCGCACTCAATGACTACTCTCCAGTATTCACCGAGTCTCAACCATAAAGGTTTATGTCAGGATAATTAGGATAGGCTTTAGTCCAGCATTCAGAAGATTTTTCTGCATTTAGTTCTGCTACGGTGTTTAACCAGTGGCTTTTATTTGATAACGGTGTTTATGACTTTTAATCTACTGTATACCAAATTTGCCTATAGGATCTGTCAAACTATTTGACAGGTTAACTAAACCCTAGCTTCCGGCTCAAATGCATTCTCTGTGTTGCCCTTGTCTATGTTAACTTTCTGTTTCATCGTTCGACTCTTCACAAGTTCCAAATGAATCTAAGTGGATCTGAACAGCCCAAGTTAGAATGGATTTAAGTGATCCTGAACAGCTCAAGTCAAAATGGGTTCAAGTGATTCTGAATAGGTCAAGTCAGAATGGATTTAAGTGATTCTGAAAAGCTCAAGCTATTTTTTAACTTGTCCTTATTTATGTCAATTTACAGTTTCTCTTTATCCTTTGAATCTTCACAAGTGCTAAATAGATTTAAGTAGATTTGAACACCTTGCATTCTTCTTTGTTTTCCTTATTTCCGTCAACTCTCTCTCTTTCTCTTTATCCTTCGAAAATTCACAAGTGCCAAATGTCTTTAGCCATTATGTCAAGTTACTTTTATTCCTTATCTTGGACATTTCAAAGATGCCTATCACTTCAAAGTTTAAGTGGATTTGAACAACTCAAGATGTTATTTGTGTTCCTCTTATATTTGTCAGCTTTCTCATTATCCTTCATCTCTCCACAATTCCCATATGGCTTTAAGTAGATTTGATAGCTCATAGTAATTCTTTTGCATTATCCTTATTTACGCTATCTTTTTGTTTTTTGTTATCCTTTGACTCTTCACTAGTATGAGATGGCTTTAACTTGATTTGAAAAGCTTAAGTCTTTCTTCATGTCATCCTTATTTATGCCAATTTTCTCTTTCCCCTTGTCCTTCAACTATTTGCAAGTGCAAAATTGTTTTTCCACTATTTGCAAGTGCCAAATGGTTTTAACCAGATGTGGACGACAAAAGTTATTCATCATGTTGTCCTTATTTGTGTAAAATAATAAATTTCTCTTTGTCCTTATTCTTAGACTCTTCACTAGTGTCAAATGTCTTTGAGTAGATTTGAATCATTGACTTGGCTAAGTTGTTGGTTCAGATTTGATAGTTTTCCCATTTTTCTAGATTCAACTATACAATATATAATATTAGTTAAAAAATATATAAAAATAAGTTCTAACCATTATTTGCACAAATATATAATTTTAAATAGGAAACACAAATGATAGTTAATTATTCAATATTAATTGTTTAATGGTAAGGATATTATATATCGTAAGTTACTTTTCATTCCTTATCTTGGACATTTCAAAGATGCCTATCACTTCAAAGTTTAAGTGGATTTGAACAACTCAAGATGTTATTTGTGTTCCTCTTATATTTGTCAGCTTTCTCATTATCCTTCATCTCTCCACAATTCCCATATGGCTTTAAGTAGATTTGATAGCTCATAGTAATTCTTTTGCATTATCCTTATTTACGCTATCTTTTTGTTTTTTGTTATCCTTTGACTCTTCACTAGTATGAGATGGCTTTAACTTGATTTGAAAAGCTTAAGTCTTTCTTCATGTCATCCTTATTTATGCCAATTTTCTCTTTCCCCTTGTCCTTCAACTATTTGCAAGTGCAAAATTGTTTTTCCACTATTTGCAAGTGCCAAATGGTTTTAACCAGATGTGGACGACAAAAGTTATTCATCATGTTGTCCTTATTTGTGTAAAATAATAAATTTCTCTTTGTCCTTATTCTTAGACTCTTCACTAGTGTCAAATGTCTTTGAGTAGATTTGAATCATTGACTTGGCTAAGTTGTTGGTTCAGATTTGATAGTTTTCCCATTTTTCTAGATTCAACTATACAATATATAATATTAGTTAAAAAATATATAAAAATAAGTTCTAACCATTATTTGCACCAAATATATAATTTTAAATAGGAAACACAAATGATAGTTAATTATTCAATATTAATTGTTTAATGGTAAGGATAAATTATATATGGTTCGTATTATTAGTGCAAATGTGCACGAAAAATCACTACAGATCATCATTTCAGTCTTCATTGAGAGCATCAACATGATCAATTAGTTTATTAGAACCACAAGTGTTGCCAGTGCTACTCCCACTAGTTGTGCTATTCAAGTCTTATATGGTAGCCTCATGCCCCTCATACTTCATTGAGATAAGGAAAGTTATGAAACAAAAGCATTTAAGTTGTGATGCTTTGGTTCTATATTCAATGCCTCATTGTCCTCTCCATGTACTTGACTTGCGTGAGTGAGAGGAGGCAAATGTTGGAATAAAAGTAACCCAACTCATCTATCTTTTTCTTTGTCAACTGGTTGCACATAATTGAGTGGATAAAGGAGCATGCACTCTTGTTGCACTAAGTTGTAGAGGAACTTGTAGCCTAAAGAGATTTTAGACGAAGGCAACACAATATTTAAACTTATAGTTTTAAAAGAATAGTAAGAGTTAAAAAGTACAAATACGTGAGAACTTTGATGGTAAGAGGCTATAGGTAATTAATCCTTGGCCATGGAGGTAGTACAACATATGGGCATCCTTCTTGTACTTGTCTTGAAGATGGGTAAGGCTATGGACATCCAAATTTAACAATTATAATGTCCTCTACATTTGGAAAAGGAAATAATCTAGTGAATGTTGTCTTTTATTTTCACTAACTTCAATTTCTTTATATGATGGCATCTTTTTGGGCAATTTTTTATGCTATAATATTTAGGGGTTTCTCCAAATTCTAGGAGATGCAAGAGGGTGGTCATTTTCTTCCACCATTAAATATAATTTTGTGCACTCACTAGAGTGCACTCTTTCTCTATAGTTGCTATAATGCGTGCCTTATTTTTTTATCATGAACTCAATGTTGTCATATATCTCACCCAAACAGGGCTGATTCCTACAAGTGGATCTAATCATACTCATGATGTGCTCAATGAACTTAATATATACGACATACAAGCCCACCAATAGTCATCCAAGATCATGCTTTGATTTTTTTGGACTTTGTATCGGATTGCCTCCACACACTCCAAAGGTTGCTAATTACAAGTGTTCCATGTGGATGTGTCTTTGGGTTAAAGTGGCCAAACTCAAATTGGGTCAAACTAAGGACCACGTGGTGATTCAACGCTCCTTGAGAATGAAGGAGGTTTCTTTGTTTTAAAAGGCTTATGCCATTGGCCAAACTTTTTAGCGGGACCCACAAGTGGAGCCATCTTCAAAGGGCATTCTTTTGTCCATGTGTCGTCACAATGCTTGTCTAAGGCAATGGTTTTTCTTGTCAGAGGTAGGAGTTGCACCATTGGTTGTAACATATGGGCCTTGTAATATTTGACAATTGAGGGGACGAGAGGCAAATGGAGAGCGCGGGTGTGATGGTGCTGCCTGTGTAGGCCCGTGGCTTGTAATTGCTGCAACTTGCTTTTCTTCATTTTTTTCTAGTTGCATGTGCTGTTGGGTGTGCCATAGGGGGTTGGGGGTGATTTTGTTTCGCTGGGGGTGTCTTTCTTTGTTCGAGGGGTGCATGGCTAGCAAGGTTTGGGTTTTTTGTTTCATGTTTGGTGCAATGTTTCTTCTAGTTGGGTTTATCAAGGAATGTCTTTTTGTGAGGTAGTTTTGTGGTTTGTCCCTCCCCCATCCGCTCATGCGAAGGTGCTAGATTATCTAAATAGCTCTGTGCATGTTGGTGGCTCGTCCCAGACTAGGAGCTAGAGACATACGAAAGTGGAGGGATGCTAAGAGAGAAGCGCCTCTTGTCTGGTGTTAGTGATCCAACAAGATTTGATGGTGGAAGATGTTAGCTATCTATGTAATCTTGCCCTTATTTGTAAGTTTATGGGTACTCGAGTTTCTCTTCCTTTCTTGGATTCGTGGACTTGTTGTCCCTGGAACCTAGAGGGCGATATGGAGGTGATGTTGGTTGCAAACAACTACTTTATTGTTGTGTTTTCTTGCTTGTCAGATTGCAACAAGGCTTATGAGGGTGGCCCATACTTTTATAATCATGTGGGTCTTTTTATTAAGCCGTGGCATGTTGGCTTTAATACGTTGGAGGAGCTAACAAGGCTTATGAGGGTGGCCCATACTTTTATAATCATGTGGGTCTTTTTATTAAGTCGTGGCATGTTGGCTTTAATACGCTGGAGGAGCTCTTGTCAAAAGTGCCAATGTCGGTTCATCTCTTGTGGTTGTCGTTAGAATTTTGGCGAAATGACTTCTTACATATGATTGCGCTATTGCTTAGGAAACCAGTAGGCCTATCGCAACAAACTTTGGATAAGAAGGTAATTTCCTATGTGTGCATTTGTATTGAAATTGACTTGAATAACCCCTTGCTAGATTCTCTTGAGATTTGAGTTGGGGACACTGTTTGGATTCAACATCTTGACTACAAAGTCAAATTTGTCATGAGTATGGGCACCTGTAGAGGAAGTGTTCTAAGGTTAACCTTTCAGGGAGGATTTTCGTAGCGTTGCAGCCAAAGCTCTGTCTTGTGTTGAACAGGCAAATACCAAAGGAAAAGCTCCAGTAACAAAGGGGACAATAGATGCAGAGGGGTTTATTCCTGTCAAACCCCATAACAGAGGGAGGTGTCTAAAATGATCTCTCAAGGATAGGCAAATGGATGAGTCCTTTAATCGCTTTGAGGATTTGGACTTGATAGAAGGAAATCCAAGTAGTTTACTCCTTGAGGCTTCTCCTATTGGGGAAGAGCAGATGATTGACTTGTCGGATGTCAACCTGTGCGGTCATGGGTTTGAGTAGCTTGTGCTCCAGCTTGCTACGGTTCATGCACAGGAAGGGTCTTGTGATCTAGGTCTGGCTATGGGGTTGGGGATGGCTGTGATTTCTTCAGAGCAAAATGGTGATTCAAGGCAGGAAGAGGAGGCTTCTCCCCCTAGGAAAGGCAGCAAAGTGCTGCCTGTAATATTCCCCCTTAATTTTTTTGAATTTTATCAATAGAAATCACTATTGTTAGTGTTAGCTCCAAATATAAACTAGCTTGGAAAGTAACCCTTCACCATTTGATCACCAAGATCCCAATGTGGGCGAGGTGAGAGCATACAGTGTTGGGGATCGTTAGCTATTGGAAATGAATTACAAAGCTGCTAGGCGGCTAGCCGACCATGAATGAAAGTAAATACAAGAGTAGGCGGATAACCGACCATAAGCTAGACCACCTATTTAGAAGGAGCAAAACTAATTACAAGTAATAAGGTGGCAAGCCAACCATGAATTTGCTCTACCACTTATTTAGTGGGGG
Organism: Sequoia sempervirens; assembly: GCA_007258455.2. Lineage (NCBI taxonomy): Eukaryota > Viridiplantae > Streptophyta > Pinopsida > Cupressales > Cupressaceae > Sequoia > Sequoia sempervirens. Next base: position 292,338 of record VDFB02334419.1, on the reverse strand, counting down.
GAATTTAAACAAGTGCTGAAAGTAAAATTATTTAACTCAACCACTTCTTTAGTGGGAGTAATTACAAACATTTAAAATGCAGCAAATAAAATAACAGCTGTTAGTACTACTAAACCAGCTTTACAAAGAGTTTTCAGCTGCACAAACATAGAATTAATCTTCCAAAACCACAAGGAGTTAGAGTTAAAACCTCTAATTGATACAACATATGAATGATATAGAAAATGAGCTCAAATCAACAGCATATCAGAAAATAGACAAGTCTGATCAGAAACAGTAAATTCAGAAAATCAGACCAGCAAGAAGAGAATTTACCAATATGCTCATATCTTTGCCAAACGGGGCTTGATTGACGTGAAACTAAATGTAGATGAATCCTTGAAGCTAGGTGTCCAAATTACTGCAGATAGACACCTTTAAAATATGCACCAAATAGTGGCACAAATCCCAATGCAGCCAAGAGGAAATGGTATGGCCTCCAGGAAGGGTTGACCTTCTTCCAAAAATCCCAAACTCAGTAATAAAATTTGAAAACTTGCAGAACTGGTGCCCTACACAGGAGAACAGCTTGAGCAAATACCCAAAACCAAATAAAATATGCCGATGAAGCCACAAACAGAAACATGCTTCAGCAAGCACTTCCGGTAGTAGTATAAACAGATTATAAACCAGCAATCTGCCTATAATAATCAGAAATAACAGATTATACAACAACAATCTGCTATAGCAAACATGAATGAGCTCTATCCGCACTCTTGAGTGAAGCACGGTCTTTAGAATGCCATCTAGGAAGTTATCATTTCAAGCCTGAAGATTGGCGTAGAAAAGGTGCTAGGAGGGATCTCGAAGTGGCTCTAAATTCAATTCAGTAGCATAATGTTATCAAAATTCTCAAAGATGAGAATGAAGGAGCAAGGCACAAAAAAAAGCCTTCTTCTTGGCATTCAAATCAACTCTGTAACCTCCAAGAAAAGAATGCAAAACACTTCAACTTCTCCAAAAGGGACATCCAACTTAATTTGCCAATAATAATATTAAATTACCTTTTTTCATTCAACTCTCTAGGCGTCCAAGGTAAAGGGTTATTAATTTAACTTTGAAGAATATTAAACTCATCACCTGAGGTGTCCAAAACAAGTCCCCCTTTTAAAACAACTTGAAGTTGATCAATCTAGGCATGGGGTCCAAAAAGCAACACCAAAAAAATGATGAAGTTATTAAAACTTATCTCCAAGAGGAAAGGAGAAGCCAAGGCCCAAACATAATTGTCTCATTGCCAAAAATAGAATGATGAACTGAAAAGACAGAGTTGTTGCTAGGATGACACTGCCATAAATAGAACTTAACTAAAAATAGCAAGTGTTCCCAAATGCCTTTTGAGCACAAATCAGGCAGTCATCATGACTTACTAAAAATAGTAAGTTCTTGGAAAGGTTGTCAAATTTAGATGCATGTTACACCATTTTGAAGCTCTTTGAAAACCCAAAAAAACCCAGAAACCTTTCCTGCATGCAAGGTATCCGCTAGAAATGCATGTCATTTTCATAACATGTATGTCACCACATCTTGAAGCTCTCCAAAAACCCAAAAAGCTCCCTAAAGCTCACTTCCAAACTCTTGCATGCGAGCCTCTAAAAGCCAAGTTGAAACCTCCTATAAAATAGGAAACCCTAATTTCCATTTATGCTTAGCCTACGGGTTTCCGGAAATAGGCTAAATCCCATTGAAGAGTGTAGAGCTAAAATGGGGACATTACATTGCCTCTGTTAGGCCTGTAGCAAAAGAAAAAAAAAAGGTGCCTCAGAGAAATCCTCTAAAGTAGGGATGAAAATGGACTAGGATAAAATGAAGTTGATGGGCGAAAACTTGGTGGAATTGGGGTCAGTTAAGACTATTGACTCCCATTTTGCTAACTCTCATAAATGATTGTGCTGTCATGGAATGCAAGGGGTTTGAACAAGACCCCTAGACAAAAGGCTTTTCATGAGTTAATTAAAGTGCACTCTCCTGATGTTGTGTTTATTCAAGAGTCAAAGGTGTTGATTGATGAAATGGCTTGTATTGCACCTAAGTTATGGAGTAGAGGCCAATTTCAGTGTATTGGGGCTCATGGTAGGGCAGGTGGGGTTGTGAGCCTCTGGGACTCGCGAAAGGTGATTCCTCTTTGGTGGGTGTCTAGTAGATATTCTTTGACAATGGTTGCTTCTAGCTTTCTATCTGGGGAAGTGATTCTCCTTACTAATAATGTTTATGCTCCTACGGACTTCCCTGGCAAATCTTGTTTGTGGACTCACATTTGGTAGGTGAGACCTTTGGTCCTTCGTTTCCTCTGGATTTTGGCGAGAGACTTCAATGCCATTTCTTGTTTGGATGAAAAGAGGAGGGGTGTGGCTAGGTTGGAAGCCTCTTCCATTTTTTTAGGGATAACATCCATCACTTAAATTTGGTTGATATCAAGCCTAATAATGGTATGTTCACATGGAGCAACATGAGGTGTGGGGTGGAGTCCATCTCTTAGGGGCTGGACAGAGTTTTAGTTTCCTGCTTTTGGATTGGCAATAGGTGGGTGAGCAGTTTGGAGATTCTAGATTGGAAGGACTCTGACCATTGGCCTATCAAATTCTCAGCATCCAGGTTGGGTGTCAATAAGAATCCCTCCTTCAAGTTTCAACTGATGTGGTTGCAGGATCTGTTTTTGCAGGAGTTGGTGAGGGATTAGTGGTGGAGAGGTATGCCTATGCATGGAACTACCATGTATTCCTTTGCAAAATGTCTTCAATTCGTTAAACTTCAGCTTAAGAAATGGAATAGGTAGTGCTTTGGGAACCTCTTCTAGGTCAAAGTTGTTGCCCAAAATTGTCTTAATGCAATAACTAGACAAATCCAAGATACATACCTTTCATAGAGTTCTCTTCGGGAAGAAGGTGAGGCGTTGAAGATTTTGGAAGAATGGATGATACATGAGGAAATCTATTGGAAGCAAAAGTGTAGGATTGATTGGCTTTAGGAGGGAGATAGGAATACTGCCTTCTTTTTTAATTTAGTTAAAGATAGAAGGTATGGGAACCTGTTATCTTCTTTAGTGTTGTCTCAGGGAAGCCAACATACCTCCATCTCGGAAATTTCAAGGGAGGTTACTCAATATTTCTCTTCACTTTTCAAGGAGGATTCCCCCAAGCTTTGATTGAGTAGAATCTTATTTTGAGTTGTATCCCTTTTGTGGTCTCTAATGAGATGAACCAAAGTTTGTGCAAGCCTATCACTTTGGATGAGGTCGAAGAGGTTGTTTTTCAGATGAAGAAATGGAAGGTGCCTGGACCGGATGGATTTCTTATTGAGTTCTTTCAAGAGTTTTAGGAGATTGTCAAATATGATTTATTGGCGGTTGTGTAGGAATCTCAAGTTAACAAACAGATGCTAAGAGCTTTGAATGCCATTTTTCTAGTGCTCATTCCCAAGCAGGCAAGAGCTAATTCTCTTGATCTATTTAGAGTCTAGACCAATTGCTCTTTGCAACGTGGTCTACAAGATCATTTCTAAGCGTATGGCGGAGGGACTTAAACTATGGCTTCATAGAGTTATCTCAGAAGAGCGGGGAGGTTTTGTGTCTGGTAGGCAAATTTTGGATGGGGTAGTGGTTGCTACTAAGGCTATCCATTCTATGGCTAATTCCAAGGAAAAGGCTATGTTCATCAAGTTGGACATGGTGAAAGCTTATGATCGTGTGAGATGGTCATTTATGCAAAAAGTACTTACTGCTTTTGGGTTTAGCAATGGATGGATCGAGTGGGTGATAAGTTGTGTGACTTCTATCTCTTACTTTGTTCTTATTAACGATGAACCTTTTGCTTTATTCGGGGCATCTCGAGGTCTTCGACAGGGGGATCACCTTTCTCCTTATCTCTTCATTTTGGCTGAGTGTCGTGGAAGATTTATAAAGGATTATGTGAGGCAAGGGCTCATTCAAGGGTGGAGTTGGGGGATCGGCCTTCTTACTCAGTCTCACCTTCAGTTTGTTGATGATATTGCCTTATTGTGGGTAGCCAAGATCAGGGAAGCTACCAATTTTAGAAGGGCATTGGATGTTTACCTGAATGTGTCAGGTCAAAAGATTAATGAAGATAAGTCTTAAATTTATTTTTTCAATACTCCTCTGATCCATTCAAGAATTGCTAGAATTCTCATGTTCCAGATCGGTTCCCTCCCCTTGGAGTACCTGGGAATTTCAACTGTTGTAGGTTCGTTACCTTGGGTAACTTGGCAAAAGATAATTGATAAGTTTCGAGGTAAAGTTTGCCATTGGATTGTCCGGTGGCTCTCTTTTGCAAGGAGAATGCTTCTTCTCAAGTTGGTGGTTCAGGCTCTCCCTATTTACAGATGTATGGTGCAAGTGGCTCCTCTAAGCTTCATCAAGGATTTGGACTTTCTTTCCAGACAATTTTTATTGTTTGGGAGCTTGGATTCTTCCAAGTGGCTTTTGGTGAAGTGGGAGGACATTTGCAGATCTCTGTAGGAGGGGGGTCTTGGGCTACGAAAGGCTGTTCTCACTGGCTAGGCCCTTGTTGTGAAGCTTTATTGGAGATGGTGCACTAACTAGAACTAGGCTTGGGCTAAGATTTTGACACATAAGTACTTGAGAGGTGCAGAGAGCATTGATGTTCCTAGGTACAGCGTGGATGGTAGAGGTTCTATGATTTGGGAGACCCTTAAGAGAGGGGTCAGTTTTATAAAGCGGGGCTTGTTTTGGATTTGCAATAGTCGCTCTAGGGCTCTATTTTGGTTTGAATCTTGGGGTGGTCATCCCTCGATATTGTCCTTGTACCTACACCTTTGGAGCCTTGCTTGTATCTTTTGGGAGGCTAGTTGGGCTAAGGTCGTAAATTTTAAAGCCAACAAGAGAGTGGGTCATATGGTGGTGTTTAGGTGGAAATTCCCCCATGAATGGCCACCTGGCGGTTTGGTTGAGGATCGTGAGGTAAAGCACTTCCCTCTCTTTGGATGACATCTTTGTGTGGAGCCCCGACTTGCAGGGGGTGTACTCAATGGCAGGTGGTTACTAGGTTCCTAGCAGGCAGAAGTATGGTCGAGGGGAAGTCCCTTGGTGGAAGAATACTTGGAATAAGTTTGCTTGGCCTAAATGCAAGTTATTTTTGTGGCTCGTGGCTCGTGATTGGTGTCTCACTTGGGAGAACTTGTAGAGGAAGGGATTTCAAGGGCCTTTGATCTGTGTCTTGTGCGGCTGCGACGAGGAGTCCTTTCATCTTTTTTTCCATTGTCCCTTAGGTTTTTGTGGCATTGTTGGTGGGATACTTCGAAACATGTGTGTGTTCATGCTTCGTCTCTTGTGTAGTTTTGGAGAAGTATGGGGGGACCGCCAATAGAGGACTCAAGTCTCTAGGTGGCTTGGAACTTAGGGCCCTCTTGTATCCTTTGGCAGACTTGGTTTGAGAGGAATCGAAGTATTTTCCAAGCTTGCGCTCTGGTGGTTCAACATATTTGGCTATGGGTCATGGGTATGATTCAAGAGACTTTTTAGGCTAAGCGTGAAGTGACTCTTCCTATTGATCGTGGGGAGGCCAAGGTGATGATGAGGATAGGCTTAGCTGGTAAGGGGAAGAAGGACTCTATCTCTTCAAAGTGTAGGAATCACGAGGAAAATTCATCGGGTCGGCAAATTGTCTCCCCCTTTTGATGGTGTCATGAAGATCAATAATGATGGTTCGTCTAGGGGTAATCTTGGATAGGTTGGTGTAGGAGGAGTTGGTAAAGATAATTCGGGTATGGTTATTTTTTTCTTCTCCATATATAAGGGGCATCAGACTAATAATCTAATGGAGGCTCTTGCTATTCTTATTGCCTTGGAGAAGGCCTTGGCCTTGGGGTGGCATAAGGTTGTTTGTGAATCTGACTCCATGATTATTGTTAATATTTTGAATAAGCAAAGTTTTGAGGGGGTGAATTGGTAGTTAGCTCTAGTAGCTATACAAATTTTAAGGATGAGCAATTTCTTGGAGGAGGTTTCCTTTGTTCATACTCTGAGGGAATGGAATAGTGTTGTTGATTGTCTTGCAAAAAATGGGCTTTGGAGGGCCATAGTGGTTAGCGGGTTAGTGCTTGGGAGTAGCTTCCTGAGGATTATGTGGGTAATTTGCAGAGGTTGATTCATGTGGATATGTAGGATTAAGGGGATTGGTGTTTTAGCCCCTGGAGGGGTGTGTTGCAACTTGGGTTTTTATGCTTCTGTTTCTTTGGTCATTGGGGCTTCTCAACCCTCTTGTTGTTGCTGTTGATTGTTCTCTTGTGACTTTTTGATCAATAAATTTTTACCCCTTTTTGCAAACATATGGGTCCTATTTCCAATAGAGTTTTAGGATTGGTTTGAAGATGGACACGCGTCGTTATGATGCTTTCTCTAGGTAGCAAGGAAATCATGAAGCATTAAGGTTGCGCCATATCCAGAGTTGAAAACCATTTGCATAATGTTGTTTGCACGCCTGAGTCGCAACACTCTTCTTTCAGTTAGACGGTTACAATGGCCTCATCATGAAGAAGCGTGCCAAGCTTCTAGGTGTCTATTTTCTTGTCTTGTAATCTCCACTAGGCCAAGCTGTAGTGCCTATATATTTGGGAGTTCTATCTTTTGTAAGGGTTCACAATTTTTACAAAGAGGAATAGTGATTGTAATAGTCTTATCTTTGAATAGAAAATAGTAGAAGTTTTGTTTCCATTCTCAAACCTTAATAGGTGCCCTTCATGGGAAGGATTGAATATTCTATACTATGCCTTTAATGGCCTTTGTAATTTGTTCTCCCCCAACAATGAAGAGGATGTGGTGTTCTATGTTTAAACATGTGGAATCAATTGCTATTTGTTGTTTTTGAATTTTGCTTATGTAGAACTTGACTTTTGTTTATATTGCAAGATTTAAATCATGTGTGTGTTAGAATATTATATTCCTATTGTTAATGGTCAATGTTTTATTGTTAAGTTAGTTTAGTTTTATTGTTTCTACAGTAATAGGTAGGTAGTTAGATATCTTTAATATCTACAGTAGTTATCTACAGTATTATGCACTTCTTTATAATGTAACCTTTTATTTCTGTTAATGTAAGAATGTTTTCTACCGAACATGGTATCAGAGCCTTTGGAACGAAAAAAAACAAACCCTAAAAATTTGTGGGCTTTACCAAATAAAAAAAAAGTCATAATTCAATTTTTTTTTTTTTCTGTGTTAGGTTGTAGGGAAAATTCATGGTTCTTTGTCTAAAATTTTCAGAGTTTTTTTGGTGCAAAAATTGCGACTTGGTTCCTGGACCTCGCGTTTTACTCTCAGGCGCTATTTTCATGGCTTTCTCCCGCGTTTTTGAGGCCGACGTTGCTTTGCTTGGGCGCGTCTTATTTTTCCTGAATCTGGTGCACATTTTCGTGCCTTCTTTTGGATAGATTTAAGCTCATTTTGAACGCGTTTTTTGACGCTATTTTAAGCCCATGTTTTCTTCTTTCTCTTGGGCGCATGTTTGCTGCGGGTTGCATGTTCTTTTCCTATTTTTTGGCATGCGTGTCGTCCTAAAGTTGGGTGCGATTTCATGAGGTTTCTGGACGTGATTTTCGCCCATACCTGGCTGCGATTCTCAGACTTTCGTGATCACGTTTTTGGAGTTTTTTCGAGGCGTATTTTCCAGAAATTTTTGCTCTCTGTCTCTTCGCGGATTTTTTCATTTGGACGACTTTTTCTGTAATTTTTTGGTTCTGTAATGGTGGGTAGGGTTTTTTGCAACTTCGGCTAGGGTTTTACCCTCTTTTTCAATTCGATTTTTTTTTTCATTTGCAGATTCTTGGTGGGTTTTCTGAGAGCTCAACTGGGTTGCTTTCAAATTTTTCTGGGTCCCTCGTTTTCCGTGCCTCAAAATTTGTGTACGTGGGTGCTCCTGATTTTTTTTGGGTATTATTTAATTTTTCTGGTTTTTCAAAATCTCATTTAGGTTGTCCTCAAATCCCTCTGTTATATTTTGCGGCTAGGGTTTTGTAAAAACTCTTTGTTATCATCTGTCGATTCGTGCCTTCACCAGTTTGACCTCAGAGTACGTGATGGCATCTCTGACGAACATAATGCTTGAAAGCAACTAGAAATTCAATGGGAAGAATTACAACACTTGGAAGCAGTGCATGATTACGATATTTGAATATCGGTGTCTCAATCAAGTCGTTTTGGGGAACTCAACCCCTCCCATTGTAACCGGAAAGGATTAGGACAAATGGGATGAGCGCAACCGGGAAGCTGTCATGCTCATAAAGCTTTCAGTCACTGATGACCAGTTGTCACAAGTGCCGTCAGGCAAAATAGTTGTTGAGGTCTGGACGTACTTGAAGGATCTCCATGAAACGTCAGATAAGAGTCGTGCATTATTTCTTAAGAACATGCTCTTTTCGATAATGATGGACGAGAAGACCCCTCTCTAGGAGCATCTGACAAAGATAAAGGAGATTCGCGACTAGCTAGAAGCTATTGGTCTAACGATGGAGGAAGAGGACATGGTCGTGATCACTCTGAAAAGTCTGCCTAAGTCTTATGAACATTTCATCGAGACTCTCAACATTACGTTTGCTAATGTTGATCTGAAGTTTCCAGAGGTGTGTACTATCCTCTTGCAGCAGGATCGCTGGAGACAACAATTTGGAACCAGTACAAGTTCCACCTCCATAGAGCAAGCGTTCTTTGCCAAATCTTCTGCTAAGAACAAAGGGAAGGCGCAAACTTCTCAGCTGAAAAGCTCTAGTTCTTCTCAGGACAACAAGAAGAAAAAGAACATTCAGTGCAATTATTGTCATATGTATGGCCACATGAAGGCTAATTGTCGGGTTTGATTGGCTTCTGAACAAAAGAAGTAGGGAGGGTCTCAACCAAAGGCAAATGTTGCGGAGCACACTGATCAGAAAGAATATGCATTCTATGCGTTTATGGCCAAGAAAATAGTAGATCCAGTACACTCTTCTGCTTGGTATATTTATTCTGGGGCATCGCGACATTTTACTCATCGTCGGGATTGGTTCACCAAATTCGAACCATTTTTTGATTCTGTCATTTTTGGAGGAGGCGAAGAGTACATAGTTGCTGGTAAGGGCACTGTTCAGATTCACTCAGGAGGAAGAAATTTACTCTTTCTTGATGTTTACTATGTTCCAGGCATGAAACATAATCTCCTCTTAGTCAGTCAAATCATGCGGCATTTTCCCCAATTGGATGTTGTTTTCAGCTCGTCCACCTGCAGTATCATTGATAGGGAGACTCGTACTACGATAGCTATGGGGCTTGAGGATCACGGCCTGTACAAACTTGCTGATTCCAGTGATTCTTAGGAGCACACTTTGGTAGCTAGGAGTACAACCATCAGCAAAAACTTTGGCATCAGCATTATGGGAACTTGAATGTGCACTATCTCTCTCAACTGTCTTGGGAGGGTTTGGTTGTTAGTCTACTTGAGATCCAAACTTAGAATCATGGAGTTTGTGGAGCCTCAAACACCGTTCTCGGATGGTGATTCTTGGCGAGCCTCCAAAGTACTTCAACTGGTTCACGTTGATGTATGTGGACCAATGAACACTTCATCTGTTACTCGGTCTAGGTACTTTTTATTATTTGTTGATGATTTCAGTCAAAAAATGTGGGTGTATTTTCTCAAACATAAATCGGATGTGTTTAGTACATTTCAGCAGTATAAGGCCTTAGTTCAAAAGGAATCAGGTTCTCAGATTGTAGATATTCTCACCAAGTCTCTGAGCCCGGATAAGTTTGTCAAATTTAGGGGGTAACTTGGTGTTGTTGATGGATTGACCATTAAGGGAGGATGTTAGAATATTATATTCCTATTGTTAATGGTCAATGTTTTATTGTTAAGTTAGTTTAGTTTTACTGTTTCTACAGTAATAGGTAGGTAGTTAGATATCTTTAATATCTACAGTAGTTATCTACAATATTATGCACTTCTTTATAATGTAACCTTTTATTTTTGTTAATGTAAGAATGTTTTCTACCGAATAGTGTATGCTCTTTTAAATTTTTTGTAATACTTTAGAGAGTCTAGGCTATTTTATGCAATTATAAGAGTGAACAATATTAACAATTTTGACACATCGCCTTAGGATAGTATTTCAATTTAGTTTCTTTCATGTATCTCTTTCTCCCCCTTTTCCCTTCTCAATATCAAAAGAGACGACTTCTAAAATCCTGGAGGTCGTTTCACAAATAGCATTTCAATCCCATGTCTGTGAAACTTCCCATAGGTGGTTGTTGTTAAGAACAACAGTTTTAGGCATCAATAGTGAGCTAGAGGTTTGAGTGAAGGTTGCCAACTAGGCTAATTGCTCGTTGTGGTGGTTACGACGTTGGAGGTAGGGGTCAACTATTGGCCGAGTCTTGGATGTGCATTTTTTGTTGAGATTGGCATAGCTAATGATGATGTCATTAGTGACTTGGCATACATTGAATGCCATGAGATAATGATTGATTTGTTTGTATGGCATATATAGCTAAGGGGCAAAATCCAAAAAATACTCAAAAATCTATGTTGAGAGGTTGCGATGTCATTGGGCCATTGTTTGCTTATTTATACTTGTTTGTCATGTCAATCATCTAGTTAGCACACAATTAGCACAAGTAGTCTAGCAAGTGCATAGTTAGTGCCCAATTAGAAGATTTGTGTGAGAGGTGTTGCAATTAGGTGTTTTCTTGATATTTTTGAATGTGTCTGAATTTTGAATTATATTTTAGGCATAATTAAATTTGATGATTGTCCAATTGCCTTGTGGTATTAGTTGTGCGCTTGACTTTTGGGAGGTGATAACTTCTGCGTGCAAATTTTGTTAGCACTTGCTTTAGAGCTTTGGAAAATTGGTTTTAAGCTCTTTGCAGTGGTATACATTTGGTCAGTTGTTCTGGAATTCTTATGTAGTCTTGATTTCTTGTAAGATTGAGGAGTATTTTTCGGCTATCCTTGAGTTATCTATAAGCAATCATTTGCTTGGGTGTCTTTTATTGAGATCTCTTTAATGGCCAAAGGATGTGGATGTTTGAGGATGAAAAAGTCCCATATATCAAGGATAAGAAGAATGCATTCTACAAATGAGTGGATAAGGTCATTGGTATTGTACGGAGCCATGTATACCCTCTATTGCGTTTTCATCTCAAGTAGTTAAAACTCCTAAGGAGAAATTTGAAAAGTTGAGGAAATTGCTTGGAAATTTTGAGTGAAGGATTTTCAAGTTGAAGAATCCACGAGGTTTCTATGCTTGCTCCATTGTTATTTGAAAGGATTGAGGACTTTAGTTTATTTGTCTCATATGAAGGATTGTTTTAATTGGAGCAATGTGACAAGGAGTACAAGAAGAACCAAAACAATGTGATTCAAATTGTTCCTGCTCATTTGATGCTGCCTTATGGCATTTTTCTCACCTGATTCTTCTTTAACAAGATTGTTTGTGAGATAAGAATGGCAAGGGTATGTTTTTTGATGCCACATGTTCTGTATTGGTTGTTGAACAAGAAAAGGTTAGCGTGACATTTTGTATGTTTTTTGATGCCACATGTTCTTTATTGGTTGTTGAACAAGAAAAGTTCATGATGTTAGATTTTGTATGTTTTTTGATGCTACATGTTCTTTATTGGTTGTTAACCAAGAAAATCTCACCATGATAGATTTTTTTGGTTTGAAGCTGCATGCTCATTTTTGGAAGGGGAAGGGGAAGGGGAAGCTTTTTTTTTGGGAAGATTGATCATGACCAGTTGGAGGAAAATCCAAGGAGACAATGACGATGAGAACAATAAGAGTTCTCATAATGATGATCAAGCACAAGGAATATACGTATATTAGAAAGCTTGAACATGTTGAGGGTGCTTGCTATAATATTGGAGGTAGTCATACTTCTCATGCTTTTCTTGCACATAATTTCAAATGTTGATGATGAGAACAATAAGAGTTCTCATAATGATGATCAAACACAAGGAATATACATATATTAGAAAGCTTGGACATGTTGAGGGTGCTTGCAATAAGATTGGAGGTATTCATACTTCTCATGCTTTTCTTGCACATAATTTCAAATGTGAGTTTATTGTGGACTTTTGTTATACTTGTCATAAGGCCAAAGATTACAATTTGTTTCAAAAGTATGGCAAAATAGATTTAAGGTTTTCATGGTGTAAATTGAGCTCTTTCCAATGTTCGTAGTGCTATTGTTGTGTTGAATTTGGTGTGACTAGGTATGTTTACTATGTGCTTGATTTGAGGGTGAACTTGTGATTTGTTTGTTGAATAGCTTAAAAAGGCAATAAAGTTGAGCTCTAGTTCATAAGTTTATTGTGAAGGGTATAAGAAACAACTTTCAGGTGATTGCTAGTGGTAAGCTTGATGAGAAAGTTAAGAACTTACAAGTTCTTACAATTCCATGTTAAGTTTTGTTAAGTTAGGACTGTAGTTGAGAATGTGCCCAAATATTAATTATCTTGTTTATAGATGAAGATGAGACATTCATTTCTTGTATGGAGGTTTTTCAAGTAGTGCAATTTTGATGGTTGTTTAAAGAGTTGCAAGGTGGCAGCATGAGAGGTTGCATCAATTATGTCTTTAGAGTGCACAAGATTACTTTGGTGATGTGGAGACTTCATTTGAGGACATTAAGCGTATCCATTCTTCTAGGAGGAGACACCTAGGACTTGGAGAGTTTTTTGTTTTTATTAGTTGAGGTTGTTCCTAGAGATATTGTGTATTAGTTGATATGTCAAAAGAGAAATTTTTGGGTATTGATTCCACCATGTTGAGTGCCCACATTTAGCAAGGATGGTAGTTGTTTTGATTTAGCCAAAAGTGGATGTGATTTTGGTTGGGGCGATTGAAGAAATGATTGAGATAGTGTTGTTATGAATGGGGCTATTTTTCTCTTATTATCATGGCTTTTAGTTACATTTGATGGATGGGTTGTCTATGTGAGGGCTATGTCATACTAAATATTAATATGTTGATTTCATATTTTGTTTTGAAGAGTTGGTTTGTGGGGATATTGGAAGCCATGTGTCTGAAATGATTTGCTTCATTCCTTTGTTAGAGGCCATTTATTTGATGAGGTTTGATTACAACTATTCACGGGCATTCTAGATCACATAGTGTCGACATGGAGATGACTTCATAGGTTTTAAGGCCTAGACCTTGCATGTCGTGGCAGATTTCCTTGGATGGTGTGGTTTGATGTTTTGTTTTGGATGTGTGTTTTTTGGAGCATATGCATGTTGTGTGGTTGACTTCTTTGAGTCATAATCACATCCTTGAATTTTTGGATGGTCATTTTCTAGTGGCTTGTTTCATGTTATATGAATGAATATGTTCCAATGCTGCAATTTGTGGAGTTCCATAATGGGTAGCTTGGAGTGATCAGATTATTATTTGGATTCATGTGTTGCTTTGACATTTGATCATCATTTTTCATTGGGTCTCTTTGTGTTTGAGAGACCATTACTTTGCCTTTTCAGAGTATTATTTGTTTGTTGAAGAATTCTAAGAAGATGATGATGCTATTTCAATTTTGGAGTGTTCAGTTGAAATTTTGGTTGATGAATTTGGCGATCCCTCAATTTGGATGCTGGTTAGAGGGGATGCGATTTTTTTCCTACGTCTTGGGTGTGATGTTGGTTGGGGGGATGAGATTGCCTCATGATAGTTCTTTTGTTACACATCTCATTTTTCTTTCATAGGTGCATGAGGTTGGGTTCTATTCCTTGATGGAGATGTGAACATTGAGGATCATGAGGACTTGAAAGTGCAGAAACATGCTTGCTCATTTGTGAAGATGGATGAATTTGATGTTTTCTTTTAGATTTTGTTTTTTTTTGGAGCATATGACATGGCATGATTGACTCACAACCATAGCCAACAATTAGACTTTTTGAATGATCGATTGTGATAGTTTGCTTCATGTCTTTGGGCATGTATTTTTGATATTCCAGTAGGAGAAAGACAATGGTTGGGTGCAATAAATGCAATCTCCTAGGTGATTCACAATGACACACCTTCATCAAATTTCCAGTTACCACAATGCTTTTTATGGCACCCTTTCTCTCCTAGTGTCATATTATTGTTACCCATTTCTAGTTGCCACAAGGGTGGCTAGTTGCTATTGTCTCCTAGATGATTGACAATGACATGTCTCCCAGATGATTGACAATGACCAGGCTTGTAAAATCTCTAGTTCGCACAATAGTTTTATTGATATTTTCAAATTTTTAGGTTGCTATAAAAGCGAATATGAAATGGTTGCTAGTATACAAGTTGTAGGTTAGTAAACACAAATAAATTAAATTGCTCAAAACTAAGACTATGAATGCCAAACTTTTTCAAAAGAATTGGATTGGCTACCATAGATTAATTTATTCCATCAGTTATTTTCATTTCATTTTCAAATATAGTTCTATAGGACTCTACTTATAGAGATGTCAGTGAAATAAATTGTTATTGCATGTTGGTGATATTTGTAAAGCTTTTGGAGAAGATTTAGTAACATATTTTTACATTAATGTTTTGGATTGCATTTCGTGATCCATAATCAGGATATTCCAAAAAAGAGTAAGTATTTATTTCATGTTGCTAAGCCTAAGTATTTATTTCATGTTGCTAAGCCCTCTTATTTGGAGAAAACACTTTATTTATTTGTGCATTTTAATTTTTTTGTCCTTCTAACATGTTCAATAACCATGAGTCCTTTAATAAGAAGCAGTGTCAATTGAAAACAAATTCAGAATATGAATGTGGCACTTATTGAAATTTGAGACAATAAGTATTTGTGCTTAGCTCATGCTGTTAACTTGAAATTTGAATGTCCAGAACTGCAGACCAAAATATTAATGGGAACTATCTAAAAATCTTATCTTAAATTTTCTTAAAAGATTCTTCTGCATATATAACTGTTGGGAAGAATCTTATGTATATGTTTCATTAGCATTGCTAGGGATGTACTTGTTCTTGGTTGCAGAGAGAATATTTTGGTTGAACAAGTAAAAGGAAACAAGTGTTACTTTTCTGCTGGACAGATTTATATGGATTAGCAATAATTTGAAGGATGCAGAAATGTTTAAGTTGATACTCTCTTTATAATTGGTTTTTAATTTTTATGACTTTTTTTTTATCATGGATGGATGGGGCCAGCAATAGGAAACCTGCCCCTACATCAATAATGTCAATATTATTGTGACACTGTTCTGCTGCACTTTACCAGTTTAGATGAAGTTTTTTAAGTGGTGGCTGGGCATTATTGTGTGTGCATACAAAGTAAGGTTGATAAAATTGTGTGCTTCAAACTCAAATTTGCATTGTCCATCATATTGGATTTATAGCATAACATTTCTACTTACGGAATGGTATATACTGAAACTTTTATGATCTGTGTTGCAGACACTGGGATTGATGCAAACGAATGCATATCACTCTATCTTGGTATGCACATTTCCTCTTATTCTATATGATAAGTTCTTCATATCATTTTTGTGTTGAGTACTCTCTCTGTCTCTGCCCACCTATTTATTTGTCTGTCTATAGAACACACAGAGAGACACATTTAACCCTTAAATCATGTTGTTTCATCAACAGTGTCTTCGCAATTTCATGATGTTTTATTGAATTTGATATAACCAGCTTTAAAATTCAATCTGAAAGATGCTTTTTTTTTTTAAATTTAAACTTGTTATCATATAATTTTTTTATATCTTTGATTTGTTGGTTTTATATGGTCCAATAGGTTAGGAAAATGATAATATGTTTTTTTTTTTTTTCGGTTCAATTTTGACAATAGGGGATAGATGAAATTCTTTGAAGACGATCAGGAAAATAGAGCCACCATTTACTTTTGAATGCAAACTTATTTTAGCTTTTCGACCAAATTACAGGTGTAGATGAACTGTTAGCATTCAGATACAAAGAGGTTTTGTATAAAACTCTTTGTTTTGGGGGTCTCAGCTTTTTGGAGGTTATTTTTTGCATCTGGGCATTTGTATCTGGAAAACAATCTTTTTCTTCATGTCATCTCTTGTTTAAATGAACTTCAATTTTTTAATTGGGGGTGAGTAGGATACATGAGATTCCCTACATTTACCTTCTCTTGGCTCCAAAACACGCTACCATGGCAGGTACACATTAGATATGACAGCAAACATTTAGGAGCAAATATTTCCAGCTGTGGATTATCATTTGAGGGGTTTCTGAGCAATGTAAATGGATTTCCAAAACATTCAAGTATTGTAAATGTGCTTCCTTACAGAAGATTTCTAGTTGGAACTTTCCTTTAACATGGCCCAGATATTTGATCTCCCAAATTTGAGTATTTGCAATACAATGTATTTAAAAAGTATCTAATACAATTCTTTTTTGTTTCAATGTGGCCACCTAGATATGTTATTATTTTTTTTAATAAACTCATTCATCACAGTAAAGTTTTTGTTTTGACACGTTTTGCTACTTTTGTATTTTCGTTGGTTGTAGTGAGCAGCCTGGAAGAAATGCAAGACGCAAAGAAATTGGAAGATCAAGGATTGTCATTCAACCCAGAGTATATGGAACAGTTTGTGGGGGAAGATGGAAAGATTTATGGCTACAAAGGCTTGAAAGTGAGTTTTCTCAAATGTTTAAAGAACTGGCATTTAATATGTTTTTTATTCATGTTTGATACTTGGGTAAAGGATTTGACAACAGCTGTGCTCAGTGTTCCTTTCTGTATTTGAATACTTTCCTACCAGATCAGTACTGCTCACAATCCAAAAGCATTTCTCAAATTTCATATAAACATATATATGGCAAAGTAAGATCAAATTGCATATTATTGTGCGTCAGGACAGTATGACTGTATTTTTTACTAGTTAATCTATAAATTTTGCATTTTTATTGAAGAAATGCCCAATACCAATTGGCTTTCATTGGATGAGTAATTAAGTATACATCATCTCTTGTAGACTTCATGAAGATGCACAATGTCCTTTCCTTCAACTGAACCCAGAAATGCACTTCTTTTTTTTCTTATATTTTTGCGCAAATTTGATTTGTTTATCTTTTATTGTAAAATACAAAGTATCAATGCTCACCATTGAGATTTAATAATATTTGTTTCTCAAGGTTTTAATGCCAACCTTGAATTTGTTGTGTCCTATCCACCTTGATCAGAACCTGCTTGGAAACTATTATTTTCTCTACTGCTTCTCTTGGAGCCGACGTTTTGAACCTTGTATGGATCTTGTTTATTTTAATCTGAAAATTGGTTGTATGCATGTCTTTCCTTGTGGTCAAGGTTTCCTATTTTGATTTATTTATTCAATCCTCATATACACCATATTGATCAATCAAACTTATAATTTGTTTTTCAACTTTGTTCCACCAAGTTTCCAGGACGGGGATGGCAAGGGATGAGGGGATGTGTTTTCGGGATGGATTTTTTTGAGGCCATTTTAGGGGAAGGCAGGGAACAGCAAAGGGGGTGACTATATAAAAAATAAGGAAATTTCAAATATTCATATGACAACATTGATAAAGCATTCATCATATACATTATAGAATCCTTAATACACAACATTAGAGTTGACTTGAGAGTTCACATGAGAGTTGAACAAATTAATGAATGTCATACTTCAAAATTTACTTGCTTTCATAATTTCATTGTTGATAAGATTGATATCTCTTTGATAGTGAACTTAAAGTCTCTGTATAGTTCCCACTACCTTGATGTGGATATCTTGTAACTAGTTGTTAAGGAAGATTTGTACCTTCATATCAAGTGCATAAATTGGTATAAAGTTGTTTCAATTTTGCTACATTGTACTGCTGAGGTAGATTCTGTAGGGTACTAATAATATGAGCATTAATGAACTGTAGTGGTTGTATTATGAGATATAATGCTAGTAAATTTCCATTATTATACTTCAATATGGAAATGTATATGCATTGTTAGGTTGAACCATATGATATTAGACCAAATCTATTAAACAAAAATACATGAGTATGGGTATACAATTCCGTTAATTTACTTTGTAAAGAGGACTATGAAAATTTTTATACATGTAAATGATTTGATCTTACTATATAGTAATAATGAATTGTTATGTTTTTTAAACAAAGGTAATGTAAATAAAAATATAGGTTGAAACCAATTATTGGAGTTGAAAATTTTAACTCAGACAATGGAGTTATTAAAATGAAAGTCTTCTTTTTAACTCAAAGTTATGTTTCTCCAATACATTTTAAAGTTGATGAAGAGGTCATGTTAAACAAAAATACATGAGTATGGGTATACAATTATGTTAATTTACTTTGTAAAGAGGACTATGAAAATTTTTATACATGTAAATGATTTGATCTTACTATATAGTAATAATGAATTGTTATGTTTTTTAAACAAAGGTAATGTACATAAAAATATAGGTTGAAACCATAGTAACGAGACTCGGACGCGGCTCGGACTCGGCGAGGGTGACTCGGCGACTCAGGACTCGGACGCTGCGCAAACGTGGCAATATGAAAAAAAGTTGAAAAAACCCTAGAAATTTAGAGATTTTTAAAGATTTAAAACTTGTTTCAAGCACCCTTTATTGAATACAACACAAATAAAATCAAATTTGATCACATGCACAAGTATACAATGATTACATAAGTATAAAGTACACAAATTGTAGTTGCGCTGTTGAAGGAAATAGCATACTTAGATATATAAAATTAGTCAAATGTATACAAAACTCATGGAATATGAAATCCATGACATCAAATGTTCCATACAAATATGAAATATCAAAAGTAAAACAATAGCTATAAGTCAATGACTATGCCCCATGGCATAGTGGAGCCATCATCCTTCCTACGAAGGCGTCTAAGGGTTTTGGATGATGTTGCAGCTGCAGCCATAGTCTCTGCCTATGTCTGACTCTCCATGCCACTCTCACCGACAGCAGCTATGT
The DNA here is from genome assembly GCA_007258455.2 of Sequoia sempervirens. Lineage (NCBI taxonomy): Eukaryota > Viridiplantae > Streptophyta > Pinopsida > Cupressales > Cupressaceae > Sequoia > Sequoia sempervirens. The sequence goes on along the minus strand of VDFB02334419.1, from coordinate 273,365 downwards.
CTCCTCGTGCTCTAGCCTCCTCCTCAGCCATGGCTACAACCTCGGCCTCTCTCTTTGCCTAGTCCACCCAATCAAGGTCCTCGTCACTAAAGACTGCATCTGTAGCCTCAGTGATCCACTCAAACTGTGGATCAACCTCCTCTAGACTGATTGGGGTTTTGTCGTGGTCAAAAAGCTTCTTGTATTTGAGCAGAAGGTTGTAATGAACATATACCAAGTCATTCATCCTCTCCACTGTCAATCTATTGCGCTTCTTGGAGTGTATGTGCTCAAACGTACTCCAATTGTGCTCACAACTAGATGAACTGCATGGCTGGCTCAATATACGAATGGCAATATTTTGCAAGATCAGTGTATCATAACCAAACATATGCCGCCACCTATTTGAGATGAGAAAAAGAAACAAAATCAATCTCATTTCAAGTTTCAAGTTCAAGTTCAAGTTCAACATTTAACAATAAATTATAATATAAAAAGATGAAAATTATGCCCTTAAATATATTTTTACCTGGCAGTAATGTTGTCCTATTATCTTTGCACATTTGACGTGCAAAGAAGTCTTCTTGTGCCTTAGTGAAGGCATCTATCTCCTGCACCACCTGTGTAGTAATAGCGGGCAACATCTGCTCTATCGTCCTGTAGAGCCCACTAAGAATTTCTCTATCTGCACAGAGATCACGGCGGAAGTGGAAGGTCGGATTTAGGAAATATGCGGCTGCATGGATGGGCCTATGAAGTTGGTTTTGCCATCTCCTATCAATGATATCCCAAATGGGACGATACTTCTCCTCAACTCCACCATAGACTGATCTATTGGCCTCTTTGGCCCTATCCATGCCCTCATATATGTAGCCCATTGGGGGCTTCTCCCCATCTGCAACTCGTAGGAGCACTAGCAAGGGCTCAATAAATTGCAAAGTGCAAACATGTTTCACAAATAAGTGTGAACGAAAATAAACAAATAAAAGTAAGATATGATTAAAAATTAAAACATAATAAATAATTAAATTTTACCTTCACAATCTCGTCCATTGGTGTCCAAAACCCTTGCTCATCAAAAATGCAATCAGCCACAACAATCCCTGCAGTGCTTGTAGAAAAGGATGAGGAAGACCACTCCTCACTAGTAAACATGTTTTAAGGCTGCTCCTTGACCTAATCAAGGATTGCATCGTGATAAAATTTGTTGCAAACCCGGTGATGCAGGACGACAACTCCCTCAACCCTGTGTATTGCCTCATAAGGTTAAGCACCCATGTGTGGTTGTATACAAATTTGCAAACGTTTTTTGCTGCTTCCACACATGTTTTGATCCATGGGAGCTTCCCAAGATCCTCCAACATGAGGTCAATGCAATGGGCGGCACATGGAGTCCAAAATATAGTAGGGTGCCTCTCCATCAATAATCTACTAGCAGCAACATAATTTGCTGCATTATCTGTCACCACTTGCACTACATTCTCTTCCCCCACATCAGCTATCACCTCCTCTATAGCCTCACACAGGTATGTGGCATTTTTGAATTGGGCAAAAGCATCAATGGACTTCATGAAGACGGTGTCACCTGAAAAAATAAGCAAAACCAATTATTCAATAAATTAAAAAACATAAATTAGCCATATTAAATTATTAATCACTAAATCAAATTCAAATTTCAATGCATTGAGGGAAGTACAATTACCTCCGGAGGAAACTAGGAAATTAAGCAGCGTCCTATTTCTCCTATCAGTCCAACCATCAGTCATGATGGTGCAACCAATCATCCTCCACTGCTTGCGCTGCTCCTCTAATTGTGCTTTCACATTTGCCACCTTTTGAGTCAAAAGTGGCCCTTTAATTCATCTTCACTAGGGGCTTTGAACCCCGCCCCACATATGGTTATGGCATCAACCATGTTTTGCCAGAAAGGTGACCTATAACATGTCATAAATAAATTAATAAGTTACATAAGTATTGTAAAATGAAAAGTTTTAAGTTTTTAACTTTAAATTTGAATTCGATAATGAGATACATCTAGATTCTAAAATTTAAATATAAATTTTAAAACAATTAAACGAAAAAGAATTACTTGGCTACATGGAAGGGAATGGTGCAGTAGTACCAAAAGTCTGCAATTGTCTTTTTTGCTGCATCATGTGCGTCCTTGTTCCAACCCATGCTCTCAAGCGACGGTTGGGAACCAGGAGTAGTGCGTGGTACAAAATATGAGTCCACCCTAGATTTACGAACTCTAGGGCCAATGCTAATATTGCCACTACCACTAGTAGTAGCAGCGCCACCAGCACTAGGAGTACCATAGGCATAGCTGAGTGTAGAAATAGAAGCACTAGCACAAGCACTATCACTAGGACGGTATGGAGGCATGGAAGAAGCATCTCCAACAGCACAAGTCCCTGTCCAACCCAACACTCACCAACTCCTTTCTTTTTTCATTTCTTTTTGCATTTCAAAAGTTTCTAATTGCACCTGCACTTCACAAACAACCTCAGGAGGTGCTTTAGTGCAACCCACTGCATCATGGGCGGGTATGCATGCAAGATGGTATTTTAATCTATTTATGCTCCATGATATATTGTTTTGCAAGAGAAACATTTGGCCTCCTTTTTTCATTCCGGGAAAGATTTCAGCATGTTTCCAAGCAGGGTCTTTTCTGACTGGGGTTTGAGACATTGTGAAAATAATAATACAGTTTGATTTGCAAATGAATGTGGCTGCAAAAGTAGGGTTTCAAAAATTATTTAAGTTGCAAGTAGGGTTTGTAAAAAATATATGCAAATTCAAAAAAACAATGATTTTACAAATTACAATGAATTATTTGTTAAAAAAACACAAAAAAATCAATTAAAATCAAACTTACCTCTTAGATTTGGCTTGGAATGCAATGCAAACTCCTCCCAATCACTGGTAATGAGCTCTCAATGCACCTCCTTGCTGGTATGAAGCTCCCCAAATGATATATGACCTTGGATTTGTCTTCAACAACTTGTTGGTTGCCCTCTCTTCTCCTCCTATTTTTCTTCACAACTCTCTCTTCTCCTCCTATTTTGCCAAATAAATGAAATGAGGTTGCTTTTAGGGCGAAATAGAAAATATAAGTACAAAAAAAAAATATAAAAAAACTTGAGTTTCTATTTTTTTTGGCCTTTTTGGCCTTTGTTGCGCCAGCCACGTCCAAGGGTCGGGACTCGCCTGGACGCTACGCGTCTGGCGCGTCCGGCTTGGACGTGTCTAGACGTGGCCAGGTCCACGTCTGCGCGCCCAGGACGCGGCCAGGGTCGCGCGGAGCGCGACTCACCGTGTCCGGGCGAGTCCTGGCGAGTCCCGGGACTATGGTTGAAACCAATTATTGGAGTTGAAAATTTTAACTGAGACAATGGAGTTATTAAAATGAAAGTCTTCTTTTTAACTCAAAGTTATGTTTCTCTAATACATTTTAAAGTTGATGAAGAGGTCATGTTAGGGGTTGTCTCATGCATTGATAAGATGATGCCATAAAATGAAATGAGAGACAAAGTTCTTGATGTGTTGGAGGTCTACAAGGGTGTGGAGGGGAGGTTCTTTCTTTTCATTGAAGCAATTCAAAGGAGGGAAAAACAATTGGTAGGTAAAAGAATAATCCTTGAACTTCTAGATTAATGCTAAAAGTAGAAGCTAGAAACTTGAAAGTTTGAACAAGTTCTAAATTTTTAACTTAATTCGTATGTTTAATAGTTAAAAATATGTTTCTGCAACACCCAACGGGTTCATTAATATGTGTGTTTGGGTTGGCACGGTACAACTAACGCAACAAAGACATTCTTACTACCCCCTCACTTGTTTTTTCATCCGCCTCGATTAGGTTATTGAATGAAGTGTAAGCATCCCCGTAAAAAGGAATTAATGGCCATTAATGTAGGCATGCTTTCTGGGCAGTATAAGGTAGCAAAGGAAGGGTGGCATAGACTTTTGTCGCAAACTGTTGGTAGAATAGCTGTGAGCATGGAGACACCAATTCGTCTCACCACCCTCGGAAACAATGGACATTCCTGGGGAAGATCACAGACAGTAGGCTTCAGTCAGTCTTCATGGAAGACGACCCCCTAGTGGTGGAGGCGATAAAGCTGAATTTAGGGTCAAAGTTCCTCATATTGAAGGAGCATTACAAAGTGAATGTGGACATAGCATCCAGGTTCGTAGCGTCCCTACTTGATCTGGAAACACTCTGAAGGCAATGACTTTGCTACTGGTAAGCAAGTTGGTCTAGCCAGAGCTTTTGGAGGGTGTTGAGGATGTGATCATCATCACGGAGCTGGGGGTTGGTATACTGAGGCCGAGAGACATGGGAAGGGTTTTCTTACTAGACATCCGGATAAAGCGCTACCCATTCCTCTTGGATGTGAAAGGGGTAGAGTTGTTGGAGCACAGAGCTCGTGTAGCTTGTGGAGCAGAGTATCTTAGGATATTTTTGTTTTTCAAGCTGCTGCCAAGCGGAGATTGGAAGAGTCTCTTTCGAGAATACCTCTTGAGCGAGGGTGTCGAATCCAACTGAATGGTAAATCATGGTTTGGTTCTTTTTGGTTGTATGGTCTGTAGTATGGGTGGATATGGATAGGGTGGCGGCCAAAATATATGCATTTTGGGTTGTTTTTGAGTATAATAGATAGCATTTCCCACGGTGTAGGAAAATGGGTATGTTTGTTGGCAACAACAGTATGGTGTTTTTTTTGGGGTTGATTCTGGGAAAGAAAGTTAGCACTCTCTGCTGTGTAAACAAATTTTGTACAAGCACTGTAACGGGTATTTGTTTGGTGGGCTGTCATAATCCTGGTTGGTTGGTGTAGGCAAGGTGATTGTGTATGTAGGGGTTTCATTTCCTGGCTGGATGCCTCAGATCAGAGCAATGCAAAACTGTCAGAATACCAATAAAATTTTGACTTTTACGTAGCAAAAAATATATTTAAAAAAATGTATTTCTTTTGTAGTTTTATGGTGGGAGAATTAGAGAGTTGACACATCAAGGCTAGTTAGTCGTGTTTTGTCTCAGCCCTATAGTGTAATGAGTGGGAATAAACCTATTGGAAAGCATTCACACAAAAAAGAGAAACATGTTGACACATGAGAACCTCAATGACTTTGTCTTAGTTTGGTAAAACCTTCGCCTTAAAACCAAAAAGGTGGAGGGTTTTCCTCATGACGACATCAACTTAGATGACATCAATCCTTTTGGTGATTGGATTGTTGAAGAACGTAGGGATTTCTGGCTTATTGATGAAGATCTTGCTGAATTGGAGAGAGGAGCAGTAGAAGCAACAAAGTTGGATGCAATGGAGGAAAATGAAGACAATTTTGAGGAAACAATTAGTCATCATTTTGATACCAACTTACCTTGTAGCTTGAGGCTTGAAAAATTAAGTTACAATTGGAAGGGGAAGATGTAAATTGTATTTGGCTGTTTTTTGACATATCATCATATTTAAACAGTTATAGTGCTGTTATATGTTTATCATTTATAATTTTGTTGTGTAATAGTGGATTGTTTGACTTTGAAACTTTGAAATCTCAAATTTTGAGAGTTTAAGTGTCATATGACATGTAATGTTTGAATAATGACAAATTGATAATCAAATTAGACTTTTGTGTTCTCTAAATATATTAATTTCTTATTTTTGTGTAATTATGAGGTTTTTCTATTTGTTGCTACATTTTGCCGAGTTTTTTGCCAGTTTCATGCTGAATCCCAAGTCTGAGTCAAATTTTTTGGCTTCTGAGTCTGTTTTTGAACTATGGTGTAAACACAACCAATTTATGCCAACAAACACTATTGGATCTTGATCAAGAGGATTTTTGCAAAGAGAGCTCAAAGAGAACTGGATGGTAAGAGATGTTCTGAGCATATTGCAGGATGTTTAGAAAAAAGAATGCTATTAGATTGAATGTTAACAAAGTTTTGAATAGAAAGGGTTTCTGATGAAACAAGCTATCCAATATGCAGAAATTTTCTACAATTACGCGTTCTTTGACTTTTATCATGGTTTGTTAAATGATTTTTCTTCAGTATCAGGGGTTCTTTCAAAATGTAATGCTTGTCTAGTTCCTTAAGAAACTCGAAGTTGCTGACTTATTGTGCACAGCTGCCAGGCCATATCTGGTGTTTATGCTATGCAACAAGTCCTAAAATACCTTTTTCTTTGCATGGAAACAAGTCATAGTGCTTTTTTAGTCAATTGGTGATTGTTAATGGCTTTTGTAGTACAAATTTCTTGATTAATGAATTTTTCTTATTTGAAAGAACTGTCATATTGTTTTGCAGCCCCTCCATGATTTTGGTGGTTTGCCAGCTTGTTTGTTTTTAACTCTGGGCATTAGCTTCCTTCAGGGTTTAGATATTTTGTGAGCAATGACGCTATTCAGTGTTCTCCATTTTTCTGTGTCCATCAACCTTTGTTAAGTGCATCTCCTTATTACTGATTGCCATTAATGATTTCTACTATGTTTTAGTTTCCTCATGTCTACTCCTATTTATATGGTATTCTTATGAAGGTTTTTGCACGGTGTCAAGACTCGCAGATCTGAGTCCGATTCATGCTTAGCGGGTCAGTAGCCTCAACTGTCACACTTAGCTGAGTCCATGGGAAGAAACAGAAAATCAACATGAAATTTTCAAACAAAACCATTAAAAACATTTTTGTATATTATATTTTTTTATTGCCAATTTTTACTAAGTTTTGGTCGAGTTTTTCTATTGAGTCTGAGTCTGACTCACGAAACAGCTTTTCCAAGTTTTCACCAAGTCTGAGTCAGAAGTTTCAACACTATAGTTTTTGGATCAAATTTTTTATTGTTGCAAATAGTGTTTGTTTATTTGTATTACTATTATGGAGTCATTTATAGAAAAGGTGGATGTTGTACTTTATATTGTTTCTAATTACTGCCTTGAAGTCTTAAGACAATTAAATCACCCATTCGCCACTGACTGTTAGAGTTAGTAATGAGAATGTTTTGGAAGATGAATAATGATCATAAAATCATTAGTATTGTTTCAATATTCACATAACTTTTTTCATGGGAGCGTTATTTGTTTCAGAGCTTATTAATGCCTTGCATTGAATTTTGTGTCACCTAAACATTGAACAAGAATGGGTTCAAATTGCTAGTGGAATTAGAAGTCAGTAAGTTGGAAAAATGTTGTGTTGGCATGAGCTGTATTCATGGTGACAGTTACACTGCAATATGTCAAGGTTGAATGTCTTGATGAACACAATGTGACTAAAATGTGTCTGACTGAATGCAGATTGATGTGTGGCTTAATTCTCTCTCATTTCATGCTTATGCAGATATCCAATATGAAAACAAAATTGAGGCAAGTTTATTGTTTATCATTGCTTTTCTATTCCTTGGAAAGTTTATTAGGAAGCTCTCTATGTACATTTTTTATGTAATCTTATAATGGTCTTGCTTAACAGGATAGCAAGAGTGAGAAAAGATCAACAGACTTGAAAGATCTTATGGAGGTAGGTTTGTATTAATGACAAGTTCATTTCTTTCTGTGAGGTACTACAAATAGATATGTATAAGGTCTCCATACTAATGGTTTTTCATTTTCTAACAATGTGGGTTCCATCAGAAAATATTTGGACAGGGTTTGATGGAAGATCGTGACACCTTTATACAAAGCCTTTCAAGTAACAGTCACTATATTGAGTATGCATTTATCCGAGGCTTTTAAACCAGTTTGTCAATTGCATTTGCCAGAGGTGTGTTTTATTGTGTGTTTCTGTAATGACAACATAAATGTTCTTGTAGGAGCCTGATTCACAATGTAGGTGAGGTTATAGAAACACGTGAAATTCAAACAGACAAGACCTCTGAGGAGGTAGTAATTTGATACACCTATACACCTATATATTTGGCTGTTTGAAAATCTTAATGGGAACAATTTTTCATACAAATTTTTCTTCTCTTGAAAATTAATTGCATGTAGTTCATATGAAGATTTTAGTTACTTATGTCAAACAATATGAGGCGATTCTAGATTTTTTTTTTCTACTTGGGCAAAGCAGATCATACATCTGGAATTGAGCGATCCTGGGGTAAAGGAATGGCATGCACGCTTGGTACCACTTGTACTTCTTCTTGTTGAAGGCAAGATATGTTAATTTTCTAAATTGCAATTCTTATTGTTTTAAGATATGCATTGTATGGAACTTTTAAAAAAATGTATATAAACAAAATTGAACCTCTGAGTTAGGCCTCTGTCCATTGGTTTCTGATTTTTAAAATTGCTATGGTGATAGGAAGCCAACCTATAGAGCAAGATGACACAAAATGGGAAATGTATATTGCAATTCAGAGGGAGTTACTGAATGATGGTGATACTCGGCATAAGCTTCTGGGGTTCTGCATTGTTTATCGTTTCTATCACTATCCGGATAGTACCCGTCTAAGGATCAGCCAGGTTATGGATTTTTTATTTTTCATCTTTTCCTACTTGAAACAAACTTGTTTGCACTAAGATTCTTTATGGCAGTATTGAATCTGTGTTATTTTTGTTTTTATGGTATCCTGGTACTTGCAGATTTTGGTTTTCCCACCTTATCAAGGTAAAGGGCATGGCTTGCACATCTTAGAGGCTGTAAATAAAATTGCAATTCAACGAGATTCTTATGACGTAACAGTAGAAGAACCATCGCTGTCTCTTCAAGAATTGCGGGATTGCATGGATACTTTGCGCCTTCTTTCTTTTCACCAAGTAAGATATGCTATTAAGCCAGTGGTAGAGAGGTTGAAGCAAGCAAGAGGGTCTGACAACACAACACTTGATCATTCACCAGAAGGAAATGGAAAAAGTGAATCTTCATTTGCCGTAAAGACAAACTCAAAAAGTAGAAGCTGGTGGTTTCCATCTCCAGAATTAGTAGAGGAAGTGAGGAAGCATTTGAAGATTAATAAGAAGCAGTTCAAACGATGTTGGGAGACTCTCGTCTTTTTGAATTTGGATCAGTCAGATTCACAATGTCAAGAGAGCTATCAGATCCTCCTCATGGAGCAGATAATGTCAGAGCTCTTTGATAATTCTAGTGAAAAGATTGCAAATGGTAAGCGTGTGATTGACATAGGTGACGAACATGACAGTTCAAATTCATTTATGATGATTCGAACAAAAGGAAGTAATGCAGGCACTGATGGTTCCCTATTGCCTGTGCCAATGGAGGATGGGAATGGAGTAGAATCACGAGAAGATCAGTTAAAGCTGGTGTTTGAAGAGCGGTTAGAAGAGATTACACATGTTGCAGACAAAGTATCTCGCCACTGCAAATCCTTGGGCATTCAAGTACCATAATTTCTCCGTGATTATCAAGTGTCACTTATCTGTAATATGGGACATAACTAATTAACATTATAACAAGTTTTACCATCTAGCACCTCAAATTTGTTTGAGGCTGCTTGGTCCTTTGTTGCAAGAGTTGAATCTCTCCGTTATACCAGGGCATTCTTTATCTCTCACGTTGAGGATTCAATCAGAGAAATGGGAACATTTCCTTGTATTTTTACAGGTCACTGTAATTCTTTAGGTTGTTCAGAACAAGTAGTTTAAGATCGATATTTCTAATTTATGCTTCTTGTGGATGCCCAAAATTTTTTGTTTCTTTTTTCTAGTATGCCCTCAAATATGCTTGTGACAGACTGCTTATACTTGACAAAAACTGATGATTAGAGTTTGGTTTCAAATGTGAATTTTATTAATATCTACAACATGTTTTGAAAGCTTACCTTTGAATAAATAGATTTTTTCTGGCTACATTTCTCTGAACATTCTAATTTCTAGATGGGTTACTTTTGGTCTCTCTTTGTTTAGAAATCAAAGTTAATGGCTTCTTACTGGAAGCAGTTATTTGTTTCAAATTTGACATAATTAAAATTAGCCTTTCTCTTATGAAGGGAAATCATTATAATTTGATAATTTGCAGTATATAATGTATTCTGAATAAGAAAGGCACGGGCAAACACGAGGGATTATTATGGATTAATTGGGAAAGGAAAGTGTAATTCATCAGATCCATCTAAAGCTACACTATTACAAATATGACAACTGAGTGACATCAAATGACACCAAAGCCTCATTGAAATCCATGGTTGTGCTGGCAGCCACCACCTTCAGGCCATGTTAAAGTTTGTTGACTGTACCTCGTAATGTAACCTGGGCAGGCTGAAGGCAGAGGCACGGTGCAAAATGCCAGTAATGATGTTCTAGTCCTGTATCCATTTATTACAAATCATGCTAATGATTGCTCTTAACAGGCTACAGAATGTTGCACAGCACCATTGTGCAAGCAAAAATATTCCTCGAGAGAAAACATAATATCACCAAAGGATTTAAGAGTATCTAATGGAGACATGTTTCGAGGTGGCTCAATTATGCAACTTTCTAGCCAATCAAGGAATACTTATTTGGTAGAGATAATTTCATCTGAAGAATAAGTGAGTGATACAGGTAATAATAAAGACTGTTCTGGTTCATTTGATGGTAACTGTTTTAGACTTTGAAATTTCATCTGAAGAATGAACAAGGCCGCAGGTAATAATTAAGACTGTTCTGATTCATTTAATGGTAACTGTTTTAGACTTTCAGAATGTGCATTATTTTGGTAGTGCTTCTCTGAGCAACATGTTGGAGTGTAAATTTCTCAACTTTCTGAGTCTCTTTTCAGGGAGAACTGCACAAGTTCTCACTCTGTGATGGGGCCTGACTTCTTTCCTACCATAGAAAATGGATGGAGAATATTGACATTCATCACAGGTGCCTTACAGCTGTTGATCATAGAAGAATCACCATTGACTGCTTTTATGATAGATTTCCAGATAAGTTCATGTTGATCAATATTTTGGAACTCTGCTATTAGGAGATTTACCAGCCTTGGTATTTTCCTCTCTCAACTCCCTTCAGTCTTTACTCCTATTCACATTGTTAATGCTTCAGGCGCTTTTATGGTAACTGAATCCTTCATTATGGATTTGCAGATAAGTTCTTCATGTGGTGGATGGATATTTATACATAAATCTTTTGAAACTCTGCTTGTACTAGATTTGCCAGCCTTCCTTGATACTTTCCTCTCCAAACTCCTTTCCCTCCTTACTCCTCACATTGTTCACGCTTCAAGTGTTTTTTTTGTAGTTGTTACTGTACTTGGGGATGTATTTTCAATTCCCATTGACCTGTTTTGGTGATTCAGGGAAATTAATATCCTCTTGTTTCTTTTTTGTTGCAAACATGTCAGCAATATTTGTATGCCTTATGGTAAGAGTTTAATTTTAATAAATAATCCATATTAACATCACGAGATGTAATTTTTGGTCCTATTGCCTTGCTTTGATCATGCATGGATGTTAATATAAGTAATTTTTTTTCTTTCTTTCTTTAGCTGTGGAGGATTGTTGGCCCTGACTGTTAATAAAGGTCTAGGTGCTGTGCCATGCTATCTGCCAGTATTTGCTGGCTAGACACTGTTATATTGGGTAATTCTCCCACAGATAACAATAGTTGCCCATCTGCAATGAGGCTTGATGTTGGTCTTTCTTATGTTGCAGACATTGATACAACTAAAACTACCTCTAATCTTAAGTCTTACTTTCCAGCTTCTTCAGTCTCCTTTGTGTTCCTTTTTGTTTCATTGATATATTATTCCAACTTGGATAGCGTGGATTTATCTTTCAGTACCTGCCTAGGGTTTACCTGTTTTAGGTTCACTCTCTAGTGACGCCTTGTTGCTCAGAATCTAGTGTTTCTTGTTTTTTGTAGTTGCTACTGTACTTAGATGTACTTTCAAATCCCATTGACCTACTATGGTGATTCAGGGAAATTAATGGACGTCTTTTTTAAGCAAAAATGCCTGCAAGCTTTGTATGTCTTTTGTGAAGAGTTTAAATTTAATAAATAATCCATATTGATATCTGGGAAATGTTTTTCAAAATTAAATATAGGAGCTCACTTTGGAAAAAACTCATGAGAGACTAGCTGGGAAACAAAACTGAAATATTTGGGAACTGCATGGAAACATGTTCCTAATTGTCCTTACCACCCAATGCTTTCCTGCCGGTGTACTGAAAGTTACATTTTTGTTTGCATTGTCATCTTTCAATGTTCAGAAGTACTTGTAATTATTGATGCTTATGGCAAATTAATGGCTCAAGTTAAACATATGCAATAAACTTCAATGGGGGAATTGGGAACCTCTTTTAAGTTTTTTCAAATCAGCTCGAGGCGGTACTTGTGCTTTCCTCTAAATGTGCCTTTTGTCATATACCTCCATTTGTCGTCCCCAGACAAGCATCATCGATTCATTTCCAAATTCTAGTTGTCTTGCTGGTAGAACTTTTCTTGCACGGTGGAACAATTTTACCAATTCAGACCCAAGTTAAAAGATTTTTGAAATAAAGTGTATTACATATCAGTAGCAGTGTATTTGAACAGTCAGTTTAATACCCAAATCATGCAGTTTCGATTTAGTAGGTTCAATTGTTTGACTTGATCGTTAGTTCAATACACAGATCATCTGGTTTGGATTTTGTGATTTCACTCGTGTGACTTCATCTGTCATCAAAATTCACTGCATGTAAGCGAGGTTTTGTTTGGCTGGATCCGTCTTTATTCATTGTGTACGTGATAAATAAAAGATACAAACTAGAAGGTATATTGCAAAGCCCTGTGTTAATAGTGTTAATAGCATTATTGTCTCTGATTTCTTGAACCTTAGATTTTTTAACATTTGCTGTTGTTTGGTACTCTTCCTTTTCAAATAGATGTTTCTGTGATGCTACTTGTTTTTATTGCAAGTTCTATATAATCGTTGTAGTGTCAGCTATTTTATTTGTGGTTTATAACAGTTAAGTCTGCAGTTTCTCTTTTGTATTACCCTCTGGTTATCCTTTTTGGGAGGAGAATCTAGCGTTTTTCTTTGGATACAATCTTCTATTTGTGGGATGCCGAAGTTTTATTCTGGGGAATGATTCTAGTTTAGAGATTTTGAATATTAAACTTTTGTAACTTCACACTACGGCGAATTTCCCCATTAAAGTTACACTTTTTGGACATGATTGCTGTTTAATTTAATTTCAATTTCCACTTTTGGCCAAATTGGCCAGTGGAATGGAAGAAGATTGCATAGACCAAGAATTACACGAGTGGTCAATACATCTCCAATAAGTTAAACAAGAATGGATGGAAAGTTAATTTATATTAAAATCTTTGAGATTGGGAAACATTCAACTTGCACAAGCCGTTAAAACTTTGCCTCCATATTTTTTCCTTTAGCCCTACGAAATCAAGATTCATTTAAATTAGGCAATAGCCAAATAAACTAACCAGTCGACTCTTATTTCATGACATTGTCCATTAGGCAATACGCACTAGGAAGCGAAAATGTGTTTTACTCTAATGTTATCTTTCAAATTGTTGTGTTTTCAATTGCAGGGGGTGCCCAAAGAAAGGTGAAATTCAACAACCACTTGGAAAAGATAAAGTATCAAATGCTTCAGCGCCATGAAAAAGACTCTTTATATTCTATACAGTTACTATGTATGTTAAAATTCAGAGTTTAAAACTGCTGATTTGTAAGGTTTATGCCAGGTTTGGTGAGGGGTTCTTAGCCCATTCTGGGTTGTATTGTATTATTGGTATTCTCTGACTGTTTAGTTAACAACCTATTGGTTGCCTTTCTATTTGTAATTTTTTCTTGCTTGACTTCAATATAAAAATAAAAAAATAAAAAAACTGGTCAACTCTTATTTTATGACATTATCCATTTTATTACCATGCTACACCACTACTTGGCCACAAAACTGAGGTCTTTTCAACCTTGACATTTACAACTTTCCAGATTTATGACGAACTTTTGGAACATGTGTTTTTGTACTCAGACATTGGTTTTAAAGACGAATGGTTATGAGGAGAACCAAATTTCTAGAGCTGTCAACTAATTTATTTTAAATATAATTTTTTAAAATTTAAATAATAAAGCAAATATTATTCATTTAAGAGCATAGCTATTAAATAACATAACATAATGGAGAGGTAAATTTTTTATTAAAACAAGAAGTACAAAGCAAGGGCATTACATAGCCCTATCAAGCTCCACCAAGTGATCCAACTGTTGAGACAAATCCGGGGGTAACTGACCTCGGTCCGCCAAATTCCAATCATGAATATGATTAGAAGCCCATTTAGATTTAAATAAAATAGTAAGTGAAAATTTAGATTTAAATAGAAACAAAATAATGTAAAATTACTTTGTTTGCTTGGTAAATATGGCATAGGGGCCATATTGATAATAAAGCTTACCAAAAGAATTATATGGTTTGGTTGTTCCCATGGGAAAAAAACACTAGGGCCCTAGATAAAATAGATGTGCCCTAAAATTAGAATCATATCAAGATTTGGCTAATCTAATTTGGTAGTTTTAACATCAACTATTGTGTGAGACCGCCAAAGCATTTTGTGGTAGTCAATTTTTAAAAAGTAATCCTTTTTATTTTGTATCACATTCTAGCCATTCTAGGCCTCTATAGTTAGTATACAATGATTGAATTAGCATTTAATGCCTTTATTATGCTTTGTTAATATGGTTGTATCTAACTATGCATTATTTTTTTATTGGCTTTTGGGTAGTTATAGGAGTCGATTGATAGATATTTTTGTTCCCATTGCAATCATGAGTCTTTTAAATAGCCTTTGAATCGTTAGGAAAAGTAGTCTAATCCTTAGTTGACCATCTTTGGTTTACTTTTGTAATAACTTCATGTGTGAACAAATATATACTTTTACTCTTTTGTGTGGTGTGCATTGTTATTTTTATTAGATAGAAGAAGAGTAAACAACCTCCATAGGAGGAGGCTCAGGATGAGGATTTGAAAATGAAGTGGTTTTAACATCCCTTTCCTCAAATAGCAAAAGATTAATTTTAGGACTAGAGATTTAGTTGTCTTGAATGTGATCTCGAGGAGTTCGCTTGTCATCTCTTGTTGTAGAAACACTCTTATCCTTTTGTTCCTTGCTGGCTCTTTTGCCATTTTGTTCCTTTAAAGGAAGAGGGGAAACTTGAGAAATAGGAGTTAAGGCATTAACACCCCTCACTTGGGTAACTTGAAAATGATTTTTTCTTTGGAGGAATGAAGCATTGGCTTTGGCAAGTTGCCTAAATCTATTTTTTGAGAGTGCTTTGACAAAGAATCAAGATCCTTAGATGTGCTTTCAATGAAGTTGTGATGAGGAGTAGCTTCATAGCACCATGAAGCTTGATGATTTGAATTGAATTTGGGACTTGAGCAAGTAACAAGGTGCTTAGTATTGTAGCATCTTTGGTAGTGAAAAGACAAACCCTCATAATCCAAGAGTTGATTCAACTTCAATCATTCAATCTTAAAATTATCTTTGTCAAACGTTACTTTGAGGTGTCTAATTCCACCAATATGCAAGCAAAGGTCGTATGAAATAAATTCGTAGAAGCTTTGTCAATAGTAAAAAATTACCCAACGAATTGCCAATTGTTGCAAAATAGGTTAACCCAAAAATGGAGGGGAAGATTGGGAAGGAAGATCCAAACAAGCATAATTGAGAAAGATTCAATGGAAGGATTGAAAGTTGGGTGTCAAGATTTTAGCATAAGTAGTTGTTGCCCTCATGTTTAGAGAATATTAAGGATGAAAATTTGATCGTCCAAATTTTCAAAAACTATAATGAAAAACCCCTTGGCATAGGGATAGATTTCTAAGTTTTTTAATCATGCCAGGCTGTTAGGTGTCAATTAGCTAGTCATGCAAATTATGGAGGCTTGGCCATAAACAGTTAAACCTGCCAACTAACCCATTCTTTGTCATTTTAAGAAAATTCTTCCTTTAACATCATTTGATGGGCTTACAGATGCATTAGAAGGGGCCTTATGAAACCATATAAATCATTGTTGGGATCCGTTGAGATTGACACTAGAGTGAAGCTAGAGGTATTTTCAAATTTGGCCACATCCAAAAATGTCCTAGCCAAGAAGGTTAACAGAGTAAGGGGAACATGGATCAACACCTACCCATTCAATTACACCCTTTTTGCGAAGATTTGTACACTTGAAGGGATCTAACCACCCAACAAAGGTGTCAAAAATTTGATAATCTAGAGCCATGGATTTATGCTAGCTACCGATCAAGGGGGGAGTACAAATTTAAACATTATAAATATGTATATTTATAAATAAAACACTATTACATATAAATATATTATATTATATTGAAAAAAAAAAACAAAGAATTAAGAAATACATAGAAAATATTAAAATAAATTAAAAAATAAATCATGATGTAATTTAATAAATAAAATAGTAAATGTTTATGTATCTTAGTAAATAAATAATAAGTATTATTTTTGAAATAATTATGTAGTAATTAATTTTTAGAAATATAAACTAATCTAGATATCTAAAAGACATTGAGAGAAATTAGTTTCAAGTTACCCATATTAAATTTATGATAGGCACCTCATTGGCATCTCTAGTGTTTAAGATATCTATACTAATTTACTTTAGAATTATTTTATTTTATTTAAGAATGTATTTAAGAATCAATTAATTTTTATTTACTTAAGAGTCATTTTTTATATAGTTTTTATTCTTTAAAAGTATATGTCTATTGTGTTTTAGTTTTTATATACATGAAATGATGTTCCACACTTTGTGATTGTAGAGTGCCTCTTGACATAATAAAATTAAGTTTTAATTGAATTTAATTAAATATAAACAATAAGCAACTTTAAGAATAAAGGTTGAGGTGGTAATTATTTTGAATAATTTGCTAAAATAAATGTAGGATTTAAATAAATAAATAATACTTAGTTTTTGGTTTGATGTTGAGTTGATTCTCTTAGATGTTTCTAATTAATTCCCTTATGTACCATAAAATAAATATATGCTAGGTGACATATGTGACTCGTTAGATTTTTTATTTGACTATGTAGATCATTTCTATGATTTGTCGAATGCTTGCATGATGTAGATCATGTGAATTGCATATCTAACCCTTTAATTTAGATTTAAATTTTAATTGCAAATATGAATTTCTCCTAATATGAAGCTTGAAACCCATTTGCCTTGATTCCTTTAATGTGCATGAATACTTTGGTGTGTATAGAGGTGTTCACAAATGATCAAAATTTTCTCTTTTGTGAAACTCTTGTAAGACAATGAGTTATGCAATGTCTAGGATTCTATGCTAATATATATGCTCTAAAGATGATGTAGTGAGTAATGACGCTTTCTTAATAAGTGCTAAATAGATGTTAAATATTCTAAATGAAATAGGGATTTTTTCTTTTAGACAACACCCAAGTGTGTAATAAAAATATTTTATGCTACAAAATAGATGTGCAACAAAATCACTCTTTGAGTTAGAAGGGGAAACTCCTTGTAAAATAAAAATAAATATAAATTTGAACAATATATACATTTGCAATTTATAATCTTTACAATGATTTTTGGGGTGGTTTACTAAATAAAATATAAATGAGTATATATTTTTATTAGTTCTTGCCATTGACATACTATTGTAATGAGTTTGACTTTTTTTAGTTAACTAGTTATTAATAATTTAGTTTTCAACCAATCAAAAACAATCTTTAAAAAATAATAATAATAATAATAATAATAATTTTGTAAAGTTAACTTGTAAAATATTTAACTTTACAAATTATAAAAAATATTTCTTGTGCATATGATTGGTTTAAAATTTATGTGTGTTATTGACCCATTTGTAGGGAAAGCAATGTAGGAAAGCAAACATTTTTTTAAAGAATGATTTTTCATTTTTTGCTTTATAAAAGTTATTTCATTAAATTTTTCTAAAATAAATAAATGTTACTTATTTTGACCTTTTTAAAAATGTAATTGTCATTTTTTATTAAAGAAAATCTCACAAAAATCAATTAAATATTTTATAGAGATTTGTGAATAATGTTACTTATTTTAACCTTTTTAAAAATGTAATTGTTATTTTTTATTAAAGAAACAAAAATCAATTAACTATTTTGTTATCTATGTTTTTAATATTTTATGGTATAATTTAATTATTAGATGCTCTCATTCTTCTTTTCATTAATAAATTATTTTCATCATTATATTTTTATATTAATTTATATATATAGGTTCTCCAAAAAAATTATAACCTATAATATATAGGTATATATTATATATAATATACAACCTATTTTAATATAAATAATATTAATTTATATATATAACCAATATTAATGTAGAATTTATATATTATTTTTATTTATATCTTATGTTATTGAAGGTAATATTTTGTACGTAAATGCGTTAATCTACATTGTGTAGGTAATATATTAATTTATATTATACATTCATATTAATTATATATGATAGGTTATTTTATTT
Organism: Sequoia sempervirens; assembly: GCA_007258455.2. Lineage (NCBI taxonomy): Eukaryota > Viridiplantae > Streptophyta > Pinopsida > Cupressales > Cupressaceae > Sequoia > Sequoia sempervirens. Next base: position 254,958 of record VDFB02334419.1, on the reverse strand, counting down.
TGTAGGTTCTCCTTTAATATTATAAATTATTATGATTTTGTTTATTTATATTTATATATATTATAGGTTATATATATTATAATCTATTGTATTTTAACCATCTACTTTTTTATTTTAGTTGAATCATTTATTTGTTCCAATTTATATTCTATATATAATCTCATATTTTTTCTTTTTTCTTTGGTTAAATTATTATTGTTTTAAGTTTTAGTATATTTTCCTTTATATCTTCCTTCATTTCTTTTAATAATTTTGTTAATTGTTCCTCAATCATTTTGTTATATAATTCATCTTTATAATTCTCTTAGAGTTATTTATTTACTATTTGATACATTTAACTTTCAACCTTTTTTGATCCATTTATTTGTGTTATATCATATTATTATATTATTCATTCTTCTCTTATATCTTCGTCATTTTTTATCTATTTTTACTTTTACTTCATTTTTGAATCTCCTCCCTCCCTACTCTCTCCCACTACTTAACTCTTCTTAAGGTCATTTCTACAATCATATTCTTCATTATCCTCTTCCTATGATGAATTGTTGAGTTAGGGTTAGGGTAAGGTCATTAGAGTTATTTATTCATTGTTTGAGACATTTAACTTTAACTTTTTTTGATCCATTTATTTGTGTATATCATATTACTATATTATTCATTCTTCTATTATGTCTTCATCATTGTTTGGCCTATTTTCATTTTTACTTCATTTTCCAATCTCCTCTCTAGCTACCCTCTCCCACCACTTAACTCTTCTTAAGGTCATTTATTCAATCATATTCTTCATTATCCTCTTCCTACGATGAATCACTTAGTGTGGTTCAAAACATCAATTCTAAATAGCATACATAGTTTAATCTAGAAGTATTTACTCTATCATTCATGGACTTTGAAAAAATCGCATACCATCTATAATCATTGATTAGTTAATATTTAACAATTATTGATTTGAATGAAGAGATATAGTCACACTTGTGTCTACTACGAATCAAATATGATAATTTAATATAATATATTTTATTTATATATATATATATATAAATTAAAAATAAACTTGTAATAAATAATTATTTTAATATATAACAATTTTATATTAATAATAAGAGAAGAAACATTACCAACATGTAATATCTAACTTTTAATGATTTTTAATATATATTATATTTATTTATTTATAAAATTTATTTAATATTTAATAATTTGTAATATAACATTTATTAAATATGTTATCATATAAAATTTAGTGATAAAAATTAGGTTTAGAGTTATAGATAGTGTTACAATCATAGTTAAGGTTAGAGATAGGTCTAGGATTAAGATAATGGTTAAAATTTATTGTTAGGATTAGAGTTAGGGATAGGGTTAGGTCATTAAAATAACTAATTAACAATACTAAAGCACTATAATTAACAAAACTTACATTTATTTTTATTCACATTAATAATTTACTTACATTTATTTTTTATCAAATCTAAAAAACAATAATTACAATACTATTAAGGCAAGTACTAGCCACTACGTGGCACTTGTTTTATTTAAGATAAAAGACTAATATATTTTTTCAACATTATGTAAATGATTTTGTATTTTTAATTAAAACTAAATCTTATAACTAGACACTTGTGTTGCTTAGCTAAAAGTATAGACTGAATAAAGTAGATACACACAAAGATTCACTAACATAAAACATTATAAACTAAACAAAGTCACTGCATTTCAAAGCTACAGAATACAAGGTTTTCAATAATTTTTTTAGTGATATTTTGCTCGTAAAGAAACACTAATACATAAGAAAAAGCACTTCAATAGTAATTTAGAATGAAAGTAGCCATACTAAATCCCATTGAATGAATAATGGACTTTTGGTTGACAATAACACTAAATAATAATTTCAATAAATGTAGGCATGAAAATTATTTTTTATCATCTAAGTGCAAAATGATAATTATTTATAGTGTATAAAGGATTTGTATGAGATAAATGAATAATTTAACTGCCACTTCTATCCTAAATAACTTGATTGCATGAATACAAGTTTAATTACAATTTATTTGGAAGTACTAGTACAACTAATAATTAAAATTATTACAATTATCTCTTAAAAGTTTATTTCCTTCATAGTGAACTCTAAATTGTTTTTTGTATTAAATATCGAGATAACAACAAATTACAATGATGCCAGTTTGCAGATTTATCTCATCCTTCTACCCCCATTACAAAAATTACGTAAATTCCAAGCTCCCCCATTACATAGCTTGACTAACCATTGCAACACATGAATGTTTGACTATTACATTACAATATATGTCAACTGCACAGTTTTGAATATTTACAACACAAGAGTTACATTTCATCACCAAGAGCCCGAATTTACAAATGTCAAAACCGTAGTTGCAGCTATCAAAAAGGGACCATTAGCAAACTGATACCTGCAATAAACTGTTGTATGGAGGCCTTACCCTTAACTGTCAAAAAGGATTAACAACCAATGACCATTAAGGACTTGCACCGTACTTGCATCTTGGATCTTTCAGCCTCAATAAGGAACCTGCAGCTTCGATCTCTTCCCTGGTGAAATCTTCGATGCTGAGTAATGAAGGAACATCCTCCTCCTGACTACTTTTGTTCACCTTCCCATTAAATTCCTTTTGAAAGACTTCTAAATCCCTAAGGAAAATCTTTGTTATGTGCTGCCATCCATGCCCAAAGCTGACCTCTTGTAGGTTGATTGGGATTGTGCCATCCTCAAGCAATTTTAGAAATTTGAACTTGGAAACCTTTATCATCATTGAGACCTGCACATCAATATCATATAGAGTGATCCTTTTAGAAGACTCAGTAAGTGCATGCTTGACCCCATTAAAATTTTCATCATTTCTGCTTTTCCAAATACCCCAAAGAATTTACGTAGCAAAAAAATTTGAAAACAGTGTTAGGTCCTTCCCAATCTTATTAATATTTAGTAAAAGAATTATGTCCAATCTAGGATTAAAATTGTCATCCCAAATGATTTGATTGTAGCAAAAAAGGTTCTAGATTTCCTTTGCAAATATACAGTTAAAGAATATATGATTTATTGATTTCGGCATCCTACATAGGCTACAAATTTCTATGTCATCAACACTTAATTTACACAGTAGTCTTTTCAAAATTAAGAGCCACCTGAACCATGATTTCTTTGGCTCAACTACATTTGTCTAGGAGTTTTTAAAGATTTTTGTCTATTCATTATTACTCAGCCTTAGGTTCCAGACCTAATTTAGATGATTAAAGGTTTCCTACTGATTGGTGAGAGCACTATAGACTGTTTTGGCATTCATTTTGATGAGCTTGGAGCCATCTCTCCATCTAAAGTCTTTATACTATTTGGTATCATTCACACAACTAACTGTGTCAGTTATCTCCTTACAAGCCTCCTTTAGGATAGAATAAGTTCTCCAATTGGTCGCGGGTAGATTCAATTATGCTCTTAACTGGTTCTAGCTCTTTAATCCTCCCTCTTCAAAGATATCAAAGAAGATCTTTATGCCTTTGCTAGCCCATGCCTTGGCCAAACATCCCTGTAGGAGAGCCAAAGGCTTGCCATTATGACTAAGATTCCACCAAATTGATCTGTGGGTGGCCAAGGTATTGTTTATGAAAACATGAGAGTTTTGGACGTGTTCTTTAATATGCTCCCATGCTTTCCAGATACTCTTAAATACCACAGACCCCTCAGGGGTTATGGGGTACCTGCTACAAATGAGGTTGCTTAATGTGAGCCCTTTCCAGGATTTTGCAAGCTTGGGCATTGCCCTTTGAATATTATTCCTAACCAGGACTTTCCATGACTCATCCCCCTCCAGTGATTTGAATATCCACTTAGTTTCCAAGGCTATTCCTTGGATTTTAAGGTCCTTTGGACCCAGCCTGCCTTCAGCCTTGCTCAAGCAGCACCACTCCCACTTCACAACATGTTTCTTTTTCTTACCTTTCCCATCTTACCACAAAAAGTTCTTTATCTTTTTTGAATCTCATGCACCTGGTAGCTATTGAATAGCCAAACTGAGGCAAAGTAAAGGCTATATGAAGCAAGTATTTTCTGGCATATCCGAATTCTCCTTGCCAAGGATAGAAACTGCCTATTCCAATTGCCAATCTTCTTATCAATTTTCCCTTCGATCCATAGCCACATCTCTTTTAGGTTTGGGTTGACTGCAAGGGGTATGCCTAGATATCTGACCTGCTTTTGGGGGTCTCCCCATTACATCCCGAACTTAGATAGCCATTCTAGAGGCCTTTCTTGCCATCCCAACATAATTGATTTAGATAGAGATTTTTTCTCTAGAAGCAGCACAAAATGTATCAAGTTTCACCATTAGATTAGAGTTGTTATCTTCATTTAGTTGAGGAAACAATGTGGTATCATCAACAAACTAAATATTAAGTAATTCACTTTGATTTGGTAGAGAAATACCTTTTACCTTTTGGCTTGGCATTATCAACCCCGAGGATGTAGTGCAAAGCATCTGAGGCAATAATGAACAAGGCAGGGGCCAGGGGGCAACCCTGTCTAATTGACCTTTCCAGAGAAAATTCCTCTGTAAGGCCACCATTAACATAAACTTGTGCTACTGCATCCCTGAAGAGTGTGATCGCCATGTTGCAAAATGTTTCTGGAAAGCCAAAGGCCTCCAACATTAATCTGATAAAGGCCCATTCCACCCTGTCATATGCCTTCTCAAAGTCTAGTAGAACCATTGCCGCCTCCTGATTGGACACCTTTTCCCACTCCATTTCTTCCCAACTGGTGATTAGATTCTTAATTCCCAATTGGTGATTAGATTCTCAAGAATGTATCTACCTTTGATGAATCCAGTTTGGGTGTTGTTAATAAACTTTGGGAGGATGTTTACTAGTATTCTTGCTAAGACCTTAGCCAATATTTTATAGGAAGCATTTAGCAATATTATTGGTCTCCAATTCCTAATCAGGGTCTTGTGTCCTTTGGGAAACAACTTTATTATGCCCTTATTTATGTTCTACCCTAGAGATCCCCTTTCCAATGACTCCTTATATACTAAGAATAGATCATCAATAACCCATTCACTGAAAACCTTATAAAATTCAGTTGGGAGCCCATCTGCTCTAGGTGTCTTTTCATTCTACAGGGAGCTTATTGCTTTTCTAATTTCTTCTTTTGAGATATCCTTGCTCATCTCCCCTACTTCACTATCCACTATCTTTTTTGGGATGATGCTTTTTATTAGATCCCTTGTCTTGGAGCAGCCATCCCTATTGCTTTTAGAGGTGAACAGGTTCTTGTAGAAGTTAAAGAAGTGACCTTTGATGTCTTCCTGCTTGGTGAAACCCACCTCATCAACTTGAACTTGCTCAATGTGATCTTTGATGCGCTTCTCCTTTAGAAATTTGAATAAGAATTTGGACCCTTTGTCCTCGTTCTCAAGCCAGTTGAGCTTGGACCTTACCTTGAGCCCTTCGATTCTAAAATTTTGTAACTTCCTCAACGCATCTTTAGCAGATATGAGCCTATTTCCAAGGCTCACATCCTCGGGGTCTTTCTGAAGGAAAGCCTCAGCTTGCAACAGGTCCTCTTGAAGGAGTCCCTCCTTCCTCCTATCTAATGCCTTCTTTTTACCTATTACTTGAAATGGAGTTTTCCAACCTTTTGTGTTCAACTCCCATCTTTCAATGACACTCAAGCCCCTGTACATCCCTTGGTTTATCATCCTAAGTGACAGCACCACATCAACACAATCACCATATAAAGCAACTTGGTGTTGAGGAGGATTCCCCCCTTTTCCTTTCACCCCCATGCCCTTTTTTTGGATTATTCTTGCTTTTACGGGATGATGGTTAGAAAGGGTATATGGGTGTACTTCAATTTTGCATCTATCCCTTAGAGAATATGGAATAAAATAATCTTCATTTAGGTAGAACCTATCTAGGCGACAGTAAATTCTTTTATTAACTTTTTGGGCATTGCACCAAGTGAACCAGATGTTGGGAAAGTCTTTTTCTGTCCTTCTATGGGGTCCACCAATTTCAACTTGGATTTCATTTTTGACCAAAATAATTTCTCATTGCCCTTCCAATCTATATCCACTCCCCCATATTTGTCTTCTTTATTTTCAACCATGTTGAAATCTCGTCCTAGGATCCAAGGTATATTTTGCATGTCACACAACCATTTCCAAAGCTTGATTCTTTCACCATATTTGTTTGGTGCATAAATAGAGCAGATCCCAAAGGAGGAGTCATCCTTTTTCAGACTAATCCAGACAACCCTGTTACAAAGGGAAGTCCCAAAATTAGATACATATTGACTCCATTCCTTTGAAATGAGGATGACATCCCCCCCTTTACCCTTCTCGTGTTGCGTGGCAAAGTGGGAGGCATCCCTCTAGTTAAAGTTGAGACTAGTTTCAAGAGAAAAACCAATAGATTTAAATTCTTGCAACAACACCACATCTTTATTTCTGCATTGATTGATGAACCTTCTTACAACTTGTTTTCTATTTGGGGACTCTAATCCCCTCACGTTCCATGAGATGAAATTAAGGGTCATCAGATTCAACTGAGGGGTTAGAGTCTTTTTCAGGTCTAAAGGTTTCAAAGCATTTGGGTACCTTTGCTTCTACCTCCACCCTTTTAGCCAATAGGCTTGGAATAATTGCACTTGTTTTTTTCCTCTTTTGATTCGAGAGAGCTTTTATGTTCCCTTTCCCGAACTCTAGGTTTAAAAATAATAAATGCTAAAAATAGTGCAAGCTTTGATAAAAATTGTAAACTTCAAATATATTCTCATTTTAAAAAATGGTGATTAGCTATTTTTTAATGCAAGCTAAAAATAAACTTTCTTAGAAATTGGACATTGATTATGATTTAATGATAATTTCCTTTGTTCTAATGCATTATGCAAAGCTTTTTGATTAACTTATAAAATTTTGATTATTTTATGAATCTTGGTGATTTAGAGACCCTTGATGAAGCTGAAAAAAATTTAATGCTTGTCGATGATTTCTTCTCAAACCCTCAAGTTTAATTATTTGATGAACACTTTGCCTCCTAAATATGAACATATTTCATTCACTCTTCATTGAAAATAATTTTCTTCTCAACTTAATCACTAAAATTGAATGTTAAATCCTTTGTGCAACTCCATTCTTAAAAACAATATTTTTGATTGCTTAAGTCTCAAAAAACATCAAAGTGAGCACATCTTTGCTAGAAATAAAAATCATAATCTAAAAACTAAATTGATCAACAATCATACTCATTGAATGATAAATAGAAGATGTCAACTCTAAAAGTATTCAACCACTATTCTACCCCTTTTTCACCTACATCGTTGACAAGAGGCCACGTAATAAATGCAAAGGACAATACAATTTATTATATTGTGTATGTGGAATGGTTCTATTTTTCCTCAACTATACATTGCCACCTATTCTTGTTTACTAAATGAATATAACGTGTCATGAAACTTTCTTAACTGATAGTGTGAATTATACATTCAGGTTTTTTAGATATTTAAGTTTTAAATATGTGTGTTTATATTTAGAATTACACGAAACATATAAATTATAATTTTTTTACAATAATAATTTAAAAAATAAAAAATATTTACTTTACTAGCAGTTGCACAGAGGAGGTGCAATGGTTACGTCAATTTTTTTTTTTATAGTTTATGTTTGAGATGAGGTGTATAATTTTCAAGTATATTAGATGTTACAATTAGGGCGTGACATAGATTTGTTTTTCAAATGACCATTCAAATAATTTTATGGTAGATGTTGTTTATTATCGTTTGTGGAATACACTTGGTTTCCTATCTATTATGATTTGAATTGATGAATCATGATAATAATCGATATGAAAATTCATTTTAGAGATAAATTATTTGTCTATTTCATCTCCAAACATCTCTTACAAACTATCTTACATATGATATTTGCGCATCTTTAGCACATTAAATTCAAAACCGAAAAGACATAAATTTAATAATCTTTTTAATTTAATAGGGTATAAATTAGACTTCATTTGTTCCATGTGCACACGACTTGAGGCAAGTAAATCAAAATATAAATTGGATTTTCATGGAGGCATTAAATTATTATACTTATTTTCCATCCTATCTCATGCTAGATCATTGCAATCATAACAATATTCATGAAGCATTTATCAAAATTAGACTTTGATTGATGCACATAAAATAACATTTACTTCATCACCATCATCTACGCCATCTACATGGTTGCTTGTAGTGTAATAATATTTACTAAACTAATCTTCTCCTTCGATTGTAGGATATTTTCTCATAAGCAAATATGCCAACGCAATATCCTGCGCTTTCATTATTCCACATTAATCATAATCAATTCTGCCATCGTAATATCCTACGCTTTCATTACTCCACATTAATCATTCATAACATAAAGTAAATAATACTTAATGGCGAAAGATATATTGCTCATCAGCTCATTTGGGCTATGCTGGTACAACATTTTCCTTGAGAAAGTAGGGGCAAGCTTGAAGGATATTTTCAAGCCACCCTCACCCATTGTAAATTGTATGTCTCCCATGATTGAATTTTGGCTTGCAACTCATTTATCATATCCATGGCAGTACTTCGACTAAGAGGCATAAATGTTGTCAAAAACATAGCAGCTTTAATCTTTTGTGGAAATTGCTCCATCATTGAGCTCAATGTCAAGCATCTCATACTGTAACCCACCAATATTACCCACACCCAACAAATTAAAATGGATCTCAATGGCTTAACTAAACATTCACTATGGGCAAAATGGATGTTCACTTCATCACTAACTTGTAGTGTGTTTGATTTTGGGTACTGAAGGGAAAAGCAGTGGCATATTGTTAAACAAACAAGTTGGTTGGTGTCAAAACCCTCATAAGAGTACATATTCACTGTTATACCTAAACATTTTTTTTACAAAACACATTATATCTGAATCTTGAGAATGATCCAGAACAGGGCCACTGAGCTAGTTATTTAAAAGATATCTAAAAAATTGTAGCCATTAAAAACAAGAAACATAATAGTAAGCTACAAATAGAGCATAATATATATCATATATCTACAGAAAGTGAAGCACCAAAATACCTTAAATCGTGTACCAATGGAAGAAAAATTTGAACACTACTCTGGGAGAGGAGGAAAAAGTCCTGCAAAAAAAGGGCATTTTGAAGCATTCAAGAAGTATTGATGCCCTACTTCTATGTAATCCCTGTTCTTATCGAGGAATTGATCCGCCTAATATGTAACCTGTACCAACATTAAAAGTAGATACTTTAATAAAATGTTGAGTAAAGCTTTTGTGGAAAATTTTTGTGTGTTAATTTTGGAAACATACTGCAAAAGAAGAAAACATTTTGTAGTCAACATCCCATAAAAATGCTTGCAAGGTTAATAACTGCAAAATGAACATCAAAAAGTCACGTACTGTCACCTCTACAACCAATTCAAAAGAGACCAAAATTCCAATTCATCATGGTTTGATTCGTGAGAAGAAAGTTGCAATACAGTTCATCAAGAACTAAGAAATAAAATGATAAATCTATCTCTATGAAAAGAACTAAGACTATAATTTCAAATACATACATAATAAGCAGTCACAGTGCTAGCAAAGTCTCCATGAAGTTGGTTGATGTGATGATTGCAGTGATACACATCTAAGATTGAGATAGTTTAGGTTGGAAAAATTAATGAGTACAAGGTATGAGTTTTTAACTCACATGCAATCGTGACCAGATTAGCTTAAAAGACGGTCTTGAATTATGAGGCAATTTAGCTTAAAAGATACTTATTCTTGAAGCAAAGCCCGACCCTATTAAGCAAACACATCCAACATCAACAAAGGTCTGGTTCATATATTGATTCATATCTTTTATGAAGATATTCTACAAACAAAGTAATTAAATTTATAATTGATGTTGTGTTTTTTTTTTGTGGGAATATAATTAGTTGTGAAATAATAAGTAATATAGAGTTTGAGTAGAGAAAGGAGTGTTATACATACATGTAGTTGATGTTGAGGAGGAAACAATCTTGCACCTTCCATGTATCACCTTATCTTTTTCCATTTCATCTTGTATTGGACTGAGATGTTGGAAATTTTGTTTAGAGAATATGTTTTATTTACTCAGTGTCCATCCATATACCAAAAAGGTTTGAATGAGTTAGTGAAGGGGAGAATATTTTGTAAAGCCATATTTTGTCAACTGTATAGTGTAAAGTAATTTGAAAGTTAATGTGAAAGATATTGGATTGACAAGTGTATACCTCATTTTGTCATAGTGAGAGTAATTGTGTATGGATTGTTTTGCACTCTGGAGTACCGCTCAAAAGAGAACATTGGATGAATAGGAAGTCCATTTAATGATTTTACTCTTGATATAGATGTAAATGTTAGTCCTTGTCTTTCTATTTTACCAATATCAATTGTTTCTCTTTGTAGGGTCAGGCCTTGGGATTTATATATGGTAATTGCCCATGCCATTGTTAATAGAATTTTCCTATGATTACCTAGTGATATAGGTATTATAGCTATAGCCTTTGGATAATTTTGGTTCCATGGTGGCCCAATGTAGTTATTGATTCTTACTACAACGTACATTGGAACATTTGGTGATTTTGAGCGTAGATTGTAAACAATATCAACAACGTTCCCAAGGGACCCATTTACAAGTCCTGCTTGAGTCGATAAGTTTGTTGTTAGCATGATTTGTTGGCCATTGCATAATAGGAGACTTTTCAAGCTGGTTATCTTGAGCATCAATGTTTGATTTGTATTTTGTGTTTATTGCAATACTTATTGCAACTGGAAGGTTTAGTTGTTTTAGCATTTTTTTGTTGTGTAGTCTCACTAAGTCATTTGTTGCAAAAAGGTAAATGAAGTTGTCAAATTCTTATTTTTCAGTAGTTGTAAGTAATTTGTTTGTGCGGGTCATTAACATCTCCCAATCTTGGTGTGTTGGTTATGCATTGCATAAGTTTTTTAATGTTTCACGAAAGTGTGTTTGAGTTGGACCGTCACCTTGTTGATGAAACATTGTTTGTAATGTAACAACCATAGTAAATTGTTCCCATATAGCAGTTTGGAATTGGAGTGTGATGTGTAGATGGGCTTGTCCATGACAGGTGGTAGTTGTGCTAGGCCACCTATTAGAATTATAGATACACCACCGAAGCTGAGGTTTTGTGTTCAGGGAAATGCTTCACGTTGTCTACTATCTATCTTTAATAGTAGCTTTGGGCCTATGAAACTCGTTTCGTCTATGAGGATGTACCTTATGTGTTTCATTTCTTCTTGAAATGTTGTTAGTGTTTGTCCTTGCAATGGTTTCATTTCTTTTATTGGAATCCTAAGCGTTGAATGTATAGTTAATGCATGTATATTAAATGCAACAATTCCTATGGGAGCTAAAGCAAGCAATTGGCTCTTTTTTTGTGGTAGCTTACTTTGAAGTGCATTTCTTATGCAAGAAATAAGGTATGATTTTCCAGTTCCTGTAGTTCCTTGAATGATCATATGCAAGGGTTTGTTTAAGGATTGATCTTTGTAGTGGTTTGTAATTATTGTGAGTGCTACTTTTTCTTTTGGTGATAATGTGTAATTTGGGACATCGAAGCTAATGGCCATGTTTTCATTTTGGCTGCAAATTTTATTAATCTTTATGAAGTCAATTACAGAGGCATGTAAATCTTCGTGTACACTATGTTGATCCCATTCATTGTTGTTATCAAAATCACACCTACCAAGTATTTGGAGCTCATCTAGATTGACATTATTAGTAAATACCATTTGTGACAACAATTCCCATTCATTCAATTGTAATGTATTTGTTGTTTTTTCCTCATTACCACTATCTTCTTCCTCTTCACTATTTTCTTCCATGTCAATTGTGAGATTAACATGCCATACATCATATGTGTTTGTATTCATTTGGTTCCAATTTGTTATTATTGTATCTTTGGTAAGGCCTATGTCATTTTGTATGTCACAAAAACTCTTGTATAAGAGTAATTTACTCCAACAAAATGTTTCATAATGTTCGGAATCCTACTTTGGAATAGTATAGAACTTTGGGAAAACATTGACGATTAATTTTTGTTTCCTCTTTCCATTTACATCCTTTGTGACATGAAGAATAGGAGAAGGATCTTGTAGATTCAAGTAATGTTATTGCTTCTAGTTATGGAGGGAGTTGCATATAAAAATGTAAGTAGCTTGATTGGAGTTTGTTGTCATTTGTTGCTATTGTGAAGCGGTGGAATACTTTTCGGCCAACATTCAGTGACATAAATGATCGGTTATAGATGACAAGGGGAAATTTTTGGAGCATATGACATGTTTCTTGTGCTCCAATATCACGTTCAACCACAAGTTTTGTCATGAATTTTTGATATGCTATTAAAGCTTCGTCTTTGGGTTTTTGATTTGTAGCTATTCTTGTAAGCATATTAACACAACTCTTATTTTTTCTCTGATTTTGATGCATACTTGGAAATTTATTTGAGAACAAGTGTTTGTGAGATGAGAGCTTGGAAATCTATATTTTCTCTCTAATTTCTCGGTTATGTATGTTTAATCTATCATCATTTCTTGTTGGTTCATTTTTTTTTTTTACCATCATTGTCACATTATAATGTAGAGATAATTTGTTCTTTCCATGGAGCTTTGTATCGACATTCTATTTTTTTCCCCTTCTTACGTAGGCATGTTCCCTCAATGCATTTTCTATGCCTTTAAACACGATTAATTAACTCCTCATAGTCATCAGAGGGATTTGTACTAAATATCTTAGATGTGTTTAACAAACATGGATCAAGTGGAGATCAATGTGTTGTGTTGTTGCCATGAGATATTGTATGAGGATTCCAAGCAGTGAAATATGTGTCAAAGAATTTTCTTGCTTTGTCCACTTCTAAGTTATCTTTCCAATCAAGTTTGTCCATGTCTGGAGCATTTTCAAGCCAAAGGAATCCATGAACATGTGTGATCCCTCGATGTTTCCATTCATACCTATACCAATATTCTTTTGTATGGAGGATCTTCTTAATGACCTCATTAGATATTGTGAATTGTTGATGTAGATATAGGGATGTGGTATGGAGGTTATTGATTATGTTATCTATGTGAATTTTATTTGATTGCATTGTAAATCTTATGTCATTTGAGAGTAGTCATTGTAAACCTAGCCATTTTGTATCTATTGCACTTAATGTGAAGAATAGAGTGGGTGACCCTATTTGGTTGATCATATTTGTAGCTCAGCACAATAATTGTTCCAATATGGTCTTGTACCTCTCATGGTAGATCCAAAATGCATAAGTTGCTTAGCTAATTGACCATTAGGAATATTTTTCAAGTGTGTATGAAGGTTTTCAATAGTGGCTAGTATGTTTTCTTTTGCATTTTTTTAAGGAAAACCCTTGCAAGTCCTTGGCTATGGTGACACACCATAAGGTTTGAGATAAACTATCGAAACCTTGGATGCCTTCCAAATCTCTGGTCATGGAATCTCATTAGATGTAATGCATATTCATGCATTTGTACTTCCCTAATTTGTGCTTGCATTTGTAGTGCTTTTCCATCTGGAAAGAGTGTGGGAAATCCATATCAAAGAGGCCTTCAGTATTGTATTCATTTATTGGAGAAGAGCTTATTTCAGGCCAATCAATAGTGTTATTTTTTGGGTGTTCAATTTGTAGTGTTTGTTTAATTATTTCTAGCTCACGATGTATCCCTGGCAGGCCTACCATAAATGACGATGTGTATGTTGATGCATCTTGATCATGTTGATCATTAGCGTCAAATTCGTTGTTTGGTACCACTATTTCTTTGGAAAATTCTATGGTATAAAGCATGTTTGAAATGTCTGTGCTTGTTTCAGGGAGTTGTGCTAAGTAGGACGCATTTATTTCAACATTGCTATAGTATGGGTCATATTTGATGTTGTATTGCAATGCATCTCTAATACGACTTCTACTTACATAACAATCATAATAGTTTCCTTGTGTATGCAATCTTCGAACTATTAGAACATCTAGGTCTGTAATTCTATGTGGAAGTGTTTTGGCGTTACTTTTATTTCCTGTGGGAAGCTAATTGTGTGGCCATTGTTTTTATATTTCCCCCCACGAGTGTGGGTTACTTGTAATATTGGCTTTACCCTTGCTATGAGCATCTCTTCTACTCGAGTGAGCTTTTGCAACATAGGAGGTTGTTCTCCTGGGTCCATATTATTAAGTGATGAAAATCAATGAACGTCTTTCTCATTGAAACATCGTTTACAAATACAATTATTGTTTGATGAATGAACAAGTGTGCCAAGGTAGCCTTCCTTACATATAGTGCATGTTTTTAAGTTTGATAGTGCATCTATTCTATGTCATTTTTTTTTTGATGCGGTCATGAAGTTACTATTGTTGTTCATTGATGGTGTACTATCAGTTTCATTTGGTCTTTGTTTTTGTATGTTTTCTAAGTGACGATGAGCACTAATTTCCTCTTTATGACGATAATAGTACTCTTGACTTCTATTATGACTTTGTATTTTTTTTATGATTGGGTTCAATTTGACTTTTTTTGTTGCTAGTGTCCATCATCTGTAATTCAAAATAGTAGGTATGATTACTAATAGTCATGAGAAAAAGACATGGACTAATACACAACTATTTTTTTGTACATCTACATATGAAATTATAGGGGTTGGAAAACAATTGTTAAATATAATCCAAATCAGATTGATTACATAATGTGTATAGAAAGAAAAACTAAAATAAGGAGAGATTAAAAACACATACAATTTTATATATTGAACTCCGCTGTAAATGGAAATAGAATGTTCCCATCTAGCTGCTAAATCATTATTTATCTGGCTTTTATGTGATAAGTGAGATTTTAGAGGCTTTTACCTCATATTTTGGAGGCTTTTACCATTAATCAACAACTATTTACCATTAAACAATAGCTTAAATTTGTTTTTCGACAACTCGACAATGGTTTGTAGGTGTGATATTTATTTCAAACTCAAAGCTCACACTACATATAATGTATTGACTAACAAAAATCTATTCTATTATTTATTATAAAAATCAATAATTTGATAATTAACTTGTGGAAAACTAAATTTTGTTCTACTCAATTCTATATTTATTATTCTTTTGAAAAATTTTAGAATATGCATAAGAGAATAGTTTTCTATATTATGTTTTAGTAGTTACCTTCAAAACATTTTGAACAAATACAATTCTCCATATCAATAATGCATATGAATGAAAATATTGCTATAATAGAATCATAATTCCTTTTTCATTAATCTTATAGACTGAATCTTTAAACAACTACAATTTCTTGATCTATTTAGAAATTCAATAAATTAAATTAAAATTAAAATTACTGAAAAATCCATCTTTTTACCTCATAAATATGTAGTGTTCACGAGAAGATTCAAAGTTCGACTTCTTTTGAAGATTGAAAAGAAATATTATAGCCTTTGAATATTGTAAAATAAGGAAATGTGGACCAAACTTATAGTTAAATAAATTTTCAAAAGTATTAAACTACATGTGCCCGCTTCCTGTGGTTGAGAGAAAACAAGGGTTGCGAGTTTGAACCGTGGGATTGTGAAGGAGGATGATCTTTGTATAAAAACAGGGGTGGACATGGAGGATGTTACCACGTGATGCGCAAATTGAGTGTGTGTAGGTCGTGGAAGCCCATGTTGGAGACGATTACAGAAGTTTCCATTGTAGGAAATTCATGATGGAAGAAGAATTTTTGGTTATTGAATCCCTATCGAAGGTGGGTGTATGAAATTTGGACAACCATGTGTGTTTGCTTTTTTTTTTGGTAAGATTCAGTTTTTTTTAATGGAATTTCATTCTTGGATTTCTTCATGAATAAGAAGAAAATAGATACTAATTCTTGAACTGGTTCAATCTTGACTGCACTAGATAGGTTGGGATTTCAATCCAAAATAGTAATGATGTACACCTAGGATAAAAAGAATGCGATTTACTAGAATTATTGAACATAACCATGCATAAGAATTATTCAAAAAGCCTTATACATTGTATCTTAGAGACAATTTAGATTGCAGCTTCAAGACTTAAAGTCGTGGTCTCAATGAGAAAGGTTTAGTAGAGACAAAAATAGGCATAGCTACAATGCCTAGCAAGCAAGACAGTAACCATTATTCAAATGGGTTAGTAAGGGATAATATGCTTCTAGCAAAGCGGGAAATCTCATCCTCTTGTTTTTGATTTTCTTGCTCTGATAAGGAAATCACCACTTACACAATGATTTGAATGGCGTCAATGATGAATGTTTATTCCATGTTACATGTTTGTTTGAATTTTTCAGTCCTTTGAACATATCAATCATATGGAAAGTTACTTCTAATGGTTGGATTCTAGTATTTAGAAAGTTGAGTAGGCAGATTTTAAAGTGTGACAATGACTAACATCATGCTTGGACAAGGTCAATGATGGTCATGACAATTATACACAGTCCTCATAGAGCACTTAAAAATTAGACAAAAGTGACAAAGCTATGAAAAATATTAAAGGATAATCTTATTGTTACAAAAATGACTCTTCAAAAGGCATAAAGTGCAAGAATCTGGTTCTTGCATGTAATAGAGAGGTTGCAAACATTGATGCCAAGACAAAAGCCCAACTGGACATGGAAATGGTTATATATTCCAACACATATTATGGTTTGGAAGCTAGTGTTTGTTTGGGCAAAGATGTCTCATTAGTATTTTCTCCCTATTTTGAGGATTCTTCTATTTGAAAGGTCTTCCACAACTATAGCTATGACAGTCAAGTCACAAATAGACAAGGGGAAATAAATTGTTTCCAAAAGAACTTGCACTTTTCAGAAGACAAACATTTGATCTTGTTGCAGTAGATCAAGATGATGCTAACGAGGATTACAAAGGAGATATACATAGTAGAGGTTGAGTATGAAGACCTTTCCAAGCTTATAGTTGAGGATAGACTTAGGGTTAAGAAAAGGAGAGCAAATGAGCTACCTGCAACGGTGGTTGCTTCCACTAAGGATTTTTAAAGGTCCATGCATGGATGGACCTTAAAAGATAGAGCAAATTTTGAGTGAGAAAGAGTAGTGATCTCATCATAAAGGATAGTCAAAAAATGAATATTCTAAGGCATAGACAATGGAAGAAGGCTAATTTAAAGGGACAAACCTTAGTAAGGAGAAGACCTCAGACTATAGGAGAAAGGGAAATGACATAATGAAAGTCCATGATTTGCATCTAAATAGCAAATACATGTAGATGGTTATAATGACGACATATTCCACAAGCATAAAGGACCTAGAGGAAAATTAATGCACCTTCTAAAGGAAATATGGCAACATATGCATATAACAATCCATAAGGTTTTCAAGTCATTGTGCATAAAAAGAGGGCAGTAGTAAGGTAGTCATAGGCCAAGAGTCAATGATCATGAGACCTAGAAGATAGTCTATAAAAGTGTAGATATTTGTCTTATAAGGAACAATTCTATGATGGTAAGGGCAACAATCGAGGTGAAAGCAGTGACCTTAGTAGTTAAGCACATGCAACCAAGCAAAGAAGATGCACAGTTTAGAGATATAAAGGAAAGGGCAGTATTAATAATGGAAATTCAGTCTATGTTGCATATCAAGAATTCACCTAGAATAATGCATCAATGATATGGAAATGGAGATAAAGATAGTCTTACAAAAAGGAAAAATCATATTTCACCATTATTGCATCAAATTCATTGTTTGGTACCACTATTTATTCATTGTTTAAAAAGCACATAAAAAAACAATTCTACAGTAGAAAATCAGATTCAATCAGTTATGTCTTATTTTGCTTGCACACTTATTTGAAAGAAATAGGGTATTCACCATACATTTCCCTTGACAAAGCAAACATGTGCTTTCATTTATTTTTATTGTATATCTCAGAAGTGAAATTGTTGTTACATAATGATGCACTGAGAAAACAGTATATACATAAAAATGCAAAGAAAATGTTTGAAATTTATCATGCAACCTACTATGTTGTGCTGAAAGGAATCAAGATTATCTGGGACAAGAAATAAAAATAAAATTTTGATGATTGTACATAAAAGTGAACAGGATATGAAAAGTGTGGAAAATGATGGTGTTGAAATTGGAAATCCTGATTCTAATGACATTACTGTTTTATGTCATCAGAGATAAAGAGCACATACAATTTTATATACATAGAAAATGAAGATTTGAAACCAGTAAACTAAAAATGTAAACACTGTAAGATTTTACGTTAAACAATAATTCAGATACTCAGTTACAAAAAAGGGTGAAATAGTTTTTATTCAAACTCTGTTTTATTTGATAGACACAATAGTAAAAGAATATTTACAAGTACAAGAATATATCACTATTTCATAGAAAATAAGGAATGTATTCCTAGTTGTTTGTATCATTGCACATCTCATTTATTTTAGAAAGCAAGAAATTGCTCTCTACAGTAAAATTTATCTTATTAGCTTTAATGATTGTTGCTTTCAAGCGCTCTTCATTATTGTATGTCTCAGTTTTGTATGACAGTGTGAATAAGAATTGCGTAAGGAGAACACTTCTTATTACATCTTCAATACTAGTTTCTACCTCATGATTGAATTGCAATTTATATAGTTCTTGTGCAGACATACCCATGACTTCTATTGCTATCTCATCAAATGCAACTGCCCATATTATATCTGTGTGATCCTCCAGTTTGACTTGAAGTATGTACCTATAATTATAATTTACAAATGTTGTTGCACACTTTGAGCAATACTATTTATCTTCTTCATTTTGAATAACCATTTTCTTACATTGTTTTCCATCTGATTGAAGAGGACAAGCTGGATAATAGGAGTTAGATTTGATGAATAGTACTATTACCTTTGCAATGAATTGGATGGGTTGTATTATTTTTGTTGATTTTTCTTGAATGTTGCTAATTGTCATTCTTGTGATAATAGGAGGCATATCACCAAGCTTTGCACTGAGGAAGGTAAAATATTAGCCCCATTCTATGCATACTAGAAGTTTTAAGTTGTTTTGCTTCTTCTATATCAAGGTCTATGGATAGGTGTGTAGTTACTAATGTGCTTATTACCTTTCTATTATAGTCAGAAACATGTCTATTTTTAATAGCTAGAACAGTGGTTTGTTCTGAGTGGTACATGTGTTGAAGTTTTGTGCCTTCTTTTTGAGTTGTTGGTCCCCATAAAGTTACATCTATAGTTGATGCAGACATATCTAATATCTTGATGCTCTGCTTCAAAACCTTTGTACCATGCCTCCTCCTTATTGAAGAGATTGGATCTATGCAAACAAAAATTCCAATAACATCAACAATTGAACTACTACTCTTACTCACAATTTCCTTGATAGATGTGAAAGAGAATTGATGTTTTGGAATAGAGAGGTCATCTTCACAGAGTATCACCTTTGATTCAATCATTAAGGTAATTTATATTCCACTATTTAGCTTGTTGTAAAGCTTATTAGTAGATTTAATGGTCCCACCAAATAATGAATATATAGATCCAATATTAATGTTTGCATAATGAATATCTACAGCTTCATTGAAGCAAGTGACACGTGTTTCTATGTGTTCACTATCTATAATATCAAAGCTAAAAACTTGTCCACTTCCCTTTTGATTGGTGTATCGGTGGATTTCTTTTTTCATATTTACACGACCTTTGATAGTCCACATTGTTTGAAAAGGGTTCAAACTTTTTATAGGACTAATGCTAATATTCCTAGATTGATATGGGTCTATGCAAAACAACATTCTTTTAGATTTTAGGGTTGTTGGTGATATAAGATAATCAAATGTATCTGTAGCATCATTTTGTAGATGTTCCTCTTGCTCTAGAAATAAGAAGATAGGTTCACCAATGATTGCATGATCTATACATGCAAGCTCTAGTTATGAAATGACAATCCACCTACGTAATTGTAAGTAAAAATATAATTAATAATATATTGTAGAAGTTGGAAATTTAATTATAAGGTATACAAATAGTATTGAACCTGCATACTAACCTTCAACTACAAATGATGGGACAATTATATTTTGTTAGTTGTATTATAGACCCCTTGTGAATTTGCTTAGAAGTTATATAGTGGTTGTACTTTTTGGTAATGATGCTCTTTGTTTATGCTCTCCATCAAAAAGGTCTATTCTATATCGATTGTTTCTCTTAGGACCACGACCAAAGTTTGAGGTAGCTAATACTTGGAGATGAGGATCCAAGCCTAGATTGCCATCGTTCATAAGCTTGACTGCATTTGTAGTCAATAATGAAGACATAGTTACAATACAAGCCTATAAAACTACATTGGATTAAAAGTATATAGTGGTTAACGATTTGAATTATATTTCATTAATTTTTTCAAACAACAAGGAATGAATGGAAAAACCAACTTCAAACTACATTATTCAGTTGATCAGATATTTGTATGGATTAGAAGAATACATTTTTTTTCCTTGAGTTGTGAGAAGAATATCAAGGTCTTTTCAAATAGAACCAATCAAAAACTTTATTGAAAGGTACCTGAGAAGAATTGCAATTAAATTTTTTGTAAATGATCATCCTTATCTTGTATAAATTCTATAGAAATGGGCATGAAAGTCATGTCAATTGTGAAGATAGATGTTTGAAAATCCTTAATTATTGATTGAATGAATCGTTGTTATGATTCTTGTCAGCAATGATTGATAAAACATGGTGAATACCTATTTCTGTGTGCAAGTAAGAACAAAATAAATGCTACATTGACTGTGCATATACATCCATACATATACATATATATTCTTCATGAATAAGAAGAAAAGAGATACTAATTCTTGAACGGGTTCAATCTTGACTGCATTGAATAGGTTGGGATTTCTTGATCCAAAATAGTAATGAAGTAAACCT
The DNA here is from genome assembly GCA_007258455.2 of Sequoia sempervirens. Lineage (NCBI taxonomy): Eukaryota > Viridiplantae > Streptophyta > Pinopsida > Cupressales > Cupressaceae > Sequoia > Sequoia sempervirens. The sequence goes on along the minus strand of VDFB02334419.1, from coordinate 233,966 downwards.
AGGATAAAAAATAATGCAATTTACAAAAATTATTGAACATAACCATGCCTGAGAATTATTCAGAAAGCCTTATACATTGTATCTTAGAAACAACTAATACTGCAACTTCAAGACTTAAAGTGGTGGTGTCAATGACAAAGGTTTAGTAGAGACAAAAATAGGCACAACTACAGTGCCTAGCAAGCAAGACAGTAACCATTATTCAAATGTTTTTGTAAGGGATAATATGCTTCCAAAAAAGCAGTAAATATCATCCTTTTGTTTCTAATTCTCTTGCTCTGATAAGGAAATCACCACTTACACAATCATTTGATTGGCGTCAATGATGAATGTTTATTCCATGTTACAAGTTTGTTTGACTTTTTCAGTCCTTTGAACATATCAATCATATGGAAAGTTACTTCTAATGGTTGAATTCTAGTATTTGGAAAGTTGAGTAGGTAAATTTTAAAGTGTGACAATGACTAACATCATGCTCAGACAAGATCAATGATGATCATGAAAATTATACACAGTCCTCATAGAGCACTTAAAAATTAGACAAAAGTGACAGAGCTATGAAAAATATTAAAGGATAATCTTATTGTTACAAAAATGACTCTTCAAAAGGCATAAAGTGCAAGAATCTGGTTCTTGCATGTAATAGAGAGGTTGCAAACATTGATGTGAAGACAGAAAGCCCAACTGGACATGGAAATGGTTATATATTTCAACATATATTATGGTTTGGAAGCTAGTGTTTGTTTGGGTGAAGATGTCTTATTAGTATTTGCTCCTTATTTTGAGGATTCTTATATTTGAAAGGTCTTCCACAACTACAACTATGTTAGTCAAGTCACAAATAGACAAGGGGAAATAAACTATTTCCAAAAGAACTTGCACTTTCCAAAAGACAAACATCTAATCTTATTGCAGCAGATCAAGATAATGCTAACGAGGCTTACAAAGGAGATATACATAGTAGAGGTTGAGTATGAAGACCTTTCCAAGCTTATAGTTGAGGATAGACTTAGGGTTAAGAAAAGGAGAGAAAATGAGCTACCTGCAATGGTGGTTGCTTCCACTAAGGATTTTTAAAGGTCCATCCATGGAAGAACCTTAAAAGATAGAGAAAATTCTGAGTGAGAAAGAGTAGTGATCTCATCTTAAAGGATAGTCACAAAATGAATATTCTAAGGCATAGACAATGGAAGAAGGCTAACTTAAAGGGAAAGACATCAGTAAAGAGAAGACCTCAGACTACAGGAGGGAGGACAATGACATAATGAAAGTCCATGATTTGCATCTAAATAGCAAATGCATGTAGATGGTTATAATGACAACATATTCCACAAGTACAAAGGACCTATAGGATAGTTAATGCGCCTTCTAAAGGCAATATGGCAGCTTATGCATATAACAATCCATAAGGATTTCAAGTCATTGTGCATAAAAAGAGGGCATTAGTAAGGCAGTCATAAGCCAAGAGTCACAATGATCATGAGACCTAGAAGATAGTCTATAAACGTGTAGATATTTGTCTTATAAGAAACAATGGTATGATGGTAAGGGTAACAATTGAGGTGAAAGCAGTGACCTTAGTAGTCAAGAACATGCAACCAAGCAAAGAAGATGCACAGTTCAGAGATATAAAGGAAAGGGCAATATCAATACTGGAAATGTACTCTATGTTGCATATCAAGAATTCACCTAGAATAATGCATCAATGACATGACAATGTAGATAAATATAGTATTGCAAAAAGATTACTAAATTTTTTGTTACTATCTATAGTGGCAGACTACTCTGGAAATTAGTAGAAGCTAAATATTAAAACTTTTTGTAACATAACTACAAATTATATTGGAAACTATGGGTTTGGTTGTGGTTGTAGTTGCCATAATTGTCATCACACTATATGCAAAGAAAGTATTAGTTAATCTCCAGGTGGAAGAGGAATTGTGTAGCAATGAAGATGAAGAAAGATGGAATCAAAGGATGTTGTATATGAATGTGGTCCTAACTGTGGTTGTGGGCCTAATTATATCAACAAGGCTTCTCAGCATGGGCTTAAGTATCATCTTGAAGTTTTCCATACCCCAAACAAAGGTTGGGTTGTGAGCTCTTGGGATTCAACTCCTTCTAGAGCTTTGGTCTGTGAATACACAGGTATTCTTATGAGAACAAATGAGCCCAATCAAGCACTTCAGCTTCTCCAAAAGGCTCACAAGCTTTTGGATGATGCTCCTGGTCAACAAAGCATAGTGGTAGGTATTGAAGTACAAATTAGAGTGATTTATTATGTTTTAGGGAAGTATGGTGAGTCATATGCTTCTTTCAAAAATGCAGTGGCAAAACTATAGGCAACTTGTGACGAAAAAACTATTTTTTTTAGTATTTTCTTGAACTGGATGGGATTGGCATGTGTGTAACAGTATGCCATAAATGAAGCTGCAGATTTGTTTGAAGAAGCGAGTATATTGGAAAAAGTATGCAATTCCTATCATCCATATATTCTTGCAGTTTATAACAATTTGGTTGGTATATATAATGTAAGGATAGGTGAGTTTCTATGGACAACCACTATGAGATCAAAAGATTATTGATAGTGGAAAGAAAAAGGTAGTGAAAAGGGGTGTTGGTGAGATCCATGATGTAGAAAATTCATAAAGTTAGTGGATTCCAAGGGTTACATAAACCTGTTATATCTCATATGCACGTGAACAATGAGGGGAAAAAGATAGATGTCAGTTGAATGAACTACATGGATTGATCTCCAACGATGAAAATAACTCATCTGAATTTCTCACAAGCTACTGTAAATGACTATACAAGGGACTAAACTACAATAAATGAGATGGAATTTTGACATTTTCAGTTCTAGCTGTAGGAATGTCCACTATTTTTTTTTTTAACTTAGCCCCTTGCTAGACATTCCCTTTTCACAAAGGATCCTAGTGCAGTTAAAATTGTGTTGTCTTTTTGTTGGCGTTTTCAAAAATTGAATATTTGGTTGCATAATAGGTTAAAGAAGTGATGCAATTAAGAATTTACCAGCCTGCATTTCATGGAGAAAACCTTGAAACTTTTTTTGTGTCCTTTACCTTTGTTTTTATGATGCTTAACTTTTTTAGTGTTTGATTTGGCAACATGTTTCTATTAATAACATTTTGTTTCCACAATCCATGATAGATGTGAACAAGATTTCTAGAATAACTATGTGCAATTTTTTACATCAATGTTTCGGATCATACTCCATGATCCATCATCAGGATGATAAGAAGATAGAGAGAGAAGTGAAGGAGACTTGGTTGTAAAATGTTACTTTGCAAAGAGAAAGCTTGTTTGGGAGGAAATTGGAGGGAGGTATGAAGAGTGAAATAGAAATTCAATGGTTAGATGTCACAGGCATTAGCACAAGCTATCTTGAGAATGGCCCAAGCATCTTAGAGATTCGGGTAGGAGCTTGAGTACTATTTGGAAATCACCTAAGATTATATTTTCATAAGTAGCCTAATGTTCTAATTTTCTCACATGTGGTCTAGATCTCCAGGCCTGCAATGTTTCCTAAGGAGTCTAATCCCCATCCAAGAATGCACACATAGTGGCAGCATACTTTCGACTTTATAGGAGGGAAAGCAACTCTATATAGGTTAGTGATGAGTTCAATTAACAATATTTACCTTTCATTGACACCAAATTACCATTCATATTTCTCCATTGCAAGATACACGTGTTACAATTTTTCCCAGGATTTCTTGATAGACATTATGAGAAGCTTGTTGAATCCCCATACTTCCATGACACAAGATTTAATGTAGAACATAACTACAAACAACTACAAGTTACAGACTCTTATACCCTAAAACACTCCCATCGATATGTTCAAGTGACTATGCTGATAACTTGAAGTAAATTGTTGAAATAAGGAATAATTTCTGAACACTCTAAGATTTATAAGAATTGAGTGACACCGAACACATAAAACATCAACAAGAAATGGAAAAGTATATGCCTCAAATTCTAAAAAAAAATGTGCAAAAACCTAACCAATGCAAAGATTAAAAAAACACTGTAGAGATGTAAACACTTTCAATACTTATTACAGGAATTTAGATCTACTGACGATGAATTAAAGAAATTCAAATATATACATAAAGAAAGACTAAAGAGGCATATCGTCAATCACAAATTAAGGAAAAATCTGTTGAGGAAAATGGGAATAATGCAAAATAGGTGGATAATGGAGTGCCCAACTGCAATAGTTTTGCTGCAGGTAATGACAAAGGGAAATAATTCAATGAAAGTTAGTGGGCACATAAAGATCAATGTAAAATATCCAAAATAGGGAAAACGCCATACATTGCTTACTGAGAAAATCAAACCCAAAAATTAACACAATGTGCTCTTGTTCTCTGTTAATGCCTACTACTATCTTCTAATCGTCCCTGATTTGTTTGTTGATGGAAAACAAGAATAATGCAAAATAGGCGGATAATGGAGTGCCCAACTACAATAGTTTTCCTGCAGGTAACAACAAAGGGAAATAATTCAATGAAAGTGGGCACATAAAGATCAACGTAAAAGGGATGGTGTTTTTTCTGTGATGCGCTGACATCCTAGTTGCATGCTCAGTTCCTCCATTGCATGTTGTCAATCCTTGGTGTAGAGGGTGTTGTGAGCATCATTTCTTTGTGGGGGGATTTTTGTTGAGGTTTCGGAGGGGTTTGTTTACTTTTTTGCAGATTTTCTCTTTCTATTTTTGTGTCTGGCTTTCCGATAGCCATTTTCTTCTGCTTGGACTATGCGGGTTGTGCTATGACCCTCTTGGGCTTGGTTTCCTTTTCATCTATTGGTTGGCTAGGTTTTGGCACAACTCCATTGGCTAAGAGCTTTTCTCTTCTAGCATGGATAACCTTGGAGAGGGTTTGTCAGGATATGGTGGTCTCTGTTTGCGCAAAGTAAATGGATGCTTGGAAAGATCATTGGATCAACCAGTGTTGATAATCCAACCTAATTTTGTGGTGAAATACATTGAGTATTACTACAGGCATGTGTTTATCTACAAGTTCATGGGGATGTAGGTTTCGCTCCCTTTTTTGGATTCATGGGCGTGCAAAACTTGGAACCCGAAAGGTGATTTTGACATATTGTTGGCGGCTAACAACTTCTTTATGGTGGATTTCTCCTATGTTGCTAATAGAAACCGAACTTTCAAAGGTGGGCCTTACTTCTACAATCAGGTTGGCCTCTTTATCAAGCCTTGGCATATGGGATTCAAATTCACTGAGAAACTACCTTCTAGGGTTCCAGTTTGGGTGCATCTCCCATGATTTCCCTTAGAATGTTGGCGAAGTGACATACTGCAGATGATTTCTCTCATGCTTGGAAAGCCCATTGGGCCCTCACAACAAACATTGAATAAAAAGGTTATTTCCTTTGCTCGTGTGTGTAGAAATTGACTTGAACAAACCACTACTAGATTCAATTGATATGAGTATTGGGGCTACCTCCTGGATGCAACAGTTAGATTATGAGGCTTTTCCTTTTTGATGTCGCTTGTGTCACGAATATGGGCCCACCTTCAATGAAAGTGCCCCAAAGTTGTAAACTCTGCAAGATTAGGTAATACTCCTCAGTCTACTCAGAAGTTGGAAAAAGGTAAAGCTCTCGTGCAGGGGGTGGAAGTGGACAAGGATGGTTTTGTCCCAATCAAATCTCGTAACAAAAATAGAGGCAAAAAGAGGACACTCAGGGACATGCAAGAAGATGAAACATTTAACAGATTTGATGCTTTAGAGGACTTGGTTCAGGAGGAAGGAATCCCTCTTGATATGCAAGTTGTGGATGGTGCTACTGTGGAGGAGCACCTTGAGATTCAGCCAGAACTTTTCAGCAACCCGGCTTCGGTAGGGAGTAATGCTCTTTAGATGGACGCAAGCCTTCCTCCCTCAGATTTTGTGCTTGAGGGAATTAGTTTGGTGCTAGGAACAACTATGGGGTATGTGATTCCTGGTTCGAGATCCATAATTGAGAAAGATGTTGACAAGTCTGGTAAGAGTAAGGCATCTTCTCCTACTTTGGGTTTGCAATAGAAACCCTTGAAAAAGGGGATCCCTGAGAAGCCCCTTAAAGCTGGCAAGAAGAAGGATCAGGAAAAAGTAAAGTTAATTAGGGAAACACTGGTGGAGTCTGGCTCAGTGAGGACTTTTGATTCTCACTTCTCCCAACCTCAACAATGATTGTGTTATCATGGAATGTGAGGGGTATGAATAACATCCCTCAACAAAAGGTAATTTGAGATTTAATTCATGCTCACTCTCCTAATGTGGATTTCCTCAAGGAGACTAAATTTTCTATTGCTAGTATGTTGAACCTTGCCTCTAAGATCCGGGGTTGAGGTTTGTGCTAGTGTGTGGGAGTGTAGGGTAGCTCCGGGGGACTTACTTGTTTGTGGGATCCACGTTGAGTTAGTCCTATTTGGTGGCTCTCCAATAGGTACTCTATTTCTTTGGTTGCTTATAGTGTAGAGTCAGGAGAGAGAATCCTTTTCTCTAACATATATGCTCCTACGGATTTATTTGGAAAGACAAATTTGTGATCACATGTTAGCTATTTGCATTCTTTGGAGCCTTTTCTTCCTTGGATTTTGGCAAGTGATTTTAATGCCATCTCTTCTCTAGAGGAGAAAAGGGGTGGTACTTCTCGTTTGGACCCTTCCTCGGATCTCCTTAGGGACAATGTGGCTCCTTTGAATTTGGTGGACATAAAACCTAAGAATGGGATGTTCACTTGGAACAATAGGAGGACTGGGGATGCTGTTATTTCTGAAAGGTTAGACAAGTTTTTGCTGTCTATTTTTTAGGTTAGTGACAGATGGGTGTCTAATTTTGAGATTTTAGATTGGCGAGGCTCTGATCATTGGCCGATCAAATTTTTTACTCGTTTGTCTAGATATTCTAAGAAACTGTCCCTTAGATTCCAACTCACGTGGCTTCGGGATGAATCTCTCCATGATCTTGTTCTAAGATGGTGGAGTGTTGGGAAACTGAACTTTGGCATGGCTATGTACTCTTTTTCCAAGAGGCTCCAGTTCATCAAATACATGTTGAAGCATTGGAATAGACATCATTTCAGCAATGTGTTCCAGGCTAAAAGGGTTGCTCAAGAGCACTTGGACTCTATTACTTTGCTGATTTAGGATCAAGGGTATTCTGAGGAGCTGAGCAGGGTTGAAGCCTTGGCTATGAAGGATGTGGAGGAATTGGAGCTTCATGAGGAAATATTTTGGAAACAAAAGTCCCACATTGATTGGCTATAGGAAAGTGATAGAAATACTTCTTTCTTTCATAATTCGGTCAAGGATAGAAGGAAAGGCAATACCATTTCTTCTCTTAAGTCCCAAGAGGGAGATCTTCTTTGCTCCATGGCTAAGATTTCAAACGAGGCTGTCAGGTTTTTGTCAAAAAAAAAATTCTGAAGATTCCCCCTACTAGTGAGGAGGAGGCTTCGATATTAGCTTGCATTCCCTCCTTGGTGACTGGTGAAATGAATAAGTCTCTTCTTTTGTCGATCTCCTTGGATGAGCTGGGGGATATTGTGTTTCAAATGAAGAAAGGTAAAGCTCTAGGTCCCGATGGTTTTCCAATTGAATTCTTTCAGGAGTTTTTTGACGTAATTAAACTTGACATCCTTGAGATGTTCCAGGAGTCTTAGAAGAGCAAGCAAATGCTTAAGGCCATGAATGCCACTTTTTTAGATCTTATTCATAAGTGGGAGGGAGCTAACTCTTTGGATCTCTTTAGACCAATTGCCTTGTGCAATGTGGTTTACAAAACAATTACTAAGTTGATTGTTGAACGCTTGAAGCCATGGTTGGGCAGGTTGATTTTTGAGGAACAGAGTGGATTTGTGGCTAGTAGTAAGATTCTGGACGGGGTGGTTATTACAGCTGAGACTATTCACACTATGGCGTCCTCCAGGGAGAAGGCAACGCTTATTAAGTTGGACATGGCTAAGGCCTATGATCATGTCAAATGGGATTTTTTGTCCAATATTTTGAGGTCATTTGGGTTTAGCAATACTTGGATTGAGTGGGTTATGAGTTGTGTCATTTTGTCTTCCTTCTCTGTGTTGGTTAATGGGGAGTCTTCAGAGATTTTTGGGGCTTCCAGGGGTTTGCGGAAAGGGGATCCTTTATCCGCATACTTATTCATTTTGATGGCGGAGGGGCTGGGGATATTTATGAAATCCCGTGTGGAGCCTGGTCTCATTCAGGGTTGGCATTGGGGAATTAATTTACCTGCTCAATCTCACCTGGAGTTTGTGGATGACATGACTTTGATGGGATTAGCTAGAGTGGATGAAGCGGTTAACTTGAGGAAGGCCTTAGATTGTTATTTGGCTGCTTTGAGATAGAGCATTAATGAGAGTAAGTCCTCAATTTATTTCTTTAACACTCCTAAGCTTATTCAACATAGAATTGCCAAGATTCTTAGATTTTAGATTGGTACTCTCCCCTTTGTGTATCTTGGTATTCCTATTGTCATGTGTGTGCTTCCAAGGTTGTTTTGGCAAGATGTTATTGACAAATTTTGGCAGAAGGTCAATCATTGGACTTGTAGGTGGCTCTCCACGGCTGGTAGAGTGACTTTGGTGAATTATGTGATCAAGCACTTCCGTTGTACAGGTGCTTTGTGTTATCTAATCTAGCTAGCTTTGTCAATGATTTTGAGTGTCTCTGTCGTCATTTTATTTGGTCTGTTAATATTCTTGTGAGGAAGTGGAGCCTGGTTAAGTGGGAGGATGTTTGTAGGCCAAAGATGGAAGGTGCTCTTGGGTTGTGACGAGCTGATCTTAATGGGCAGGCTTTGGCAGCGAAGCTCTATTGGTGATGGTGTACACAACATCAAAAAACATGGGCCAAGATCCTCACCTCAAAATACCTTGGGGCTTGGAGGATGTGGATGTTCCTAGATACAACCTTTTGGGTAAAGGCTTAATGGTTTGGAGTACGTTGAAAAGGAGTGCTAAGTTGATTAAACAAGGCCTGTTTTGGATTTGCAGCAGAGGTTCAAAGGCTCTTTTCTAGAATGATTCATGGGATGGGCATCCTCCAATTTTGGCTACCCATCCTCACTTGTCAGAGTTAAGCAAAAAAAATCTGGAGGATGCATGGATTCGTGTGGTGGATTTCAAAACCCCTAAAATTCTTGTGCAGGCTATTGTGTACAGGTGGAAGGACCCACATGAGTGGCCCCTTGGAGGCGTGATGGAGGATCAATAGGAGCTTTCTGGAATTCTTGCTAGTCGTGTTTGTAACTCTCTTTTAGAAAGGGATGTGCTGGCCTGGGGTCATGACCATAAGGGCAGGTTCTCAGTTGCTTCTGGTTCTCAGGTATTGGATAAGTACATTTTTAGGGGAATGGGGGTCACCTGGTGGAAGTAGATTTGGAATAAATTCTCTTAGCCAAAATTTAATTTCTTCTCTTGGCTAGTGATGCACAGTAGATTCCTGAATTGGGAAAATCTTTGGAAACGTGGTTTTCAGGGCCCATCCATGTGTGTTTTGTGCTCTAATAGTGATGAGAACTTTTTGCATCTCTTTTTTTAGTGCTCTTTTGTTAGAGAGATTTTGCATTTATGGTGGGATGTCTGGAATCAACCATGCAGGCATGTCTCTTCTTTGGTTGATTTTTGGATCAAGTTGGGGAGTCCTCCTGTTAAGACTTCTTTCCTTCACATTGCCTGGGCTATTGGTCCTAGCTTGATTATATGGCATATTTGGCTGGAGCGCAACCACAAGATTTTTTGGATAGAAAGCTTGAGGTGAGGCAGGTTTGGATGAGAATTTTGGGGGTTATTCAAGATAATTTAGGGGCCAAGTGTGATCTTTTGCTCCCTATAGTTCTTGGAGATATGGGGGTGGTTCAACATTTAGGGCTTTCTAGTTGTGATAGAGTTGGGCCTAAAATCAGCCTAGATTGGAGTGTTAGAAGAAAGGTCCAGAGGGATGGTCATTGGAGACCTCCTCCTCTAGAGGTGCTAAAGATTAATATTGATGGATCCTCTAGAGGTAATCCTAGGCATGCTGGTGTGGGAGGTATTGACAGAGACAATTCTAGAGTTGTTGAGTTCTTCTCAAAATAAAATGGTCAACACTCTAACAAACTCATGGAGGATTTTGCTATTCTCTTGGCTTTGAAAAGGGCTTGTGCCTTGGGGTGGAGAAGGATAATTCGTGAGTCTAATTCTCAGATTGTGATCGAATTGTTGAATAAAATCCAATTCAAGGAGGTGAATTGGTAGTTGGTTGTGGTGGTTAAACAAATCATTTCATTAGGAGGAGTGTTGGAATCTATCACCTTTTTCCATATCCCATGAGAGTGGAATAAGGTGGTTGATGGCCAAATGGGCTTCTGAATGGGGGGATGACTGGAAGGTGGATGATTGGGGTGGTCTCCCTGAAAATCTATCTCAGGAATTGGAGGAGATGGTCTCGGAGGATATGAGATGTTTCTTAGGTGTTACTTGATGTCTATTTATTGGTTCTGGGCCCTGGGTGGGCTGGTTGTAAATTTTGGTTTTGTTCTTCTATTTTGATTCAATAAAGTTTTTACCCTCTTTTTAATAAAAAAAGATCAGTGTAAAATATCCAAAATAGGGAAAATACGAGACATTACTTATTGAGAAAACCAAACCCAAAAATTAACACCTATTTCTTTCAGTTGTTGCTTCAATCCATTCACAGTAAGCTGCTATGATGCTTCAATTCATTCACATAAATGAGAGTTGCAAGAGATTTTATAAAGCACAATGGTGGTGAGGTTTCCACAGTGGCGGTGTTGTTAAGTGCAGTTTTTTTTGCATGATATCAAATGGTGTTGTTAAAGATAAAGATAAAGCATGTGAAGTGCAGTGCAATTTTTTCCATGGATATCAAATGGTGTTGTTAACGATAAAATAAAAGCATGTGAAGTGTAGTTATGGACTTAGGAATTGGCGAGTATTTTCCAGGTATTTTTAGCCGCCAATTTTAGTGATTTCAGTGCCAATTTTAGTGATGGGTGAGACAATTTTGGTGGCGTGAAACAATTTTTGTCATTCCTGTGGGAAAAGCCCACAATAAATAGCCTATCGGCTAATTATATTTAAATAATTTTTTTTTAATTTTTAATATATTATTAAATTATTAATTTTTACATTTTATTTATTTATGATTTTATATTTATCTAAAAATAATATTAAAATTTATTAATTAATATATTTAATTCAAAATTAAATATAAATTGATAATATATCATCTATTGTAATTATTTATTATATAGACTTATATAATATACTATATTATATTATTTATAATTATTAACAATACATATTATTTATATATTATAATTATATATTATTAAAAACTATATTATATAAGTATAAAATAACATATATTAATATTATATATTATATAAAAAGTACAATATTAAAATTATATTTTTTTTGATAGGTAAATATATTTGTATTGATTTTTGAAAAAAGATTTTACATTGATCGTTCCACCTTCATGCCAAAACATAGAAACCCTGAACTAGAACCACCCACAGACCACCCCAAACCAGTAACATATATCTCGAGAAACATACCCAACACTCTACTTGCCCCCAACCAGAAAGCAAACCACCTGCCACCACCCCTGCAAAAACCAACTGAAAAAACCTCGCACCACCATCCCTGCAAAAAACCAAGGACACCAACACAAACCAAAACCATCCCACCATCAACAATTAACCAACCGACATGACTCCATCAGCAAGTAGAAATTCTTGAAAAATCCCACGCTAATCCACACCACTTGACGACTCCAGGTACAAGTAATGTTTCAAGAAAATTAAGCCACATCGTGCCCGCTCTTGATGCTTCAACAAAGCTTCTCCCTTAATGTCCAGAAGAAAGAGGTGGCGTTTCACCTGCACCCCTGGTATCAAGGCTCAATGCATGTCTCTGGGTTGAGGAAGCTCCACTCCTAATTCAACAACAATGACCACATCCATGGCGCCCTCCAACAGATTCTCCCACACCAATTTGCAAACAATCAGCAGAACCATTTCTTTCAGAACCTCCAAATCCAAAAGCACAGCAAGGAAATGGGCTGCAATATCTGCATTCATCCTCCAACATTATGTCATTGTCATAAACTCTTCCCCCAACAACAGTTCAATAGCCCCCAACACCAGCTCGTCCCAAACCTTAAACAATGATTTCAAACACCCATAATAGATTTTCCCAAAGAAATCCCACAAATTCCTTGAGGAATGGAGGCACACAGGAGTTTCCATCGTCTTTGATGGCGATAATGAGAAGCACCAACATTTAAAAAGATGAGTACACCACCCACAATCTGTGTGGATGTCCCATCAACACTATATCCACCAAACCATATCATCCTTCAAGATTGTCCTCCGGACATGTACCATTAATGTTGAAACCATCGGCCATCTCCCAAACTTTCAATAAATACATTTCATAAATGTCTTCCGCCACCAACCATCCTGACCACGCCAACCAAGCATATGTCGTCATCCACATACCCTCCTATGGGATCAAACCCAAGACCATCCGCTTGGCAGCCGTGGAGAAAGGACCAGAGTTCAACCACCATCCTTCCCTAGATCCCAAATACAAGTCATCCCTTCCCCATCTGCACCCAAATTTTCCAACCTATCAACTCACCCATTAGCCTCTCTATATATGTATGATAGAAAATTTAGGAATATCCTTTTCCATCATGCACGCTTTCTCCAGGAGAGCCTGAAGCCTCCAATTAACCATACTCCCTTCCTTGAATGCTTAAATAACCACCATCGAATCACCCTCAATTTTGACCTTATTGAGTTTCAAGCTTCTACATAACCTTAAACCACTAATAAGAGCTCGCAATTCCACTTCTGATTTTGTCATCATTAGCTAATGCTTTGCCCTTTCTGCTACCAGCCTACCCAAATCTTTAAAAATGCAACAACCCAAACTAAAAATCCTTGGAATACCACGGGATGCGACATCAAATTCATTTTGAACCAACCTTTTTTCGGAGGTATCCATTTCACATTACTCCTCGCCTCTTTTTTCCTGTTTGTGTTGCATACTCCAGGCTTGGGAATCCCCAAGCCAAACCAAATACTCCTCATTCTTGCATCCCACTCTGAGAAGCTCCACTTATCTTCCTTCTTAGCTAGCACTCTCCCATTGATTACTTCAACAATTATTGCTTGTAGTCAATTAATGAAAGCAAGAAACATCTTAGCCTTCTTCACAAACAACCTTCTGTTATATTCCTTCCATATCTCCTAGATCACCATAGAGGGGTTGACCAACCACAAATCATGATACAAAGAGTCACTTTTAAGAGTCCCTTTTAAGAATCAACCAAGATGAAAAGAGGGAATGAATATCATTAGGCAAGGCACCACTCCATCCCAGCCTTGCACATAACCATCTCCAACAAGCTTGAGCAAAGGGCCATCCCACTAAAAGATGATCTACATCCTCCTCCACCCATTTGCACATGATGCACCTCAACGGACATGCATACCCCAAAGCAAAAAAATTGTCAGCTATAATAATTCGCTTCTTCAAACCAGCCCACACAAATGTCCTAGCTTTCGGGAGGTAGGCCGGATTCCAACATAAATGTAGGGGAAGAGCATACGAAAGCTCCTCTGTCAGCTGAGACTTGTAACCTTCCTTTAATGTGTACATTCCTGAGGGAGAACCTACCCACACAAAACTATCCACTCCATCCCGAATCACCACTGATCTTCTCCCCAATTCCTCCTAGAGCAACTTCGCATCCTATTCATGAATAATTCCCAAAGGCAGCCTACGCCAACCAAATTCTAGAGCACCATCCATCAACACCTCCACCAAATAATCCCTCGCATTAACTCCCCAAACTTGAATAAGGATAGCCTTTGCACGAGCCAGACCCAAATAGCTATCCAAACTTGGAAAACCTCCCCACGAATCCTCCCAGAATTTAGCTCTCCTTCCATCCCATATATCCCATGTAAGATTCTCTAAAATGAGAGGCTGGCAAACCTTTGTGAAGTTCCATACTCTTGATCCATTCAGAAGGTTTAATGTCATCAGAACACTCTCTGCACTGTCCTCCACCAGATATTTATACTATAGTATCCTTGCCCACTTCGCTTGGTTACGCATGTACATCCCCCACACCAGTTTTGCTCCAAGGGCCTTATTTTGTTTGAGCAAATCATGAATCCCCACTCCACCTGCTCGCCTTGATTTACATATCGTCTCCCAAGAAATCAAAGGGGACTTTCTCTGATTTGAGGTCCCTTGCCAAAAAAACCTCCACATACTCTGATTGATCTAATTTGCTTTACAATTTGGTAAGGCCAAAAACAAGAGAAGATATATTAGGAGGGCTGAAATGACCACTTTTACCATTACAATTATCCCTGCCCAAGAAAGTCATTTTCCACCCCAAGAGGACAATCTATTATTAACCTTATTAAGGAAAGGATCCCAGAGTTGACTTGATCTCACACCTTTAGCCAGAGGGAGACCCAAATAGGTCATAGGCAGCTACCCCACATTGAAATTTAGTTTCGCCACAACCTACACTACCAATCTTGGATCCGTATTTAGAAAAAAGACTTCAGATTTAGCTTCACTCACCTATTGGCCTAAAGCTAGCTCATAAAAATGAATAATTCTCCTCAATGTGGAAGCTTCTCGTTGGCTATGATAAGCAAAGATCAATGTGTCATCAACAAAATATTGATGCGAAAGCGCTAGGAGCCTACTCGTCACCTGGATACCTTTGAGATCCCTATTAGCAATAGCCCTATTTAAAGATATTCCCAAAGCTTCCGCCATAAAAATATACAAGAAAGGAGACAAAGGATCTCCTTGCCTCAGACCCCTTGAGACTTCAAAAAAACCAAACGGTTCTCTGTTCACTAGAATTGAGAAGCAAGGAGAAAAGATACAGGTAAAAATCTAGGATACCCATGACTTATCTAAGCCAAATGCCTCAAGGACCTTACAAAGAAAGTGCCAGTCAACCAGATCATAAGCTTTCTGAATATCCAACTTCACTTACATACCCAAACACCCACTAGTTTCAAGCAAGTGAATCAGCTCCTGAGCAATGATGACTCCATCGAAGATAGATCTCCTAGGAACAAAACATGTCCGCTCTTTAGAAATAAGGCCTGGAATAATCAACTTCAAGTGGTTGGCCATTACCTTTTCCTGAATTTTATATAACGTATTACACAAGGAAATCAGACGAAACTCATCCAAAGACGAGGGTTTTTCTTTTTTTGGAACCAAGGCCAAAAAAGTGTTGTTCACTTCTTGCAACAACATACCAGAAGATCTAGATTCCTCCAATGCCTCAACAACTTCCTATCTCACTACATCCCAGAAAGCTTGGAAGAATCATGCCGGAAAGCCATCAGGACTAGGCGCTTTATCTGGGTGGAGTTGAAATGTAGCCTTCCGCACTTCTTCCAAAGAAAAAGGAC
This sequence comes from Sequoia sempervirens, assembly GCA_007258455.2. Lineage (NCBI taxonomy): Eukaryota > Viridiplantae > Streptophyta > Pinopsida > Cupressales > Cupressaceae > Sequoia > Sequoia sempervirens. Next base: position 218,445 of record VDFB02334419.1, on the reverse strand, counting down.
TGAACAAAAGTCTATTTTGATCTTCTGAAACCAAAGAAGGTATTCCAAGAAGCAACTTCCTTTGATTCTCTAAATTCAAACCTTCCTAATTATTTAAAATGTTTTGAAAAAACTCTACTGCCACTTTCGCCACCTCTTCCTGGCCTTGCACCAAAAATCCATCCTCCCTTTGCAAGCTTGAAATTCTATTTATTTCCCTCCTATCCCTCGCTGAGTTATGGAATTTTTTGGAATTTCTATCTCCTTCCCTGATCCATGTGTCACGAGACTTCTGATTCCAAAATACTTCATCTTTAGCCAAAACTTCTTCCCATTCTTTCAACAAATGTTTTTCCTTCAAAAACATATCCTCACTCATACCTACTGACATTACCTGGTCATTGACTGCCCCCAAATCAGATTCTAACCGCTTCTCCTCAAAGGTATTACCAAAGCAATCACGGTTCCAAATACAAATTTTCTATTTTAGACCTTTTAGCTTACTAACAACCCTAAATAGACCATTACCAAACACTTGTTGATCTTGCCACCATTCTTTTACTTTTTGTGGGAAAGAGGGGTCCCTTAGCCACATCTTCTCAAATCTAAAAGGGAAACATAGTTCCTTATGCTCTCTAACCACCTCCAGAAAAATTGGGAAGTGATCTAAACCAGAAAACATAAGAATACTCCCTTCCAGAGTGAAAGGGAAAGAAGAGAAATCACCTAAAAAAAAAAATCTGTCCAATTTCTCTGCAATGCCACTGAAACCCAACCTCCAGTTTGCCAATGTAAATGATCCATTTCCTAGTTGAATATCTAGCAAAGAATTGGAGGTCACAAACTCTTCAAAATCTAATTGAGATTGGAGCTTCCTCCCTATTAGAACTGTAAAAATCTGATGTTTTTACTTGTTGATTTTACTCATAAAATTCCAGATTGGTCCTACCGTGTGCATATTTCACCCATATTTTTCCCATATGGTCCCATTGTTTCCATTGATTCTTGAATATTTCACTTTACAGTTTTTATCGGCGTGACAATATCAAGGTCTCCCCGATCCATTTTTCTGAAAAACGTCTGTGTTGCTTATCAGCAAGACATTTTTGATGTCATGGCGATTTGATTTTCACTTACAGGCACTGTTCGGTAGGACTTCTCTGCGGTCTCGGTGAAAGAGGATGATACACATTTCGGCATGAGTTGCGGCGTCGATATGATGTCTTAGAGAACTCATTCTGTCTCCCCGACCGGCACATGCAGAGATACATCGACAAGAGTTAATACATCTGGGTGAGGTCCTGGCGAAGTCTTTTTGTTTTGTCGACCGATGACATAAGGGTATGCATCTCGGTAAGAGTAAGCGATATCGGCGTGAGGTCTTGGTGAGTGACCTCTGGTCTCGCCAATGGAACACAAAAGGGGGACCTTGTCGGCATAGGATTTGACTTGTCTCAGCGACACACAAGATGGTGGGTGACTTTCGGTATAACGAAGTATTATCTATGTGATGTCTTCCTGAGAGCGATAAGTTACAGTGACAAGTTTGATCACGGGGGCTCTCGGCAAAACAAAGTCTTGTCTACAAGAGGTCTTCCCGACATTACAGGGTCACGGCGAAGCACAGGGAACACGGGGCGACTAACAGTGATATAATTGCCTTCGGCATACTTACGGGGCTGTCTCAACGACTGTTCCATTGGCGATTAACAAAAATTCAAACATTGTGGCCGACATGTGAATTTCTAAAATACCGTTGCAGGCCGACATGAAATTTGCTCGAATACTATGGTTGGCCGACATGAATTTGAAGCGATAAGTTTCCTGATGCTAGTGTATAAATATGCACTCCTGATTGTAATTGAGAAGAGATCTTAGAATAGATACAGTAGATTAGGAATGGATACAGTAGAATAAAGTTCTCATATCAGAGATTATGATGCATGTTTTCAAATGGCGATTTCAATGAAAATCAGTTGGTGTGGCAGTTTGTTTCTGGTGTCAATTGTCTGTTGAGTTTATTGAAAAGTATTGCTAAGTTGTATCCAAGTTGATTCTTTCTCGTTGTTTAAATTGATATAACAAGTTTATTTTCAGTTTATCAGTGCACATTTGTTGTATCTGTGTGATTAATTGACTGGTTCTTTCAAGGAGAGATTAAATCCTTTTAGTTGATCACAGTAATCAGAGAGGTTCATCTGGATTATTAAAGTAGAGCTTAGTAGTCATAATCTTGCATGTTTATACAAGTTATAAACAGATCATATGCCGACAATTTGAATTTCTACCAGAATAAGTTGCCCATTTCTATTTCATTTGACTCCGCATACCCAATAAGGCACTGGTCTCTGCACTTCATCATTTGGATTCATTCAGTTTCTTTATATCTGTTAATTGAGCATTTTAGGATTTAGATTTAGAATATTGCTATTGCTATTTGTGTCAAGTTTGAATTCATTTGTTCACTTCCATTTGCCATTGTGGAAAAATCATTGCAAGAAGGATAATCATAAGTCAAGTCTGCTTCATTCAGATAGGTACACCCACCTAGGTTTAGCAGCACCTGAAGAGTAGAAGGTTTAATTCATTTGACCTTGTATGTTACCCTAAAGCGTATCAAGAGATTGGCAGCCTCTTGAGGCATTCCGCTTGCATTTTTGAGAGCTAACAAATTGGCGACTCCGCTGGGGATTACATCAAAAAATTCAGTTGAAGACCATCATATAGAGTCGGTGAAGAAAAGGTTATAATTTGAGAAGATTCAGAAAAAGTGATTCCGCTGGGAGAAGATCAGAAAGAATCATTTTCCTACTTTTGGAAAAGTAGGTGGCGACTCTAAAAAAACTTGATGAAGAATGGAATTTGTATATGGAATGAATGAATACACAAATGCAGGCAGGCATTGGACTCCTCAGATGCTTGATAGTACAATTGGAAATTTTCACAATGGAGGCAATGCATATCATGCACAACAGAATATACACTCACCACAGCCGCCTCATGGTTAGCAGTATGTGCCACATCATCATGCACAACACTATAGTCCTATGTACCAGTATCAGTACCCACCTAGAGCCCCCACTCATCATTACACAACAATGATCAGACAATTTGATTTGGCAGGGATTCAATTATCCCCTTATCCAATGGATGGCAGTTGGAGAGGTCTTGTTCCAAAGTTTACTGGGAGTGATGCAATCACTGCTGAAGAGCATCTAAGAAGTTTCAATGCTTTCATCCAAGACTTGGATGTGCCATATGAAGATTTACGCATGAGGCTATTCATGATATCACTTATTGAAGACGTCAGGGATTGGTTCAATAGCCTACCAACAAATTCTATTAATTCTCTCCAAGGATTTCAGGATCAATTCCTCGAGCAATATGGGAATCTAGGTGCACCAGATGCTACTCTTCATGAATTAATACACATTCAAAAAGATCAAAATGAAACAATTTATGACTTTAATCAGAGATTCAATAAGTTGCAGAATAAAATACCTCTTGGATCAAAATTTTCGAATTCTGTAGCACTGAGTGTTTACTTGAATGCATTTGATCCTAAAATAGGGTATGAATTGAGAAATAGATTCCCAAGAGATTTGGTTGAAGCACAGAAGATGGCACTGACATTTGAAAACAATAGGAGGGCTGCGGGGATAGTCAATAAAAGAGACAATCCTAAGGTTCCTCAGCAAAGCAGCAATTATCAGTACAGACAGGAGAATACTTACAAAAATGAGAGGCCGAGGTTGCATGACATGCCTTATAATACAGACTGGAAGGACGAAAAACCTATAACAGCTAGGCCTGGGATCATGGAGGCTCCTGATCCATTGACAAAGAGGGGAACCTATATGGTAAGTAACAATTATTTCTGTGAAGTTTGTGATATGCCACATTCCCCAGATTATTGTGTTGTAGCCTAAAGAATGCAAGAAGAGGGAATGTTGATGGGAAACAGTGGAGAAGATCACACAGTATATTTGATTTCAAATACTTTTCACCATGTTGAGGAAGATGAAGGTGCAAGGCATCTCTCTTGCACAACAAATTGTGACAGGGAAAGCAGTGCATGTTGTGAGGAATCCAGTGAATATTCAGATTCTGATGATAAACCTGAGGATTTTGATCTGCAATCAAGGGATTCTTCTACCTCTTATGAAGATCAGGATGAAGAGGCAATGGGAAATATTGATCCATCTGATAGTAGGTATACAATACCTCTAGCTGTAGTTGAAAGCTATGAAGACACATTTGATGAAGAAGAGATTTGTACATCTGAAAATGGTTTCCAAACTTTTTCAAACCCATTGTATGATGAAGAGTTAAAAGAGGATCAGATGATATTTTGCAAAGGTATGTCCAATAATGAACTTCAGGTATTTTCAAATCCACTTTATGAAAGAGAGGAGCTAATTTCAGACAAGCAAAATGATGGAATAAATGACTGCGCTGATAATGTTTCTAATTTCTCATTCTCTGATGGTCTTGGATTTCTTTTTGATGATGACAAAAGTGAAGAATATAATTGTAGTGATGAAAATTTTGAGACTTGTTCACTCAGTAGTGAGAAAATTTCAAATTTGTTAACTCCTAAATACCAGGGATGTGCACATGAAGGTGATCTTGAAGTTTTGTGTCCATCTTACATTTGTTTTGACAGTGAAAGATCTTTGTGTAAAGATTCTTATGACTCCCTGTGCATTTCTTGGAATGATGGTGAAACCTTTGGTGTTGATCAAAAGTCTGTTTCCATTCAGGATGAGGTATGTGATTTTGAAATTTCTAATTCATGTGAAGATGACATTTGTTTGCATACCAAGGATGATAGAGGTCCAGATTTGACTAGTTCATATATGCTTGATATTGAAGATATGGGTCATAATCCAGTGTTGTCTCCGAATAGAGATACTCAAGAGGTGCAAAAGGTTTCAGATTTGTTTGTTTCAGACAATGTTGGTCTGACAGAATTTTTTGATTCTCAAAAGAAGCACTTTGATGGTCAATTTTCAATAGAGTTGGGAGGGTGTTTTATAGTACATAACAGTGAGAAAGATAATGAGGAATTTTGCATTGAATATATTTGCGTTTTGTATGTTGAAAATAACAGGGGTCTGTCCCATGATGATGAAGAATTTAATATACAGGATGGTGTAGGGATTTTGGGCCAAACTAAGCACGATGATTATCAGAAAACTTGCAATGATGGTGACAGGAAAGATTGCATGAGTATCTTCAAGAAGAATCTGATGAACTCGAGACAAAACTAGGTATTTGATAGGGGAAAGTATGGTTTGAGTTTCAGATCATAATAGCTCAGAACAGGTGAAGTTGAAACACAGAGGATTTAGGGTTGCCAGTGCATGGACAACTCTTGCTTATCCTCTTTAAAATTCTTTTCCATGCATAGTAGTTTAGGGTTTTGTTCACCTCCATCTTGCATTCATTTTCCATTATGCTCATTGGTTCTTCATTTTGTGTCTGGTCTGCTCACCCAAAGATTTGGATCCTTGCAATGATCTTACTATCATTCATCCCCAGACGGAGCCACTGTTAGAACTGTAAAAATATGATGTTTTTACTTGTTGATTTTACTCATAAAATTCCAGATTGGTCCTACCGTGTGCATATTTCACCCATATTTTTCCCATATGGTCCCATTGTTTCCATCGATTCTTGAATATTTCACTTTACAGTTCTTATCGACATGACAATATCAGGGTCTCCCCAATCCATTTTTCTGACAAACATCTGTGTTGCCTATTGGAAAGACATTTCTGATGTCATGGCGATTTGATTTTCACTTATAGGCACTATTCGACAGGACTTCTCCGTGGTCTTGGTGACAGAGGATGATACACATTTCGGCATGAGTTGCGGCGTCGATATGATGTCTTAGCGAACTCATTATGTCTCCCTGACCGACACATGTGGAGAGACATCGGCAAGAGTTAATACATCTAGGTGAGGTCCTAGAGAAGTCTTTTTGTTTTGCTGACCGATGACATAAGGGTATGCATCTCGGTAAGAGTAAGCGATATCGGCATGAGGTCTCAGTGAGTGACCTTCGGTCTCGCCAATGGAACACAAAAGGGGGACCTTGTCGGCATAGGATCTGACTTGTCTCAGCGACACACAAGATGGTGGGTGACTTTCGATATAACGAAGTATTATCTATGTGATGTCTTCCCGAGAGCAATAAGTTACAGCGACAAGTTTGATCACGGGGGCTCTCAGAAAAACAAAGTCTTGTCTACAAGAGGTCTTCCCGACATCACAGGGTCATAGCGAAGCATAGAGAACACGGGGCGACTGACAATGACATAATTTCCTTCGGCATACTTACGGGGCTGTCTCAGCGACTGTTCCTTTGGAAATTAACAAAAATTCAAACACTGTGGCCGACATGTGAATTTCTAAAATACCGTTGCAGGCCGACATGGAATTTGCTCGAATACTACGGTTGGCCGACATGAATTTGAAGCGATATGTTTCCTGATGCTGGTGTATAAATATGCACTCCCGATTGTAATTGAGAAGAGATCTTAGAATAGATACAGTAGATTAGGAATGGATACAGTAGAATAAAGTTCTCATATCAGAGATTATGATGCATGTTTTCAAATGGCGATTTCAATGAAAATCAGTTGGTTTGGTAGTTTGTTTCTAGTGTCAATTGTCTGTTGAGTTTATTGAAAAGTATTGCTAAGCTGTATCCAAGTTGATTCTTTCTCGTTGTTTAAATTGATATAACAAGTTTATTTTCAGTTTATCAGTGCACATTTGTTGTATCTGTGTGATTAATTGACTGGTTCTTTCAAGGAGAGATTAAATCCTTTTAGTTGATCACAGTAATCAGAGAAGTTCATCTGGATTATTAAAGTAGAGCTTAGTAGTCATAATCTTGCATGTTTATACAAGTTATAAACAAATCATATGCCGACAATTTGAATTTCTGCCAGAATAAGTTGCCCATTTCTGTTTCATTTGACTCCGCATACCCAATAAGGCACTGGTCTATGCACTTCATCATTTGGATTCATTCAGTTTCTTTATATCTGTTAATTGAGCATTTTAGGATTTAGATTTAGAATATTGCTATTGCTATTTGTGTCAAGTTTGAATTCATTTGTTCATTTCCATTTGCCATTGTGGACAAATCATTGCAAGAAGGATAATCATAAGTCAAGTCTGCTTCATTCAGATAGGTACACCCACCTAGGTTTAGCAGCACCTGAAGAGTAGAAGGTTTAATTCATTTGACCTTGTATGTTACCCTAAAGCGTATCAAGAGATTGACAGCCTCTTGAGGCATTTCGCCTGCATTTTTGAGAGCTAACACTCCCAACTCCCCCCGTTTATCTTCCAGTTTCAGAATTGCATTAAATTCCCCTCCTAAAATGCAGACAGAGTCCATTTGTGATTAAATAAAATTTCCAATATCTCGCCAGACCAATCTCTTTTGAGCGCTACTCACAAGGCCGTAAACATTTATCAGAATAAAGTTTAGGTTTGAGTTTAAACTCTTCACTTTGCTCTCCAACCACCATATTCCTGCACCCACCTCCTCCAATTGAATTGCATATGGCCACCACATGCTAATAATACCCCCGAAGGCTCCATTTGAATCCATTACAGAGAACTGCCACAACTTCATCTTTGCCTTTAGCTTCCTAAACTCCTCACTATTCATCTTTGTTTCTTGAATCAAAACTATCTCCACAACTTTGTCTACTAACAAGCGTATAAGAAGACGTCATTTGTTAGGGGCATTTAAGCCCCTAACATTCCAACTTATCACCTTCATTTCCCCCCAGGAAGGGATTCACCCTTCCCTAATCTCATATGTATTATGATTTTTTGCTAGCCTACTGCCTCCCTTGCCAAAGATCTCTTTTCTTCATTTATTTTCCTATCGACCCTCTTCCTATCCCCACAATCTAGAGTGCTTTTCCCATTGAATTGAAGATGCACACAAAGCTTCTTTTTAGAGTTTAGCTTAGGTTTCTTCAAAATCCCAACTTCAGCTTCTTCCAACTGATCTGGGGCATCCTCCATAAGCTTCTCCTCCTTGACAGTTATCTTGTTTGAAACCAAGTTTGCCTCCATTGATTGATGCACCTTCGATGGTGCCTCACCATACAAAATCATTTGAAGATTATGATCTTCATCCTATTTCTTTTCCTCCTAGTCCAAATCTTGATCAATATTCTTCTCCTCTATGTTTGAAACCACCAGTTCTCTAGCCATATCCCTGAGTTCATTCACTATCTCTAGGATGGTTTCCCAATCATTTAACTCCTTCTCCACACCTGATTCACCTCCAAGCTGACCCTCAATAGCAACTTCTTCCAAAATTTTCTTCTCTGAGGGGACCAAACCCGCAGGCATTTGTCTCAACTCTGCACCTAGTAGATCTAACACCTACTTGTCCTTCACCTTTGCTTGCAAAGTCTGAACAACCTTGACTTGATCAAGGACGCTCTCCACTCGGTGAGAAGTTCCTTCTCTTGAGTCTACCACCTTTTTCCCTTTTGGATCAAGTTTGCTCTGCATATTGAGACCTTTCATTTCCCACATCTTCAAAACCGTCTTCTAGCACTGTGACCACATCCAACCCACCTTTTGCATCTATTTTACTCCATTATGAATCAATTCTATATCATCCCACCAAGTGTTCCATGGAGCCACCTCCATTAAAATCCTCATCTTACCCTCATTCCCATCTCTTTATGTAGCTTCATCCACTACAATAATTGAACTCAAAGCTCCCCCAATGCATTCAAAGACCTCTATCGACCAGAGTTCTGAAGGTATATTTTCAAACTCCACCCACACCCACATTCTATCTAGGATATGGTGCAGAGGATCAAAGCGTCCAGTCTAGGTGAAAAAATGAAAGCCATACTCGTCCATCATAAGGTGCCTCTCTGATAATATTTCATTTCTTATTTCTGAGGAGGCACACTGAATCAAGAAAAAAATGTTAGCAAGAAACTTGATGCTTACACTATCCTGGCACTTTTTCGACCACCATTGCTTCATGCGGGTCTTGGTACATTTTTCACCCCAACATTTCGCAAACAAAGCCTTATCCTCTAGACTAAATCTTAGGGGCTCTATGAGATCCCCCAGAATCACCTGGGAAACACAAGTTTTTATGTGGTTTGAGCCTAGCTCTGGATAGGAGACCCAATTGTTTTCCACCACAACTTCATGACTAACATCTTTTGATCATTTTTATACCCATCGCTTTTGTTTTGCCACCATTCCTTTTGTTCTTCCCTTCAAACCACCCCCAACAATCTTATTAGGTTTTGGTCTTGTGAATCACTCACCAGGATTGGGTTTTTTCTGCCCTCTCCCCACATACCCCGAGGGCGATCTTTTCCTCTTCCTGAAATCTTGTGACATTGGAGGACTTTCCTGCATATGCCACCAACCAGAAACCCAAGGAAGTTCCTGTCGCCTAGGGTTTCTCCACTTGATTCCATTCCTAGGGTTGACAGATCTCCATGATCGATTATCCCCATCCCAAGCCACTTTCCTTCATCCATGACCCCAAAACCCGAGATCTGAATAATGGCTTCGAGACTCCTCTGGCTACCTCTCCTTCCTAAGTTGATCCTACAATGATGACCATTATTTCTCTGCATCCTTTTCCCAGGAAGCTACATCGAAACGTCAAAAACCCTCACGAGCGACCATTTTGTTTTCTTCACCTATTTTAATACATCAAAATAAGTTGTTAATCTTAAAAAAATATATTATAAAATAACATATATAATAGTTATAGTGATTTTATTATATTTATTAAATAAAAAAATACATATAATCTATTTTATTATAATATGTGTTAACTATATTATATATATTATAGAAATTAAAAATTACAATATTAATATTATATATTATAAAATAACATATAAGCATTATAGTTATAGTTTTATATTTATTAAATAAAAACTAACATATAATATATCTTTAAGCCTTGTTTATGCTATCTAATTATATAATATATATTTTATATTTATTATATATTATTAAATAAAAATATAAAATTAATAAGTATAATATATATTTTTAAATAAATTATTATTTAAATTAATTTATATGAAATAAAATTTTTTTTAGAGAGAGAGGTATTATTTTTTTATTTTTTTTTAGACTGCAGGAATCGGGTAGCACGACCCCCTATAAACTGCAGTGCGCCTGGTAAACTTTTTAACGTGACCGGCGGTGCTGGCGCGACACGCCCTCCGGTACCACGGGACGGGGGAGACTAGAACTCGTGACCAACAGAGCCGCAACGGAATTACTTAGCCAACCGAGCTAGGGCCCCCGCCCAGAGAGAGAGAGGTATTATACCATTCACTAAAGTTCAAATTAAATTTTAAAGTTCTTGTAATTTAAATTAAATATATTTAACATAATACAAATTATTAAATATATTTTTTACAATATTTTTATATAATAAATTTATATTTATATTAATTATGTTATATATTTGATATTTTCTATTTAAGCTATGTTGGTTGAAAATTTTGTCTTTTTTAAATATTAACTTAGTTTGGACTCCATTGTGTCCAAAAGAAAGACCAATCGATAACCAACAGTTGGAGAGATCACTATTTCATCAGTGACCTTCCTTTGAATTTTGATGGAGGTACAACTCCCTCTTAAGATATAAATTTTTGATCTATTTGGTTTTAAAGAAAATGGGGTATGTTTTTAACCAAAAAACAAAAAAGGCGAACTAACACCCGTCCATAGCCATGGAGCAAATGCGATGAAAATCAACTTGAAAACAATTAATTTAATTGGAAATAAGATTTGCAAGCTACCAATATCATGACTCAAAGATTAGATTATTAATAGCAAGCATACTCGACACAATGCAACTTTAACATCCACTGAAGATGTACATGAATGAAACACCAATGGATACCACATCCAAAAAGAGAAGGAATATCCTAACACTTATCAAATATCAAAGAATCACTCATAAATGTTATGTACTTCATTTAAATTTATTGCTCAAAGACAATAAACATCTTCAAAAAACAACCAAAATTGCAAAAACTTGTTCTTTCATTCAAATCGATTCTCACTCATGCATCAAACTGCAAGGGGTATCAAAATTCAGACCCCTCTAATGTCTGATAAAAGCATTTTTTAAAATTTCACATGATAATGGTCAAAAACTTCTTGAAAACTGAAAATATTGGGAGAGTTGTAACCCCCACTTCACCAAATAACAATTTTGTGGGAGATTAACCAATCTCTGTCCAATGAAGACACATAAGCATTTATGGCTAATTTGAGGATGGTTATGATTACATCACATCTTTCAATTGATTAGGACCAGGGAATGAATCACCAGTCTTTATAAATAAGCCAACAAAATACATACATGTTTTTAAGTTAAAAGTATGTACGTGTTTTGTAAAAATAGATCCACCATTTTAAATCAAAACTAAGAAAAACATGTACACATTTTGTTAAGTTAAAAGAAATGCATCGTTAAAACTCAAAACTAAATAAAGCACATAGACTTTTTTAAGTTAAAAGCACATACATGTTTTTTAAAGTTAAATACATTGTTAAAACTTAAAACAAACAAAACACGTGCACGTTTTGTTAAGTTAAAAGCATGTGTGTGTTTTGGAAAGTTAAAAGCACGAACATTTTTTGTGAAGTTAAAAGCACACAATCATCGCCAAATTGGAAATTGGCCAAGTGTGTGAGGAGAGAAACGCTGGGGTGGTAGGTACGTGAGGTGTTGGATAATCCATAGTCATTAAAAGGAAATGGCAGTGGCAATTATCAGTACCCAACATCTTGTCAATCACCATCGTTGCTCAACTATAAGGTAAGAAAATGGTTGTGGCAATTCTTGGTACCCAACACCCTATCAATCGCCATCGCTACTCAATTATAAGGTAAGAAAACAATAGTGGAAATTATCAGTACCCAACAACCTGTCAATCACCATTGTTGCTCGACATGGAAAGCCTCGTTACTAAGAAGATTGATCATGGGATCAACATGGAAAGCCTATGGCATTGGTGGTTGGTTATGTTGTTTAATCATCGCCATGGTGAATATGCACATTATAGTGGAGTAACAATGGTGAATATGCACATTATAGTGGAGCAGTGATGGTGAAGCCTGGCCAATTTCCAGTTTGGCAATGATCTTGTGCTTGTCCAATCATGTAACTATTCTCGAGGCTGACAAGCTACATGTTCGGGTACCTTCGCAAATGGAGTCTATGAAGGTACTAAAAATAAACACTAATATAGGCATGGAAGGGCCCTGCTAGCGTTGATCGAGATAGAAGGGAAAAACATGGATGCTTTCCAAATCCTGAAAGATATGAAAACTTCGAAGATGTTTTGTTCAACATTCATAGAAAATCCATCGCCTTTCACACAAAATGATTTGCTATTCTGTAATGCTTGGCTTGTCAAGGCAACTTCAACGTAGCATAAATAAGGAGGGAGGAGGTTTAAGGGGCATCAAAATGGCTCTTCACTTTAGTGTTTTGTTCAAGTGAGGCCTTCAAAAGTCACACAAACAAGTTGGAAGATTATTTGACTTGCACAAAGAACCCGCAAGGGATGCTGTAATACAAATTGTTGGTTCGTCAACCTAGGTGGGTGGTCATGTCCACGATGGCATGGTATATGAGCATTTCTATGTGAAAATTGTGTAGATAATGGGCTCCCACCAGTGGGACATTCATTTTACCAGACACCTAGTTGCTATGGCCAACATAGACACAATTATGCCTGCTTTGGAAGGTATCCCTATTTCGCCCGGGTGCGGTTTTATGGGTGATTTTTTGGATGTTGGTGTTGTTGCAAGAAGTGGGATTGCTAAGATGGATTTAAGTTTGTATAGGTCTAGGATAGAGGGGAATGATATGAAGGCTTTTGAGAAATTCTTGAGCACTAATGGAAATTTAATCTCCACTTCTAACATAGCTTGGTGTAGGGAATGAGTTGAGGCCCTAAGGTTCATCATGCACAAATATTTATAAAATCTCTCTTTTATAATAGTTACTACAAATATCAAAAGCATTATTATATTTGCCATGTCTCCTATTATTGGATGGAATGAATTTGTAAATTTGTTAATAATAATTTTTTTTTAAAATAAAAATAAATATTATATAGTATAGTACAATATAATATAGTATATAATATTAAATATAATATTATATTAATATTATTACTAATATTATATTATAATATATTAATATAATATAATATAATACAATACAATACAATATAATATAATATTAGTATAATATAATATTCATTAAAATGCACACGCATTTTGTCTCCATTGTTTTCATAAAAACGTGCGCGCATTTTATTTTCATAAAAGCGTGCGCGCGTTTTATTTTCATAAAAGCGTGCGCGCGTTTTATTTTCATAAAAGCGTGCGCGCGTTTTATTTTCATAAAAGCGTGCGCGCGTTTTATTTTCATAAAAGCGTGTACGCATTTTGTTTTTATAAAAACATGTGCATATTTTGTATTCAAATAATGCGCTTATGTTATGGCTTGGATTTTTTGAGCCATAACACAATTGTGTTATTTGAAGTTTTTAAAAACACAAATGTGTTTTGATCATTTTTGGGCATTTAGCCATTTTCTTGTGCCCTATCTTGGTGCACATGCCACTCTCTCTCTGTTTGTTGCTCTCTCTCTCTCTCACCTCTCTCTACCCCTCCATATCTCTCCCTCCCCCTCATCGGAACTCTACTTCTCTCTATCTCCCCTCCCCTCTCTACCTACCTCTCCCTCCATCATTCCCTACCACTCTCTCTACACCTCTCTATCTCACCTCTCTCTCCCTCCCTACCTGTCCCTCCCTCTCTACTTCCCTCTCTTCTCTTTTTATCTCTCATCTCCCTCTCCCTACACCTCTCTATCTCAAATTTGTCTCCCTCCCCCCTCTCTTTCCTTCCCTTTCTACTTCTCTCTATCTCACCATTCTATCTTCCTCTCGCTTTGTCACTTACTCCTCTCTCTCTCTCTCTCTACTTCTCTCTATCTCACCTATCCCTCTCTACCTCTCCCTCCCTCCCCTCTCTCTCCCACTCTCCCTCCTTCCCTCTTCTCTACTTCTCTCTATCTCACCTCCTCTCTCTACTTCTCTTTATCTCACCTATCCCTATTCACCTCTCCCTCCCCCCCTCTCTCTCTTACCCTCCCTCCTTCCCTCTCTCTCACTTCTCTCCATCTCACCTATCCTTCTCTACCTCTCCCTCCCTCATCCTTCTCTCTCTCTGTCTTTCTCGGTCTCTCCTTCCCTCTCTACTTCTCTCTATCTCACCACTCTCACTCTCCCTCCCTCCTTCCCTATCTACTTATCTCCATCTCACTTCTCTCTCTCTCTCTCTCTCTCTCAATCTCACCTCTCTCTCCCTCTTCTACCTCTTCCTCTCTCTCTCTCCCCTTCCCTATCTACTTCTCTCTATCTCCCCTCTCCCTATCTCTACCTACCTCTCCTTCCCTCACTCCCTACCACTCTCTCTCTACACTTCTCTATCTCACTTCTCTCTCTCCACTCCCTCATTCCCCTCTACTCCTATCCTCTCCTCCCCCTCTCTCTACCTCTCCCTACCTCTCCCTCTCTCCTCCTCTTCCACCTCCCTCCTCAGTCTCTTTCTCTCCCCTCTCTCCTACCTACCTCTCCCTCCATCACTCCCTGCTACACAATCTCTCTCTACACCTCTCTGTCATCTATATCTCTCTACCTCCTTCCCTCCCTCCTTCCTCTCTATTTCCTCTATCTCTTGTCCCTCCCCTCCCTCTACCTCTCTCTCTCTCTCTCTGTGTCCTTCCCTCTCTACTTCTCTGTCTCACCCATTCTCTCTCTCTGCTCTATATTTCACCTGCTTTTCTCCCTTCTCTCTCTCTCCACTTCTCTATATCCTCACCTATCACCTTAGCTCTCCTCGCTCACCTCTCCCATCCTCCTCAACCCCCCTCTCTCTCTCTCCCACATCTCCTCCATCTCTCCTTCCTTATTTTCCCTCTACACTCTCTACCTACCTCTCTCTCTCTCTCTATTGAGATTTGATCCTATAATCTTGGTTTACAATTTTTATTAGCTGGACATTGAACTGATTTTTTTAAACTAAATCTTCACTTTCAGGCACCTATAACGACTAAACCGTGAGGAATTTGAAGATGATGCAAACTAGTGATTTGTGACATTTTGCTTGTAGATTCTAAATATATTTTTTTCAAAATTTTTGGAATTAGATTGCACTTCTTTTTCCATCTCCTTCGAAAACTAATTTTTAATAGTAAACACCATTTTTAAAGAGTGATGTTACTGGCTAACACAACATATTTTCTATGAAGGATAAAATTATATTTTTTTCGAATTTAGATTCTTAACTACCGTATCTAGTGCATGGAATTGGTTTCATAGCATTTCATTGAATATTTTTTTCTTAATTAAGTTTCAAAGTCAAACTAGTTACAATTTAGATATGATCCACTGGCTAAAACATAACTTTTTTTGTATGTATCAAAATTCTATTTTTTTTTGTTGGATTAGAGACATCAATATCTAGTGCATTGATATTTTTGAATTTTCTTTTTGATAATCTACTATTTTCCATATGTGCAGAACATAGAGCTTGATTTTCAGTGAAAAACCTATGTTTAATCAAACTAAAAAAAATACATAATAAAAGCAAAACATATTAAAATTATATTCAATGGATAGTTCGTTTCGAGGAATACCATCATCCAATTGGGTCTGTGAAGTATCCTCCATTTTTATCCTCAACCCAAGATTTGAAGGTCAATTTTTTTTAGAGATTTGGTAGAAGAGAGGGAGAAGGGGGGCTCTAGCTATCTCTACCTATCTCTCCCTCCATCACTCCCTACCACTCTCTCTCTATCTCTCTCTACACCTCTCTATCTCACCTCACCCTCCCTCCTTCATTCCCCCCTCTCTTCCTCTTTTTATCTCTCCTCTCCCTCTCTCTACCTACCTCTCTATCCCTCCCTCCCTCTCTCTCTACCTCTCCTTCCCTGTCTACTTATCTTTATCTCCCCTCTCCCTCCATCACTCCCTACCACTCTCTCTCTACACCTATCTATCTCACCTCTGCCTCTCTCCCTACCTCTCCTTCCCTCCCTCCTTCCCTCTCCACTCTCTATCTCCCCTCTCCATTTATCTACCTACCTCTCTCTGTCATTCCCTACCAATCTCTCTCTCTCTCCCCCTCCATCTCTTATTCTCTCTCTAATTCTCTCTATCTCCCCTCTCCCTCTGTCATATCTCAGACTTTGATGCTGTTTTTGTCCATGGCTTTGTGTGGATTTATTATATGAATGATGGTGTGTGTTAGAGTAATATCATATAATACAATGCTTTGGTGTGTGGAAATGTGAAAAATATTTACTTTTGAAATTGTGAACGCATTTTATTTTAAAAATATGCAAGATAGAACAAAATAGAAGTATTGATTTAATTATTGCTTTGATTTATATCTCTATATCGGTTACTAATACAATTTCGTTGTTGCACGCCTGAGTGCACTTGAGTTGCAGGTGGTCGAAGACCAAGAGTGTGATTGAGGAAAGAAGGCTAGCTTCCCGATAGGGTAAAAGAGGAAGAACTCTTGGTCACACACACATCACCTAAAAATCATATAGTTGCATTTAGGCAATGTTTGTTTTAATTTGATTGTTTTGAGTTACTTACAAAATAGGTAATTAATGGTTTGAATAAATAAATAATAAAAATAATAACATAAATATAAATTAATTATTAATTGTAGTTTTAAAAGGTTTATGATTTTTAAATCTATCTTAATTAACAAGCCAAATGAATATGTGTTTATGGAGTAAGTATTTTTGAATTATCTATCCCACTTTTTGTGCAAATAATTGAAAATCTTTTATTAAATTTTATTTATTTATGAAATTGAAATAAAATGGAAATATTTTATTTGCATATGTCTTAATTCAAAGTCCAAGATTAGGAGAGAGGAAACTAATATTAAATAGAAAAAGATAGTCCAGAAAAAAAAAATTGGGTTCTGGAAATTCTTCTTAAAACAAACAATGTTCTCGGCAAGTGGCTATCTCTTTATTTTTTTTCATGTAAATGTCTACCAAGAAAATTATCCATTTGTCAATTTGGAAGGGTTTGCATGACTCTCGGTAGACGGGATAAAGATTTAAGGTGGAGAGAAGACAAAAAATAAGGAGAAGAGAAGCTTATTTAGAAAAGAACCGGGAAGGAGAAGCAGACTGAAGGAAAAATTGGGCATCTTCAACTGGAAGCTTTTATCCAGGTTTTTCTGTTCTTTCTATTAGTCTAGTTTCAAATTTTGGCAACAGTGGAAGAGCTTGTATGCAAAAATTGTGATTTTGTCTGCACATTTGAGTTTAAAACTTGGGGAAAACTTTCTCTTTTAATTAGTTTACAATGTGAGAAAATTCTCAATTCTTTCTTTTCAAAATGGAGTTTATTCTTTTGCAATCTGTTTATTCTTTTGAAATCTGGGTTTGTGATTGTGACATTTCTTTGATACATCTCTGTACAGAAAACCAGAGAGTAATTATTCTTTTGAAATCTAGGTTTTGTGATTCTGCCATTTCATTGATACATCTCTGTACAGAAAACCAGAGAGTAATTATTCTTTTGAAATCTGGGTTTTTTGATTCTACCATTTCATTGATACATCTCTGTACAAAAAACCAGAGAGTATATATATATATATGTGTGTGTGTGTGTGTGTGTGTGTGCATAAATATATATATATTTATACATATGTAATTATATTACTAACAATTCTGTTATGATTTCAAAATTTTTCTTCATTAAATCTGTACGCTGCTATGGCATTTATATTCTTTTTCATTTTTTTTATGGCTAAGTTTTTGTTTGGGGGAGGGGATTAACCCCAGCCCCATCCCAAAGGAAGGGACGGCGCTGTGGGGAGTCTCGCGCCCTCCCTAAGGGAGAGGCAAGGCCTCCTAGCACCCTTTGGGGGTGCTCATCATCTAATTTGAACCCTGAAAAATAGTTTGTTCCTGTGTGCGCGGCAGTAAAAACGTGAGGATAAAACAACTATTAAATCTGTATTTTGATATATATATATACATACTAAGCTGTGTAAATATATATATATATTAAAGTGTGAACTTACACAGATATAACCAGCTACAGAATATGACGTATTTAAGACAAATATATATAAACATCTCAGTATTCCTGAAGCTGGAAATCTGAAAATGTAGCTCTTGGAATCATGCAAATTGGTGATTTTCTTTTAGTCACATAGTCTTATGTTTGCATACAGATGTAGATTTCTGAATATTAGCATACAATAGAAAACACAGATGCAAATATGCAAACCTCTATTTTATTTCTGAAAGAATTATGCTATTTATTTTAACCAGAAATTTGTAGCAAATTGGAAATTTCACTTTCAAATCAGCTTGAATCTTGAAGATATAAAAATATACATAAATCTGAGAACACTGTTTTATACAGAAAATTATTACTTCTGTTTGTGTTAATACACTGAAAATACCATGATGCACATACATTTTTACATTTGAAAACCAAACTTGAACAAGAACATTTAAGAGAGTAGCTTGGAGTGAGAGCAGATTTCTTTACTAAACAAAAGAAAATATGCTGAGAAAAGAGCAGATTTTATTTTTAATACTGAAACTTTACAACCTATTCTTTTGTTCAACATGTTAAAATGGAACTCAAAAGATGTTTTGAAAATCTCTTTTGAAACCCTTGTATGAATGGAAATCAGTTTGATAAACATTTTATGGATATGGATAAATGAAGGAAATTCTTTTCAGAATTAATGAAATGCATGAAGCATATAAGGAAAATGCATAATTTTCTGTTTTTGCTCTTTATATTGTATTTGGGTAACTTCCGGGACAGGATGCCGAAGGTGGATCTACAGAGACGGTGATTTTACCTTTTTCTGAAACTACCACTTGTTTTTATTTATGCTTGGCCAAGCACTCGTACCATTGAAATAGATGGATTTGTATTAAAAGCCAAGAAATATATGTATTTGAGTCTCTGCCACCTCCTGTTGCAAGAAATATGTTTTCTCATGTTAGAAATGCATATAGGCACCAGACATGCATCGAGAGTTCCCTCTTGTTTTATTGTGTCAGGTTGCTAGGCTCCTTATGCAGGGCCGGGGATTTCTTCGAGTTAGGAAGGAACTCGGGGAAGTCATGTACTTCGTGGTTGGGCGGAAAAGGCGCCTGAATCACACTCATGGCCCCAGCTCGCAAGAAGATCGATGGTGTCACGGTGGTTGGAGGATCAGAGTTTTTTTATTTTACTATTTATGTACTTGAGTATCCTACTGGAATGGCTTGTGAAGCCCATTGTAAATGTAATTGTATTTGGCATTTGTTACAACAACATTGAAATAGATGTGTTATTAAGATTTTGATATAACATTGATACAAATTTATTTATCGAAGTTATTGGTCTCACACAAATGTGAATATTTATTGGTTTATTGATCTCTTTTGAGTATGGGTGAATATATGTGAAATGCATTGATATACTTGGCCATGTGCATAGTCATGATGAAATGCAAATGTTATATTTTATATACAGAAAATACAATTTGTTTTAATTCTTTTACATTGAGTTTACTTTGAAAACTCTTATTAATGGCATAATTTTTAAAGTAAACTTTTGAAACGGATTGAACAATTTAAAATGCTTTTACTTATCTCCCAAGCGTTACACCCTCTCTCTACCTACCTCTCCCTTTATCACTTCCTACCACTCTCTCTCTCTACCTACCTCTCTCTCTACACCTCTCTATCTCATCTCTCTCCCTTCCTACCTCTTGCACTCTTTACTTCTCTCTACCTCTCTCCTCTCTCTCTCCCTTCCCCCCTCTCTCATTCTCTCCTCCCCTCTCTACTTCTCTCTATCCCACCACTCTCTATCCATCTCTCCCTCCCTCCCTCCTCCCCTCTCTACTTCTCTCCATATCACTTGCCCCCCTCTCTCTCCCTACTTCTCTCTCTCCTTTCCCACCTCCCTCCTTCCCTCTATCTAATTCTTTGTGTCTATCCTCTCCCTCTCTCCCTCCATCTCTCTATATCCACTCTTCATCCCTCCATCCATCCATCTCTCTCTCTTTAGCTAGGAAGAGGTAAGTAGAGAGAGAGGTAGTGAGTGAGAGAGACAAGGAGAGGTATGTAAGGAGGAAGAGGTAGGTAAAGAGGGAGAGGGAAGATAGAGAGTAGATAGGGAAGGAGGGAGGGAGGTAGGGAGAGAGAGATGAGAGAGAGGTGAGATAGAAAGAAACATAAAGAGAGGGGAAGGTAGGTAGAGATAGGGATAGGGGAGATATAGAGAAGTGGAGAGGGAAGGAGGGAGGAAGGGAGAGGGAGGTGATAAAGAGAGAGAGGGGGGAGGTTGTTCTTGAGCTCAAGGGGGAGAAGTCTAGAGCGTAAGGGATAAACAATGAGTGAGATAGAGAGAGACAAATGATACAACTAAAATTTGACCTCCTAAAAACTGAATTTTGACATGTTGATTACTAAATTTTGATTAAGTCTGAAAAATTATAGGATCTTCCAAACTTTAGAATTTGCATTATAACTCCTAGAAATCTGAAACTATTCTCAAACATCCTGAAACCATATACATGAAATATAATTTAAAGTATAAGAAAGTAAATTTCCATATATAAATGTCAACATATATAAACATCCCTAAATGTTTATTTCACGTATATAGTTTCATCGGAAGAGAAGGAGAAAGAGAAGCAAAATTTTTCAAAACAAAACATAATGTAAGCGTGTTATAACACATTTGCGTTATGAGTAATCCCATAAGGCAAGAGCATTATAATGTTCAACGTATTTTATTATAACACGCTCACGTTTGCTCTTTTTCAAGACAAAAAGGTGGAGTTGCCACTTTTTGGTCCCCCGATCTTGATGCACATACCCATTTTATATACAAGACATATCAATGCATATACAGTAATGTCTCTCTAACATATTTTAAATAGATATACTTAACTATTTATGCTAATCCTTTAAATGTATTGCCATGTTTTTCAAATAAAAGATTATTAATAAAAATGAAAAATTATAAAAAATACCTTTCAACATAAAATAAAATAACATAAATAAAAATCAATAATTATTTTTGCTTCGTAAGTTGAAGTTGTAACTAAATTATATTGATCAAAAAAGGATTTACATCATTTTCCTAGCCTTCATTGCCAGTTTTCCATTACATACAACTCGTATTACAAAATCGAGCCTTATATACTACTATATTATGTTAGAGACTATAGATAAGGATCTATTAATAGTAACACTAGACTTCATATGCCACCAACTGGCGTGCCATCAAACTCATGTATCCATTCTAGATCATATACTGGTTCCAAGTTGTTGACTCTTTTCTGATACTGGCTACCCTTTGCTGCAAGAGCCCGTTGTTGCATCAAAGTTTTGTTGTAGAAGTTGCCAAGGAAAGGGAGCCATTCTACTATGACTCCCTCATCCAACACCCATGGAATGTCATTTGGGTGCGACAGTCCCACACCATATCTCACGACCCTCCGAACCACGTCCAAGCCACCCAAGTTCTATTTTTTGAATATTATGAGGGTAATGGCTTTACCACCTCCTTTGGCTCCTTGAGATCAAGAAGGGATGTACTGGTGAAGCGTGAGGTGATTTCTATATTCACTTTGTATATGCCATCGTCATCCAAAAATTCCACTCTCAATATCCACTTGACCGCTTTCAGAGATCTACTACTGTGCTCCTTCATTATCACTTTCAGTCTTTGATTCAAGATTTTGGCCCAAAAAATCCATTTGACATCGTGTGCTTGTTAGGCTAACCCGAGTGTCCATGGTTAGCAAACACCTAAAACAACTACTTACTATTCCAATACTCACCTTATGTTTGGGCATGGAAGATATAGGCCTTACTTGAGTGATTCCCATGCTTTGCGCGGGATTGTAATCTTCATTGGATCTCAAATTTGCTTGGCTTAAGTCTTTCTCACGCATCGTAATTATCATACTTGGTTGTCATCACCTTGCCAATTCCTTATCATTGTACGTGCTCTCCATCTGACATACTAGTCATACTTATCTTACATTTGTCATTGTGCTATATGTTGCTTGCAGTTGTGTTGAATCAAATTTGGCATTTATATGCTTTGATTATTCATGATGCTGTCACTCATGTGAAGTTCATCAATAGCCTCATTTTCCAAGTTGTCCACTTCTTTATTTCCTTCCCTGAATATATGAGAGATTTCAAACTCTTTGAACCTATCTAGGAGGGCCATGCAATCCTCTAACATGTTGTTTAGTTTCCAATTTATTGTCTTCCATTTGATTATTGCATTAACTATTAGGAGGGAATCACCATCGATTGCAAGCTTTTTGATGGATTTTTTATCTGCTTCCTTCAACTCGTACCAAAGTGCGCTCATTCCGCTACATTGTTTGTCCCACAAGGTGGATGGATCTTTAATTTTTTTTATTGTTTTTCCTTTATTATTTCTAAAGATGCATTGAACTCCAGAAAGTCCTAGGTTTCCTTTGGAAGTTCCATCAAAAATCATCTTCACCCATCCTTCTTTCATGGTTGCCATATTGTTCGGCAAAGGCTATCCAACCCTCAATACAGTATGGGGGCAGTATGGGGGCATTAGATGCCTATGCCCCTCCATACCCTGACGACGTGCGACCATGTGCTGTAGGATTTGTCAGATTTTTTATTTTACGTGTCTATCTGACTTTTTACTTTTTTAATGATTCTATATTTTGTTTATTTTTGACTTGTATAGTTTTTATTTTAGATTTGTTTTTTTTTCTTTAAGTATAATATAATGTTTAAATATATTATAGATTATGTAATATTATATATTAAAAATATAATGTATTAAATATATACAATATATTATATATAGTATTACCATATTATAATATAATAATATAATATATAATTTTACTATATATATATATATATATGACATGTACTTTTTTTTAACGATTTTATATTCTCTCTTTTAGTTGTTTATTTTTAACTTGTATATTTTTTACTTTAGATTCAATTTTTTTTACTTTAAATATAATATAATGTTTAAATATATTATAGATTATGTAATATTATATATTAAAAATATAATGTATTAAATATATATAATATTTTTATATAAATATAATTATATTAATATATATTGTCAAATTATATATTTAAAATATATTTATAAATTTAGGTTTTTTTTCTATATAATATAATATTCATATTATATATTATATTATAAATATAATATTATATCACATTTATTACAATATATTATATATAATATTATGATATAATAATATAATAATATAATATATTAAAAAATATAATATATTATATATAATGTTATGATATAATAATATAATAATATAATATATTAAAAAATATAATATATTATAGATTGATATAATAATATTATAAATTATATAATTACATAATATATTATGTTATATATTTTAATATTATTAGAATATTATGTTTATTATGGTAAATATATTATAAAATATGTAATATTAATATATTTAATATATATTGTAACATAATATAGTATTAGAGTGTAATGATGGAGAAATCAAAAGCAAATGCGTATGTTGTGCTGAGTGGGAGAAAATGACCAAACGAGATTTTGAATGGTGCTCCTAGTGTGGCTGTAGCCCCTGTGCCTGCCGCTGTGGGTGTGAGGGCTCTTGCTGCGTCTAGTGTGGCACTGGGTGGGGCTCTGGAAGCTTTGAACGACTCTGGCTTGGGCATTTTTCCCTTTCCAGGAGCAGGAGTTCCCCCTGTTCCACTTGATATCTTGCAGATCTTGGGCCATGACATGCACGCAGGAGACTACGTGATTCCTAGCGAGGTTCCTATGGTCAGTTATGTGCTGTGTCCTCCCTCTCCTCCTGCTTCCTTTGCGGGTGCTGTGAGGGGTGTGGTTGGGGGCCCTCCTCCTTTTTCCTCTGCTAGAGCTCGTAAATTTTTCTCTGATGTTGCTCGTGCCCAGGCCTCGGCTAGGGTTCATCCTTTGCCTTGTGCTCGGGCCTCTCCTATGGTGGTATGTGGACCTAAGGTTGTTGAGAATGAGGACTTCTATGTGCGGCTGGGGGTGGTCTGCATGTTTAACGACTTGTGGCCCTCCCTTCCTGATCTACATGCTTGGGTCTCTGATTCCTGGAAGCCTTTAGTCTCATAATAGATTGAGCTCTACCCCAGTGCTAGGGGTTTTTTCTTTGCTACTTTTTCTTCCCAGGACGATCATGATAGTGTTTTGGATAGGGTGTGGATGTGGGGTGTTCATTCACTGCTCATTTGGCCTTGGACTCGCTCTTTCAATCCTCTTACAGAGCCTCTGAATATTATGCCTATTTGGGTTCGTTTGCCAAATCTCCTGCTCTAGTTTTGGGAGAACTCTTCCTTTGAAACTATTGGCAACATTGTTGGTAGCTTTTTGAAGGTGGATTTTGCATCTCGGGATCTTGGGCATTCTATGGTGGCTCGTATTTTAGTAGATTTGGACATCTCCAAACCTCTCCATGGTGATGTCATTTTGATGGTGGAGGACAGACCTTGGTCGCAACCTCTGGACTATGAGGGGCTCCCTTTTCACTGCAAGAGATGTATTTATGTTGGTCACTTGGCCTTTTGCTGCCCTCTTGCTTGTCGTAAGGGTGCTACTACTTGGTGGAAGAATGCTCTCCCAGACCATCTCACGGTTGGTTCTCCCTCTTCAGATGATTCCTTTGAGGAGGATGACCCTCCCCTTTCTGTTCCTTTTGAGTCAGAGCCTCCCCTGGCTCCTCTTTCGGCCAACCCTTTTGTTGTCGCTGTGCCGTTAGTGCCTGCCATCTCTCATCGATTGACTCTGCTGGTCCTTTGTTAGCTCTTGTCTCCTCTTTTTCATTGTCAGCTCCCTCGCCCGAGGTGGTTGCTGTGGATCCACTCCCCTTGCCTCGCTCGGTGGATTTTGATTCAGGGCCTTCCTGGTCGATTGTGCTGAGGAAGAAGAAAGGACCCCCTAAATATGTTGCCTCTTTGTAGCCTCGGGTTTAGGGAGTCAGGTTGGTCCCTTCTGGTTCTAGGGTTGTTTAATTTTTCTATTGTCCTTCAGCTATTAGTCAGCTGTCTCTGTTTGTTTCTAGTTCAGTTGGATTGAACTATCGTCCTTTGACCCTTTTGGCCCTCTGTGTAAAGGGTATGACACCCTGTAGATGATGCTTATATTATCAAAAAAATAATATAGCATTATATTATAAATATAATATTATATCACATTTATTACAATATATTATGTATAATATTATGATATTAAAATATAATAATATAATATTACCATATTGTAATATAATAATATAATATATTATAGAATATGTAATGTTAATATATTTAATATATATTGTGACATAATATATTATATATTTTATTTAATATATTATGTTACAATATATATTAATTTTAAATATATTATATTATGTTACAATATATCAATTTTAAATATAATATATAATTTTACAAAATATATATTAATATAATTATATTTATATAAAAATATTATATATTTAATACATTATATTTTTAATATATAATATTACAGAAAGTTTCATATTATATAGAACTGCTCTGGAAACTCTGCAACGTGGACCTTGTTTGTGCTGGTTGTGTGGCCTGTCTGTGTCTTATGGGGGGGTGACACCCTCCTCCACGTTGGTTCTCTGCCCCGTGGCCTGTCTATGTCTGTGTGTAGTATTTTTGTTCTGCGGCTCTACACTCAACTCGGTGCTTCGGCCCTATGGGGCTCTGATGGATGGGGGCTCGGGCTCCCCTGATGAGTAGGTAGGTGTTGACCGCCCTTCTCCTGATGGTGGTGCCTCTTTGCCAAAGACTTTCAAAGATGCGGTTGCTGGAGGTGGGGTCTCCATTCCTAAAAATGCATTCTTTGCTGTCAATAGTGAGGTGGGTGCCTGCGGAGGATGCAGTGTAGAAGGTAAGCCCCTCGACACCCATGGTTTTTCTAGGCTCATTCCTAATCTGGAGATGAAATCTGTAATTAAAAATGAAAGGACTAGGCTCAAGTATATTGCTATCTTTCTTGCTGCAGTAGATATCAATAAAACTCCTGCTAGAAAGTACATCGATGCTTGGTTTTCTAGTGTCTGGCTGGCAAAATTTGGTATTCAACTTTCATACTGTAGAATTCTCTAGCGAGGTCTTTTTGTTATTTTTCTTAAAAACAAGGAAATGCAGACAAATGCCCTAGCCAAACCCTTCTGGAATATTTGGGGCTGCATGTTTCGAGCGATGGCATGGTCTCCATTCGCCATTGTTGATGAGATTGTGGCTCTCTCATGCCCGAGATGGGTCGACGATGCAAAGGCCTCCCTCCCAAATCTGGATGCTTGTGCTCTTGTTTCTCTCAGTCCTAGTATTGAGTTGCCACCAGGTATCATCATTGAGGATGAGGGCAAAGACATTTGTTGCCCCTTGGAGGCACTTGGCAGTATCAATGCATTCTACCTTTTCCGCAAAGAAGGGCACATCCGAAAATTTTGAAAAAAAATTAACCCCTTCAGAAACTCATCTGTGGATAACCCGAACCCGGAGTCTTCCTCTCCTCTTTCGTCTCCTGCCCCCAACTCGGCTATCAACCCCTCGTAGGGCCTTCATTCTGTCCTGAACTCTTCGCCCTGTAGTGCTGATTCTTCGGCCCGCGCTCAGGGCAAGTCCCCTACCCTTGGATATTCACACCCTTTGGGTATGTGCCATGGTAGTCTCCCCACCGAGAATTCTTTTGAGGCTTTGGTTAGTGAGGAGGTCAATATCTATGAAATTGTAGAGCCTTCAAAAGGACCTGTTGGCCTCGTTTTTCCTACTGCTTCGGAGCATCTGATTACTCTCTCTCGCCCGCCCCCTCCACCTGGCTGGAACAATGAACAACTTGGTAAGCTGAATGCCCAACAAATTGCCTTAAGGAAAATCAGGCAGAGAATCCAAGACAACCATCTTGTTGATGAAAAAGATAGAGGTAAAAATAATGATCATGAAAGTCTAATGTAGCTGAAGGTTGTGGGTGGTAAAATGATGTTGGAAAAAATGGGAAGTGGTGTCTCCCAGCACCTGATGACACTGATTTGAGTAGGAACACTAGGGCTGAGGGACTATACAAGGGCCCTACCACCGCCATATTAGGTAAAGAAGATGGGATGGTCTTAAACGAGATCATGGATACGACAATCTCACCAAAGGCCGCAAAATACTCTAGGGTTTCTACTCAAGTGGGTGACATCCTTGGTGGGGATCAACCTAACTCTAAATTTGTTGATAAAACTAATTCTGTTTGTGACTATCATCCTTCGAGTAAGGCTCAAACCCAAGAAACCCCCTGCCAGCTTGTTTCGGAAGGGAGGGAGGAGTCTGTGCCCTCTTTGACTGGTGAAGACCTATGTAGTAAACTTATCACCAATATCATAATAATTTGTAACAGCCATGGTCCAGCTGATGAAGATGGGGATGATACCGATGAAAATGTTGCAAAAGGGTGGGAAGGAAAGGTCTCAAGATCAAGGAAAGGTCCTGGTCGACCTAGAAAGAATGGGGATCCATTGACTGGTAAAAAGAATGTTCAAAACAAGAGAAAGAAGAGAAGTCTGGTCATCCAATCCCCCATGGCCAAGAAACCTGAATTGGATGATAAGTTACCTAAATGTTTTGAAAATTTCAAGACTTCCCAAGAGGTATCCCTCATAACTTTGGAACATGAATCTTAACATCATCTCTTGGAACGTTCGTGGGTTGAAGTCTCCGAATAGGAAATACACCATTCGAAGATTTATGAATATGGAGCCTAAGAGAGACATTTTCCTCCTGCAAGAAACTAAG
Organism: Sequoia sempervirens; assembly: GCA_007258455.2. Classification (NCBI taxonomy): domain Eukaryota; kingdom Viridiplantae; phylum Streptophyta; class Pinopsida; order Cupressales; family Cupressaceae; genus Sequoia; species Sequoia sempervirens. Next base: position 190,484 of record VDFB02334419.1, on the reverse strand, counting down.
GCAATTGGCTTCTCGCTAGAGGTAAATTTGAAATTCATCTAGAAGGAAGCCTTCCAGTTCTCCACCAAACATGACAAGGGAAGGGGTGGATCTTCCATTCTCCTTTCTAATAAGTGGAAACATCTTGTAACTGGTAACAAATCCTCCCCCTGTAATAGGGTGGTGTGTTTCATCTTGGAATAAGATGGGAATAGTATTGGTATCTGTTCGGTTTACGCTCCTAATGATCACAGGGAGAGAACCCACCTATGGAAATGGATGACTGATCAGCTACCTCAAGTCCCCTGGGTAGTTGGTGGAGACTTCAACATGGTGGAGCAGCTTGAGGATAAGTGGGGTGGTGTCGATGTCTCATGGAAAGGGGCTAAGAGACATTTTTGGCAACGAATGAAGTACAAACTGAACCTAATGGATCCCTTGGAAAATGGAAAAAAGGATTATAAGGGGATTTGGTACACGTGGTGTAACGCTCAGAAGGGTAAGAAGAGGATCTATTGCCACCTTGATAGGTTCTACATGAATAAGGATGAGGTAAGTTTTGTCCCAGATATTTCGGGGCTTCAAATCAGTGTCCACCCATTCACCCTGTCAGACCACCACCCGATAAAAGCCTACATTTGCACAAGGGGGAAGGCTGGGGTGGATGGGACTAAAAGGGGAAAGTTCATCCTCAACACTCAGCTACTTCAGGATGTTGACTGCAAGGATGGAATTGCCGCCATTAGAGAGATTAACAACTGGATGTTGAAAGAGGAAAGTATTATCTCAAGATGGGAGCATAACGTTGACGCTTGGAAAAAAATCCTTCAAGTCATTGGGAGAAAATGTGCCAAGGACTCAAGGCGTGAGGAGAATAAACTGCAAGAAGAATTTGTGCTTGCTAAGTCCAAAATTCAGGAAGCACCGGATAACCTGGTGTTTAATGAGGATTTGATTCGATGCAAGGATAATCTCAGAAATCTTCAAGCCAAGAAAACTAAAGGTATCAATGTCAGAGCCAAACTAAATTGGCTTTGCCACATGGACAAAGGCTCGAAGTTCTTTTTCAACTTCATTAGGGAAAAAAATCATAAGGAGCAGATCAGCCAAATTTGGGAGGAGGAAGAGCTCTTCACCTCTCAAGAGGAGATCCTAAAGCAATTCCACAGTTTCTATAAAAATATCTTTACCTTTGAAAGTAATGAGGAGAACAACAAGAAGGCTAGGGAATGTATCAAAAGGATCATTCCCAAAAATATTGGGCAAGACTGTACTTCCAAGTTGGCGGCTTCCATCACCAAGGAGGAAATTGTGAAGGCCATCAATGTCATGAATAGTGACAAATCGCCTGGCTGCGATGGGCACCTGATGGAATTCTTCAAGGAATTTAAAGATTGGATAAGTGATGACCTCTTGTTGGTGTATCAAGAGGCCCTGGAGAAAGGATCACTGGGAAAGAACATAAACAAAGGTATCATCAAGCTGCTCCCAAAAGGGGTGACAAAACTTTAATAAAAAACTAGAGGCCCATAACGCTGCTAAATGTTTCCTACAAGATTCTGGCTAAAATCCTGGCTCTTAGATTGGTTGACATCCTCCCTAAGTTTGTAAATAGTACTCAAACTGGTTTTATTAAAGGTAGGTATATTTTGGAGAACTTGATCACAAGCTGGGAAGCCATGGAATGGTCAAAACAGTCAGGTCAAAACTCTGCTATGCTGCTGTTGGACTTTGAAAAAGCTTATGATAGAGTTGAATGGTCATTTCTAAGGATGACTTTGGAAGCATTTGGGTTTCCTAAGGAGTTCTGCAAGGCAGTGGACATCCTCCTTTGCGACACCAATGCGCATGTGGATGTCAATGGTGTTCTTTCAGAAGAAATCACTCTTGGAAGATCCATTGGACAAGGATGCCCTCTGGCCCCTACACTTTTTGTGATTGCATCTGATGCCTTACACTATTTTCTAAGATACACAAAAATTTCACCCAAGGTCCACGGGATAATCCTACCTGACCTCAATGACCTAATCAACATCCAGTTCGCAGATGACACCACCATTTTCATTGAGTTGGAGGAAAAGAACCTGGAGACCCTTTTGGGGAAACTAGATTTATTTTGCCTGGCTGCTGGTGCCAAAGTTTCCATTGCAAAGTCTTGCTTTCTTGGCTGGGTTGAGACCCCCCTAGTTGGCTCCAAAAATATGAGTTTCAATGGGGGGGCCCTAACAAACTGGTGAGATATCTTGGGATTCCTTTTTCCGTCAGCCTCAATCTTAAGGAGATGTGGCTTTGGATCAGTTCAAAGATTGAAAAAAATGGATAACTAGAAAAGATAGTATCTGTCTTTTGCTGGGAGATTGCAAGTTTGTCAGAAGATTCTTTCCTCCTATAGCATCTATTTTGCTTCCATTTGGTTCTTCTGTAGTTATCAAGTGTTTGAAATTCAAAAAAAGATTAGGGCCTTTCTGTGGTCGGATGGCAAAGGCAAGAAGAGAAGACATGCTGTAAGGTGGGACTGGTGCTGCATTGACAAAATGAGGGGGGGTTGGGGTTAAAAGATCTTAGATCCCAAGGCATTGCCCTGGCTGTAAAGTGGATTGCAAAGGCTACCTCTGGTGGGGAACCATAGAAGGTTCTGGTAAGGAACAATATCCTTCGTGCCTCCCCCAAGCAGGCTAAATATTGGAAGAACCTACCCTTTTGTGACATTCTGATGGGTAAACACCCTATGACAACGGCTGGATCCCTGGTCTTCAAAAGTTTATGGAAGGCTTGGGAGTTGGTGAAACATCAAGTTGGATTTAGAAACTGTAATATCACTATCAGCAATGATTTCAGTTGCCATTCTTCTTGCTCCCCATGGTGGAACTTAGAGCATAACAGTAAGCCCTTGGTGTTGCTGCAGGGATGCTCTGCCAAAAAGTGGAACCTTGCCGGTATTCATACCTTTTATAACCTACTTGAAAACGGGAAAATCAAACCTCTGGACAAGCTGGTGGAGGAGTTTCAGTTGGGTAGCATTAATACTAGAACCTACAATACCCTCTTGGACTCCTGCAAAAATGTTTCTTTCCTTTTGAATCTTGCTAACAGTGAAATTGTTTCTGATATTATTTCTAGTGATTTGATTTGGAAGGATGGCTCTGCGTTACATGAAATTAAAGTTAAAAGTGTTTATAAAGAGCTCACTGATACTAATGCTGTTCAGGACCATGTTAATGCTTGCTAGAATATCAATCTAACTAATCATCCTAGTTGGAATAAAGTGATCTTATCTTTATGGCAAAATACTATTGAACCAAAGAAGGCTTGTTTTAGGTGGCAGTTGTTGCTACAAAAAATTTCTTATAAGACTAATCACAATGAAGTGAGTGTGTGCAGTATTTGCAGGACACTTGAATCAATAATGCATATTTTTTTTGAGTGCTTTTACGCCAAAGAGGTTTGGAATATATTTTGTAATGAAATTCTCATATGGAATGAATATGGATAGATTAATTGGTATGAAATAATGTTCATTTGTAGGAATATTCCAAAAGATTATAATTTTTTTTGGGATATTCTTACAACTGAAATTCTTTGGTACCTATGGAGGGTTAGAAATGAGGAAAGATTCCAAGGGTGTAAGAGAGGGCTTACTGAGTCAAATAGGAGACTCACATATCTTACTGTTGCTTTGCAGGTAAATGTGACATTAGAGATGGCATTAGCAAAAGTAAGGAGATTGATTACTAACAGTGGTGGGATGGCAAACAAATCTAAAGCTGAATTTGGACACAATCTGGGTGATGATGAGAACTTTCTAAGGACGTTAAAGGAATTCCAACGGGTCTTTTCAATGAAGCTGTAGGAGTTGTTGGTGAGGTTAGGCTCCATTCTTGAGCAATTTATGTTGCTGCAGATCTCTAGAAAACCAAGTTCCTTAAGTGTTGAAAGAAGGCATATGGAAGTCAACAATTCAGAATTCAAAAGCATGTGGTAAATTTGTTTTGATTTGTCTTATTTTGGGACAAAAATCTATATGTATTCATGTTCTAAGACCTGCATGGTCTTCCCCTTGCTGTGACCCTACGTGGTCTTTGTTATTCTGAGGCCTTCGTGGTCCTCTTGCTGCGTTTGAACAGTGTGAACTCTGATTTAGAGTGTTCATTGTAATCCTTTTGTTATACTATCTTTAATACAAAAATATATAATATTACATGATCTATAATATATTTAAACATTATATTATACTTAAAGAAAAAAAAACCCAAATCTAAAATAAAAATTATACAAGTTAAAAATAAACAGCTAAAAAAGAGAATGTAAAATCATTAAAAAAAAGTAAATATCAGATATATATTGTAAAATTATATATTATAATATGACAATATTATATTATTATATTATAATATCATAATATTATATATAATATATTGTATATATTTAATACATTATATTTTTAATATATAATATTACATAATCTATAATATATTTAAACATTATATTATACTTTAAAAAAAAAAACCAAATGTATAATAAAAATTATACAAGTAAAAAATAAACAGCGCACTATTAATATATACATTTTTCCAATAAAAAAAATAAACAGCTTAAAATCATTAAAACAATTAAATGTCACATAAATACAGGGTTGCATGCTGTCAGGTATGGAGGGGCATAGGCATCCGATGCCCCCATACTATTTTGAGGGATGGATAGCCTTTGCCATACTGTTCGGGCTCTAAAGAGAGCTTTGGTCTGAAGGCTAGAAGCTCCGTTAATAAGGGAAATCACCAAGTGATTATTTTAATAGTATAATTTTTTCAAAAAATGAAATGAATAAATCAAGAGCTATTTTATTTAACTCCTTTCATTAGAACCTAAACTTGATGGCCGTATATACTATAATTATAAAATAAAGTTAAAATTTCAAAAATCAATCACATGAAAAGACATTTAAATATTTTTTTTAAATTGTATAAATTGATTTTATATATACTATATATAAAAATAATATTTTAATATTTAAATAAAAACTTTAAATACAAATACGACATTTTTATATGGTCAATAAAAATAAATTCCTCCCGCACACTACGCTTAAAAATAAATCTCGAAAGAAACAAGAAACTGAAAACTCTGTCGCTGAGCTCTGACTGCTAACACGAATGAATGAATGAATGAATGAAAGATTTTAATGACGTCCGCGAGACCAAACAGTCTATGGGACCGAGACAAAACAGGCCTAATTTGTCTTCATACTCTTTTCCAAGTCAGATCTCCTGCTGTTAAGTTTGACTAGAAGGCTAGCCGTCTGATTAATCTTATCTTCCTCAAATAGCTGGTGCATATTGTCCACTTTCAAACTATTTTCATGTTGAGTGCGGATATCCTCGTAAGCAATGCATTCCATGATGAAGTGCCATTCTGTTTCCACAACCCCTTTATTGCAGAAAATACAAGTTCTTTCTTCCCAAGTTTCCTTGGGTATCTTCCACCTACCGGTCTCACACCTAAGGTGATGTGATCCCGTCCTCAATTGTGCCACTAACAACCTCGCTTTCCCTTTAATATCTGCACCTAAATAAGTTTTTTCACCATGATCCTTTGTCGGGTTAAACTCTTTGATGTAGTATGCTTTTTTTCGCCCAATCTGGTTTGTCCACATGGCAGTTCTGAATTTTTCAGTCACATAGCTTTTTATTTCACTATTGGTGCTAGGACACTCATGCAAATTGATGTCCCACTTGTTCATCCACTTGTGGTTTTGTTTCATCCAAGTTTTCTTCCTACGTTCTAGCGTCTCCTTCATAGCTGTTTTGGGCCAACGGTGGTTATCCATGTTTTCAACCTTCTTTAAATAGCTTATCAACCGGATTAAAGCCGATGCTTCCAATGGAAAAGACCCTGTTTCAGCTAAAAGAATTTCATAGGGGACAGTGGTTTTGACTTTGAGACTGCTTGTTATTAGATGTTTTTGAATTCTTTCTAGTTGTCTCCAACTGCATTTTGACATACTATTTCCCCATACCTCACACCCATAAAGTATAACCGGAGCAACAAGCAAACCAAAAAGGGTTTTCTTGGTTTTCCAATCCCAAAGCTCGGCTTTTCTACACCTATTTTGTAGAAGGTAAGAAGCTTTCCAACCTCCCTGTATCCTTTTCGTCCGACAAGTCTCCCAACTGAGCTTATAATGAAAGTCAATCCCAAGGTACTTGTATTCTTTGACTATTTCAAGCGGGCTGCCTTCAAAAAGAAAGGTATTCTGGTTATCTTTTCTATTCAATGAGAAAATCATGATTTTGGTCTTGGTGATATTCACTTGCATCCCAACCTCATGACAAAAGAGTTCACGACTAAAATATAAAATGGTGAATTCGAGTAATACTTAATTTAACGCCCGACGTTAACTTCGGTACAGCAGTATACGAACACTTCAGGCCGGATACGACCAAATTGTGACAAAATATTTTTTCCCCAAGGCTTTTACAAATTTATTTTGGTGTGATAATTGTTATTTCGATTTTTTATGAATAAATGTGTGATTTATCATTTACAAAATAATATTACATATTAGAAAAAAACTAGAGTCTATATAGGATTAACGTCTATATTATAAAACAATAAAAAAACAAACCGCTAGAGGACAACAACAGTAACAAAGGGGAGGAGATGGGTTCCGGTCATTTCGAATTTGAAAACGAAGTTTGTTCCGTTTCTTTGATTAAAGAAGTGTTCTTCGTAAATCGCGTTAGAGCTGACTAGTTTATCGAAATTGCCGGCCAACTTTATCGTTGCTGTATTTTAATCTTCGGGAGGGCCATATTTTGCTCTTTTGATCGCTTTTTTCTTGGCGTATTTTTGCCAATATTTTCACTGAGCTGCAAGATCTCGCCAAAATGTCATTTATTGTATGTTGCTTTAAATTTAGTAGCCAGATTGCAATTTAGTGGCCGCTGTAAACATTTGACGATCTACAGCCAAGGTTTTCAATCTTATTTCATCGTTTATGTTAAAATTTTCCCCTAATTTGGACATGCGGTATTGTAACGGGTTCGGTGTTTTCTTTGCAGAGGATTTTGAATAGGACGGGTTCGGTGCAGTTTACCGCCAAAGTTTTTGTATTACAGAGGTTAAGATATTTTTCTGGTTCAAATTTGTAAAATAGTTTTGCGTGGAAGAAAATGTCGATGGCTGGGCTGTGCGGCAGCAGTAAGATTATGTTGCGTCCTCACAGAGCTCCATTTCGTCCGGGAATAGTTTCCCGGCCGGCTAAATGCTTAAACTTAAAGGAGCGAATTTCGAAGCCTGGTTTACCGGCGGTTCAGATCGCTCTCAAGTTGACTCGACCAAAGTTGAAGCAGTTTGTCACAAGAGCTGCTTCGAACCAAGAAGAAGAAACAGAGGTTTGTAAATTTGTTATAATAATGATATGTAATTTTCTTTCAGTGTTTTTGATCATTCACAATCCGGAAATTTAGCTTTTTCGCAACATCAGCTGAATTACAATTAATGCACAGTCGCCAGAAGATGCCGGAGCAGGGAGGTGATTTTGAAACAGAACAGACAGGTGTATAAAGTTTTCATTTACCGTTAAACTAGACACCAATTTGGCATATGATACTCTTCTTAAAAGCAGCTTTTATTTTTCCATATAGCTTATATATTGTTGAATAAGGTGTACAATCTCTGTTTTTTTCTGGAAAGTGATAGAGTGCTTTACACATATATTGCTTTCTTAAGCAGTAGTTTATAATATATTGAGTATCAGAAGTTTTTTTCTGGTTAAATTGTTACGATTAGAGGTGTCCATTCTCTCTGTCATTTAGAGATTGAACCTAATTCTTACAATACCTGTAAAGATTTAAATCTTGGTAAATGACTACCCTCTAAATTTGATTCTGTGACCTTTTTATGGAGTATACATGCCTTCACCATCAAACCCACTTATAGTACACATATGACATTAAAATTAATTGTAGAACATATGGGTAAAGGGGTGGCCACACTCTCATAAATATTTATTTATAATAGATGGGTTAGATATGATTAAGGAGATGGCTTTATCAAATTCAAGTATACTCACTAGGGGATGTAGGTAAGGGGTTGGTGAGAGGTATCATTTTTCAAATAGGGTAGGGGAATATATGAAAAAAGGAATGGTTATAAAAAAAAATAATCACTAGGGGATGCAGTTAAGGGGGTGGCAATTGGTTCTTATATATAAACAAGTTAGGGTGATATGATCGAAAAAGAAAAGAAAACATATTAATTTTCATGAATGATAAAAAATAGGATAAAACAAAGAAATAGACTCATGGGGGTTCGCTTGAAAAGAGTAACCCCCAAAGTAGTACAAGTATCAAAAAAGAATTGTGAGTGGAAGACCCCACAAAGCAACAAAAGCAAATAAAGACCACTTGGGTGGGGAACCAAAACCATTAGGCATTGGTATTTTGGGATGCATTGGAGGAGCCAACAATATTATCATTGATCATTGTATGGGTATTGATGCAAAGATTGAGAATGCTTGTTAATGGCTGGTCAAAAAAATCCTAGGATGTAGTTGATTCCACATAGAACCTCTCCTAACAATCAAAGCCAAAGAATTGCTGGTGGTGGAGAAGCAATTGGTAATTTGAGGAGATTTGTTCTTTGGAAGAGGGGTGTAAGAGGGTCCCTAACATTGAGAAGAGAAAACCACAAGCATTAGAGTGCGAGTTGGTGTACTGAAAAGCCTTAGCCATAGTAGATTGTGTTATGACTCAAATCTGTAGTACCTTTTTTGCTTGAGTCCCTTCATTTTCCATGTGTTGTCTTGGCCATTTGTGACCCAGTGTTGATAATTGATATGAAAAACTTTGAATGGGTCATGTTGCTTTTTGTTGTACCTTTGGTTCTTGTATCATGTCCTTCCCCTTTTCATGTCTTAGTCAAATACCCTAGTCAAAAAATCAAAATTTGGTTAAGTATGAGAGTTTTCTTCTTAGCTCTTGTTGAGCCTTGAGCTGCGATAAGAACTTGAGGTTCTAGATCCTTGTTCTCTCCCTCCTTTCATGTCTTTGTCAAATACCCTAGTTGAAAAATCAAAATTTGGCCAAGTATGAGAGTTTTCTTCTTAGTTCCTGTCGAGCCCTAGGCCGTGATAGAAACTTGGAACCTAAGGTTCCAAATCCTTGTTCCCTCTTGCGCTTTGCACTTGCCTTTGTTCTTTTCCTTCAATTCCTTACTAGGACTCCAATCCCAATTGGAACTTGGAACCTTAGGTTCTTGTTTCCTCCTGGAGTTCGGTCCTCGCTATGCTCCTTTCCCAAGTTCTTTGTCGAGCTGTGGGTCTCAGGTCGGACTTGGAACTCAATTCCAACTGCCTTCCGATCCCTATCTACATTTCTTCTTCTTTGTTGGGTCATGGGTCCCAGGTCGGACTTGTAACTTGAAACCTAGGTTCTAGGTTCTTGTTCCCTCCCATCGCTCGGCTCTTGACGCTTTGCTTTTCCTTAGTTCTAGTTGGGCCTTGAGCCTTGATAGGAACCTGAAATATTAGGTTCCAAGTTCCTATTCCCTTTTGGCGCTTGGCTCCTGCCCACACAGGTTTCAATTTCTTCTTCGGGCTTGGTGCCTGCTTAGGTTCTAGCTTCCTCTCCAAGCTTGACACTCGCTGATGCACTTCAATATTCTAGGTTCTCACTCCCAGGTTCCACCTAGAACCCAGGATCCACGGGGCACCTCAGTGGTTCTAGGTTCTTCCAAAACTCGCCACCCGATTGAAACATAGTCTTCAAAAAGCACAGTTTTTGAACGTGCGTTTAAGCGCCAAAGCTCCAAACATCCTGTTTCACCCAATCAACTACCTGCCATTAATGCAAGGGGTTGCCCAACTATCGAACTTCAATGTGGGAGCCCTTTTTTGATCTAAGGCGTCCATTTTGGGTGGGATTCTTCTTGGGTTGCAGATCTAGCATTGCTACAGTTCCAAGGGTTAGGGTTTCATGCCTAGTAGATTGTAAAAGAAAATTTGAATCATTTTGACAAGGAAGTTGGTTGTTGAGTGATCTCCAGATGCCAAAACAGTTGCAGGGCAGCCATTAATGCCAAGTCTCACCCATTCTTTGGATCCCAATTTTGTGGATAGAAGGAGTTCTAGCAAATGCAAGTGTTTTATGTGCCTGAGTGTCGCTAGACTGATGTAAGATACCACCCCTGGTGTGATATCTAATTTTCCGATTTTGCACTAGATAGATTTCGCTTGATCATAAAATGATAAACATTATGCATGGTCTTGGTAACATTCAATGAAAGTAATCATCAAGAAGAGAAATTACTAAACACCAACGGATTACTTTCTTTCCAATGAACAAAATTATATTTAAATATTGTACTTGTTGTCTAGGATCTGTAACAGCATTTAAATGCTAAGATCTTTGCTCTAGGCACATTACACTAGCATAGCCATTACACAACCATTACAAGACAATTGAAACAGCAGATTTGGATATACTTTTTGAGTACAATATAGAACTGATTTCACCACACAGGCTGCTCAAAAGCATCCTAACAGGACTGTAACAACTCAAGCATTTATGTCAGCTATAATAATATTCAAGGGAAAGTGTATAAGACTAACAGGGATGCTTCACATTGTTTGACAGTCCACCATGGTTAATTCTGGGCAGTATTGACACTGGTATCATCTTATTACATACTTATTTCCTATGTTACTGGATTCGCTACTGAAGGCCCCGGGTACGATTCGGGTTTGAGTCGGGTCCGGTTCGAAGAAATTCGCCCTGGGTCCGTATTTTGGACTATGGGTTCGGCCAGGGTCCGGACCCATGACTGTGGGTCCGGACAGGGTTCGAAAATTTTGAACCTGGTTCGAACCCGGGTTCAATTCTGCGCCCAGGCGCGTTTTTCCAATTTTTTTTTCATTTTTTAATGACTTTTTTGACTCGTTTTTGACTTTTAGGGACTTTTTTATTAATTCTAACCCTAATACTTGCCTCAAAAACATGAAATAGGTAAAGTGAAACTCATTTACCAATTTGTGAATGAGAAAAAAGATTTTTTTGCCTCCATTGCTGAACTTTCTCTTTTGCTTGCACAAGCTGGAATAGACTTGAAGGCTGATCGTAGATTGTTCAAAGTTGATTGTTGTGCTATTCCTAAGCACTTGCAAGTGTCTATTCGTTGCTAAGAAGATCGTAGAGCAAGATTTCTTCAAAAGAGGTAGGTTCTTTGAAGTTTTTGATTATTTTTTTTACATTTTTTTTCACAAGTGAACTTCAATTCTTTTGTTTTGTTTTTTAGTTATTGTTTTGTTTTACTTTTCATTCCTCTAAATGTCTATAACACATGTTCAATTTTTTCATTTTTTTGAAATTAATTAAGTCTTTTACTTTCAAATTCAATGAATCAATAACAAAATTTCAATATGTTGTGCCTTAGGTATTCACTATTCCGTATTACAATGGCAACCGGTACCTCCTCAGGCTCAATCCAATCTCGTTTCAAAATAAACCCAGCCTCTCCCCTTTGGAAATATGTAGAAATGGTTCAACAACTTCCAGGTGGTGGAGGATATGTTTGGATTTGTAGTCATTGCAATGTTCAATATTCGAGCTCATACAGTCGAGTAAAAGGGCACTTGTGCGGGATCCCTGAAACAGGCATCAAAAATTGTCCAGGTGAAAACAACGAAGGCATTCCAAAAGATATAGTGTTGAAATATATTGCTGAGCAAGAAAAGGCAGACCAAAAAACAACCAGTGGTAAAACAAGCCATCCTTTGAAGAAAGGATCTCGATCCATGAAACCCCCTACACCACCTTCTTATTTTCCACCTACAGAAAGCCATCCATTTATGGACATCCCTCAAGAGCAAACCATGCCCTCTTCAAATAAAAGATCTAAGGGACCGTTGGAAGCTTCATTTCAGAATGAGGCAAGAGAGATTGCTGATCAAGACATAGCAAGATGTGTCTATGCCAATGGATTGGCATTCAATGTTGTTCGTTCACCATATTGGCAAAAAATGGTGAAATCTATTAATGAGGCTCCAAAGGGGTATAAGGGCCCAGGTTTTGAGAAGGTGCGTTGCACCTTATTGGAGAAAGAGGTGAAACATGTAGCAGACTCTTTGAAGCCCATAAGGGATTCGTGGATCGAAACAGGGGTGACCATAGTTTCTGATGGATGGAAAGATGCAAGAAATCGCCCATTGATCAATGTTATTGCTATGTCCCCTAAAGGGGCAATGTTTTTGAGAGCAGTGGATTGTGAAGGACAGGTGAAAGATGGTCCATTTATTGCTGACATCCTTTGCCAAGCTATTGAAGAAGTGGGCCATCAAAATGTTGTGCAAGTTGTAACCGACAATGCCAAAAATTGTAGGGCTGCTAGGTTATTGGTTGAGGAGAAGTATCCACACATTTTTTGGACACCTTGTGCTGTCCACTCCCTCAATCTAATGCTACAAAAAATTGGATCCAAAATTGAATGGATCAAACAGGTGTATGCGGAGGGCGAAGACATCCAAATGTTTGTCACCAACCACCATATGACGCAAGGAATGTTTAGACAATTCTCTAAATTGGAGTTGTTGAAGGTAAGTTAATTCTCAATATTTTTAAATTTTTGAATTTTCTTTTAATTTTAATTTTTAAATTTTGATTTTTATATTTAAATTATATTTTAATTTTAATTTTGATTTTCAAACAGGTTGCCGAGACCCGTTTTTCCTCCAACACAATTGTGTTGAGACGACTTATAAAGGTTCGTGAGGCACTATGTGCCATGGTAATCAGCCCTAATTGGGTTGTATGGAGGCAATCTAGCAATGAAAGGGCAAATAGGATCAAGCAAAGGGTCCTAGATGATGGTTGGTGGGATCGTGTTGAGTATCTCGTCAGTTTCACCGAGCCCATACTGAGCATGATCCGTTACACTGACTTGGATAGACCTTGTTTGGGCGAAGTATATGATGGTATCGACTCAATGATTGAGAAGATGAGATCCATCATCAATGCAAAAGAGGAAGATCCTGAAGAAAAATTCTTCAAAGAGCTACAGGAAATCATGGTTGATAGATGGAACAAAATGACCACTCCCTTGCATCTTCTCGCTTTTGCATTGAGTCCCAAATATTATAGCCCTGAGATACTTTCTACTTCATCAAGAGTTGCTCCATATAGGGATGGTGAAGTGGCCCAAGGGTACAAGGCAGCAATTCGTAGAATCTTCAGTGATCGTGACCAACGTGATCGAGTGAGGGCTGAGTTTATGGCTTTTGCATGCTCTGGGAGTGTTGATCAGAATATGGATGCTCTTCGAGACAAGTGTAGGGTGGCTGCTCATAGTTGGTGGTACTTCCATGGGCAAGAATACATGCACCTCCAACCTATTGCAATAAAAGTTTTATCCCAAGTAAGTTTTATAATTTATATTTGTAATTTTAATTTTAAATTTTAATTAATAATTTTGTTTAGTTAATTTTTGTAACTCTTAACTATTTATTAATTTAATTTGGTCTTAATAGGTTGCTAGTTCATCCTCTTCTGAGAGGAATTGGAGCACATACTCCTTCATCCACTCAATAAAACGCAATAGGCTACATTCAAAAAAGGCTGAGGACTTGGTGTATGTGCATTCAAACTTGCGCCTCCTTACACACAAACATAGTTCTTACAAAGAAGGAGACACAAGGAGGTGGGATATTGAGCCAGAGCAGCTTGACTTGGATGCTTCCACAAGTCACTTAGCTGCACTTGATATTGATGATGACTATCAGCCTGAAGCAGCTACTACTGAGCATGAGAGCGGTAGTGTTAGTGCTAGTGGCAGTGCTTGTGCGAGTGCCACTAATGCTATTTGTGGTTCTACACAAAATCTAGCATCTAATGATGCTGATGATGCTGCTTTTTTTGATGACCCATATGATTCAGATTGATCAATGATCAATAATTAATAATTATTAATGGCTGATTGTAAACTTTAGTTTATAATTCTATATCATGACATTTGACTTTTGAGTATAAAGTGGTGGTGTATTTTCGCTATGTTATTTGACTATTAACATGGTGGTGTATTCTGAACTTAATTACTGCTGCAAATATGTATATATTTCTGATTTTTTATTTTTATATGTTTTTGTATTACCGAACCCAAAACGAACCCAAACCCAAAAAAAAAAAATCCCGAACCGGCGAACCGGGTTCTCGAACCCGAACCCGAACCCGAACCCAAAACCGAACCGGTAACTTAGCTTATTTCAGACTCTATGATTGTCTTATAAGGGTAACAAATTCTGATTACACACAGCAGTCCATATCACACTAGTTTCCTGATTACCAACAGTAATAGTCCTCAACATTAATAAATTCTGAGTGTAAGGAAGGTTGAAAGATGCAATATAATATAGACTTAGACCTGGTATAATATCGACCCGGTTTGGAAGTGGTTGCAGCAGTTACAGGAGTTCCTGAAATGCCCAAACAGCAGCTATAGACACCTCCTTTGCGATCGATTCCCTTGAGAATTGGTACATCCAGCCTCATACATCTCAGACACCTCTTCCAAAGTCCTTTAACAAAGCCCACGTTCAGATTTTAGACATGTCACTGTAGCGAATTACTGTAGCGAATCACTGTTCAGGCGGGTACTGTTCACGATCACTGTAGCTACGACACTGTTCACGGGGTACTGTTCATGATCGCTGTAGCTGCAACACTGTTCACGACTACTGTTCATTGATTTCAAAACTCACCAATAAATTCAGATGTGAACTCCGTTTGAATCCACCAATCTTGAAGGAATGGGTTTCCTCCAAACCTTCCTGGTTCTAAGGGGTTTCGTCCTCAGAACAACCCAGTCACTGATTTCCAGCAACCCTAGAGAAATAGCTTCAATATCATATTCTCATAACCCATCTCAAATGAAAGGATAGCCTTGCTTATATAGCTTCTTAAGTCGGTGAATGCTTGTACTTTTCGCAATGTGGGATAAAACATTCTTTACTTTTTAATTCCTCTTTATGAAGTAGCTTCTCGAACAAGCTGGAGAGCTTTATGAATTAAAGTGACTGTATATTGTCAATTTATAAAGTCACTTTATGAAAATGTCTTAAATACATTTTAACACCCCCCCCCTTATGCCAACATATCATAAAGTCATTTAATGCTATAATGGCCCCACTCTTAATGACATTTTATAAAGTTAAATAATAAATTTATAAAATAATCATTAGCAATTAAATGCCATTATAATTTTAATATCTCATTAATTACTCATTATCTCTTTGTCCCGTCTGAACCCGGAGGTCAACCATTGTTCCCACTATGCATCCAACTGCCTTACTAAAAATAGTAAGGGTCCCTCTCTAACAACCACTAATTTACTATAAATAGTAAATCCCTCATTATTTGATCAAACTAGTTGTGCAAGGGATTGACACTGCAATCATAGCCTGTCCAGGTGCCCTACTATAAATAGAAACCATGACTTTCCTGAAATGATGACTTACTATAAATAGTAAGTGTGCCAAACGAAGAGCAATCCTAAACACTTCCGACCTCTAGAATGGGAATAAGCCTCTGCACTGCCAACTGGGACCCTCTAGCCGTTAGTCTTAGCCTACGAGGGCCAATAATAGGCTAATCCAAACATAAACGATATCATCCAAAAAAGGGGACATTACAACTGATATGTGTATCTTTTGGATGGTTTGTAGTCGCAGCTAGTGATTTTCCTTTGCCACATTTGGTGGCATGAGTGCAATTGTGGATAAGATGAATGTAACGTCATTTTGAAATAATTGCAAGCTTTGTAATAATTTCTTTCATAGTACACATGAATATATGCAGCTTTGTTTTGGATAAATAAGTATGCACAGTCATTATAATTTCACAATCTTGGGTACATGAAAATATAAGACCCATTGTTCTTGTTTTTGTTTTTTTTTCCATATAATTGACAATGACTCTATTGCCCATGAATAGGAACTAGTCTAGAACCCTAATCGATCTCACACATCATAAAAAAATAAAAAAATCAGTAATTTAGCGTCAGGACCCTCTATGCATTCGTAACCTAGTATTATAACCAGGGTTATATCTTTAGTGAGTTGTTAATTGAATCTATCTCATGTGGATTACTTGCACAGTTGTATCAACTTTATAGGGGTTTAGAGGTAGCTAGTTATTCTTGGTTTAATGATAGTCTTTGGGGCCAAGACAACAAGTTGGATTTGGTTGTCATTAATTAATTATTGTTTATTTTATGTGATTTCAATATTTGTTAAGTTATACCCTTGGGAATACCCTCCCGAGTCTAAGTTGAGCTCAAAGCGTAGGAGAGAAAAATCCACTCTCATAGAGTTGGTCTTCAACCCTCCACAGTCGGTTGATGAGATGATTTCACTTGCATGATGACAACCCTATCCTTGTAAGTGAAATTTTTTGGAAACTTGCAACCATTTAAAGATAATTTCCACATAATCCATAAGAGAAATCTATGCAACTAAGTATTCAGAATCCACATGCAAGAGAATAGACATCATACCCATGAAAATATGACAAGATATATCCTAGGAAAACCCTCAAGAGGGAAAAAACCCAGCCTCCAAAAGCATCCATCTCTCATGTATTATTCAGCAATAAATATTACAATACATCTTCTGAATCTCCATGAACACCATTGAAGAAACAAGCCCTCTCCAAGCAATCCATGTGAACAAGCATGCAACCGCACATCCTGTGCCATGCTTCAAACCTTCACAAAAGCTAACCAGAGCTAACTTGCAAAATTGCATCTCTCAATAACTACCTTTGTGGTTGCTTTTATAGAAGCAAGCTTCAACAAAACCACTAAGTGGTATTACACAAAACCATGTGACTAAAACCATGAGAATACAAAACCATGTCCTTTTATTTAATATTGGGTACTTTATTTATTTATTTTCCCCAATATTAAATAATTACATTTTTACAACTTAACTTATGTCCCAATGTTACATGCAACATAAAGTGTCCCCAAGAATAATTACATTAAATATATTATGCAAGGTGTACAACACACCTTTTTCCTAACATTCTCCCACTTGTTGTATACATTGCATAAGGGGAACAAGTAACCTCAAAACATGAATCGATCCATATAGCCACATATACCATCATGGAATCAAAGTGCTCCATGTGCTCCATCAAGATGCCTGCAACAAGAATCAAAGTGACCACCATCCCAAGCATGAATGTTCTCATCCTCCATCATGCCAATGCACAAAGATAAGAAGCCATCCAATAGAGAAGCCACACAATTTGTCACAACGAAGCATAAGTCCTGCTCAACTGATATCCCAAACACAAACACTCAATCCAAAAGTATTAATATGCACCAGTAGCTGTCAAGATACACAAACCCAAAGCTGAAATAACACCCATAGCAAGTGCCAACACATCCAACTATCGATACCTCCAAGGTATACAAATCATAGTAAACTCATGCCATAAACATATACACCCATAAACTGCAATCATAAACTCCATGTGCAAAACCTGTTAAAGAATGACATACACATCCAAGAGCTCCCATTGCATGGGTAATGCAAATCTGAAAAAGATCAAGGCATACAAAGTCTACCAATAGCATCATATAGAACCAAAGAATCATCCACAATGATATGCAAACCTGTAAGAACAACTCTCACCACAAGTCTCCATAGCTCTCCCAAGTTCTCCACACCCAACAAAGGAAAAAGATAAAGGAACCTCCATGTTATCACCCAAGAACATAAGTGAAAAACACATGACCGCAAGCTAGTGATCACAATAGCTCCAGCCAAACCTCAAACCAATGTAATGTGAAACCAAACATCTAGGAAGATAACCAAGACCAAAGAGAGAAACGCTGCACATCATATACCTGTAGAAAAATCTCCTACATACACCTCTAAATGCCAACTGTGTCAAGTATGATCTTCTCCACAACACCCCAAAATAAAAGCCATAACAACACCCAACCGTTCAATCACCAAGATCAAACATAACATATGTATCATGTAATCAACATGGATGTAAGCCTCTCATAACCAAAGAAGATCAAACTAAATCCATTCCCAATGAAGGAAATAATCCCAATACATCTCCTAAACTCAACATCAATGAATGTAATCACAATGCATAAGGAGATAAACATGCCAACACTCCTCAAATAAACCCTCCAAAACCATATATCCATAGCTCAAGATCCATATGCATGAGAAGATAAAGCACCTGAAAGAAACAATGAGCAATACCTCTCAAGTGAAACTGCCAAGTAGACCAAGAGTGGGGAATGAGAATGCTCCTCCAAGACATCCAAGTCATTATGACTCATCCAAGAACACTCTCCTCACAGGTCCATGTTGAACTCACGTCCAACCAAGGTGTAGGCTCCTCGGACTTCCTGCTGAAAAATCATCAAGAGTAACCATCTCAACACATGTCTTTTATCACAAGAGAACTCAAGCCTCACCTATGTTTCCAAGTATCCATGAGTACTTGTAACCAACCAATCCATGCCAAACTCCAAATGCAACATAGCACCATCATGAAGTAATCAAGCAAATGATCAATGTAGCCAATACCAAGAGAACAACACAAGATCAATGTCATATATCCAATCGCGAATCAGGAACATAACCATGACAACATGATCTAACCATCTCCTAATAAGAGATCTCATACAACAATGCATACATCTTAGTCTCAAGAGAACAAGTACCACGCCAAAACTCTAACATATGATCAAGAGTAAACCATGACATAATACAATAACACCCTAAACCAAGAATCAACATATGTAATCAATATGAATAAAACCATCCCCTATCAATGAAACCAAAGATGCCAATGAACCATCACTGCATAAAAGTAGAAACCAAGAGTCCATCCATGACACCAACAATCACTGCAGAAGACCATCCACCATCAAATGGTGAATCCACATCACGGCCAACAACTCCCATTGAACTGTGATACCGAGTCACACATGGCATCGTGACAACCATCCTCTCCATGGAGATCATCCAGGTCTACACACACAACTGAAATGTCAGTAACATAACAAGTAGAACCAAAATCTTCAAGACAAGAAGATACCTACAACTGCCAAACCATCATAAACATATCCAATCACCGCCAATCCATCACTGTAAAAAAACTCCCATTGAAAAGTGTAACCAAGCTATCCATGACATCATGATAAACCACATGCTACAAGTCCCAAAAACAACTGTCTAGGTACTATAAGAAACATCCATCCTCTCATCTCTAAGCACACATACCGGTGTACAAATGACCAAGAGCAAGGCCAACTGTCAAAGTTTGCAACAACAATGCATCAAACCTGGTGAATAAAGATAATCCACAACCAAGTCATCCTACTGCAAGTAAACGGGTAGCTAATCCACAACCTGCATGACTTGTAGATCCAATCACTGAAACATGCAAACTCATCATCACATTAGTAAACTACAAACTGAGATATCTAAGAGAATAACCATATAGATCAAAAGACTCAAACACCAAATCAACCTCTGATCTGATTTGCCAAACATGTCCATATTCAAGTACCATAGTTAAGGAACCAAACACACCACCAACACACCACCAAATGTACCACAAACTCAACCCAACTGTGTCCATATATCTGCATAATCATAGTCAACTGCATAGATCTCATATCATGACTATACCTGGTAATACCATCTCACCTCCTCAACATGACAACAAAACCAGCAAACCAAGTGACTAGATCAAGCCACCAAAACTGAACATGCATCAACACTGAAATATCAATGGGCAAAGACAACCCTTGTCCAAGTCATAAATGCAACATGTAAGTATAGACCGCCTACAACATTGCACAACTTGTAGATACAACAATGCAACATACAAATCCAACCATATACTAATAACCATGTCAAATGAGAGAATAATCTGAGATGTACAATTGAGCATACAATGAATCCAACATCAAATCTCCAAGATCCGATCATCCATAAACTCATAGTATCACCATAGTCAAAATATCCCATAAACAACTCAGATAAAAAAAACAACAAATAAACCATGCCAAAACAATTCCAAACCTGATCCACTGTGTATTGCTTTGAACAAGCTTTCCGTTGACTATTCGAAGTCCAAAATCCGACTCCATATGCACTCGATATCACCTCTCAAAGCTCAAATAGAACACCTGACTTTGACCAAGCAAAATACTGTCAAAACTGAAAAATCTGAAAAAATCTCTATCACCACAGCGTAGAGCTCTGAGCCAACTTTCCAACAAGTCCAAGAAGTCGAAAAACGAACAATTTGGACGAAAGTTATGCTCCTTCGAAGTACAATAGTAGTTTGCACCTAAGGCAAAATTTTTTTAGCCACCCTTGGTGGCTAGGCGATGGCCCCACTCGGGTGGCGCCACCCACTTGGTGACAGACCTGAAGCTAAATTTCAAAATAATTAAATTTGTGTCCTTTTAAAAAATTTTGGGCCCCTTTAATATTCCATCGGCTTTTTGTTAATGGTAGAATGAATTTTAAAAATCAAAAAATTTAATTTTAAATGTTTTTAAAACCCCAAAGGGGTCGGTGGCCGGGCTAACCCTGCCGGCGGTCAACCCACCGATGGAGCTGCTAGCAGTACAAGGTACTGCCTACAGCCTGTTAGCGCAGGTTGACGCAGGCAGGGGGGGTACGGGGTTGGCCTCGCCTCCCCCAAAAAAACTTTATATTATTTTCTTTTCAAAGTTTTTTCAACACTGATTTTTTAATCGGAATTTTAATAATTTTTTTTAATTTTGATTTGATTTTGCAGGGCGAATTTAATGGCGACGGAAGATTTATTTTTAATTTCGGATTTTTTATGATGTTCGTACGGCCTGGGAAATTGAGATTTTACAGATAAGAAATTTGCTTTTTTTTCAACTTCTCCAAAATAGGTCGAGTTATATATCAAAATTCGTCTCTTGGCCAACCTGGATCCAACCGTGAGGTCTGTTTTGGGCCAGGAGATCATTTATGAAAGCTCACCCCCAAAACCCCCATTTGAATATAAAAACCAAGAAACCCATTTCACCCAAAATTTCTCACACCCCAAATCTGTAAACAACCCATCAAAACAACAAACCCAAAACCCTTAGATCTGCAATAAACAACCTGCAAAGCCCTCATATCTTGCATGTCTTTGATTCTCACATGCAATGCATAGATTCAAACTTAAACAAGATTTTTCTCAACCAAGGGTTATACAATCACAACCAAAGCTCTAATACCACTTGTTGGAAACTTGCAGCCATTTAAAGACAATTTCCACATAACCTATAAGTGAAATCTATGCAACTAAGTATTCAAAATCCACATGCAAGAGAATAGACAACATACCCATGAAAATATGACACAAGATATATCCTGGGAAAACCCTCAAAAGGGAAAAAACCCAGCATCCAAAAGCATCCATCTCTCATGTATTATTCAACAATAAATATTACAATACATCTTTTGAGTCTCCATGAACACCATTGAAGAAACAAGCCCTCTCCAAGCAATCCATGTGAACAAGCATGCAACCACACATCCTGTGCCATGCTTCGAATCCTCACAAAAGCTAACCAGAGCTAACATGCAAAATTGCATCTCTCAATAACTACTTTTGTGGTTGCTTTTATAGAAGCAAGCTCCCACAAAACCACTAAGTGGTATTACACAAAACCATGTGACTAAATTCATGAGATTACAAAACCATGTCCCCTTATTTAATATTGGGTACTTTATTTATTTATTTTCAAGGTTACCCCAAGTTTCTGGGATGGGGACGGCAAAGGATGGCGGGATGAGTCCCCAAGTTTCCGATTTTTGAGGCCAAATTTAGGGATGGCAGGGGACGTCTATATAAAAATATAGGGAAAATTTAAAAAATATAGGGAAATTTTAAATATTCAATAGATAACATGGATAAGGCATGCATAATATACATTATAGAACATTCACATATAACATTTGTGTTCAAGTTGATATGGTTTATTGGGTATGCATTGATCTTAATGAATAAGTTAGAATTTATTCAATGGAAAACTTGATTTTGAACTAAAAAAATAGATACTCTGATGATAATTTTTTTGTTTATTGATAACTGGAACAAGGGAGTGCAACCTTCTGAGAATGATAGTGAGTTGCATTAGGAAAATAATCTGCACAGTTACCATGTTATTGTTTTGCATGATCAGATGTCCCAAGGCCCGCTATGTATCATCTTCACAATAGAGTAAGACCTGAGACTTATTTATGAGGCACAGTAGCATTGAGAACAAGCACTGAGTGTTGGGTTATTCACTGGAATTCATCTAGGCACCTCAGTACATAAACCAATATTGAATAATTGTATCAATTACACTTATCCAAAGTTTCAAGACAACAAGCAGTGGCACCAATTTATTTAATGGGTGGACATAATTAAGTTCACACTCCCTTGCTATGAAAATGTGTTTTTTGTTTTGTTTTGACCATGTTTTGATGCGGGGCACGGTTGACCATCTTGGGGACAGCCAGGGGACTTCTAGGATGGCTAACTGTCCCGAGGACAGCTAGGGGACTCCTAAAAGTCCCCTAGCCGTCCCCGGGACTCCTAAAAGTCCCCTGGCCGTCCCCGAGACTCCTAAAAGTCCCCTGGCCGTCCCCGAGACTAGTCAGCCGTCCCCCCGTTTCAGAGACGTTTCCTAAAAATTTTGCAAAAAGGGGGACGGTCCCCTGCCGTCCCCCAGTACCCAGGACGTCTTGGGAACCAGGATGGGGGTTTTTGGGGGGGGGGATGTGTCCCCGGGTATCCCTGTTTATTTTCCCCAATATTAAATAATTACATTTTTTACAACTTAACTTATGTCCCAATGTTATATGCAACATAAAGTGGCCCCAAGAATAATTACATTAAATATATTATGCAAGGTGTACAACGCACCTTTTTCCTAACAAAATTTAGCTCTAAGAAGTGGAGCAGTGTTTTTGGGACCCAACAAATTGCAAGGATGAGCAATGCTTGATCAATTTGTCTCCATTTATGTTAGTAGTATCTGGAGAGCACTTAACGCCTCCAACATCAATGATGGTTTAGTCAATTTGGTATATCTAGGACCATTGTAGAGATCTATAATTGAACATGGTGATCTTGTTAGTGCCCAAATTTACAGGCCTCAAAATTTGCAATCTTTTCCCATGTCCTTTGTGCTATTAATACTCCATTATGCCTATCAATTATACCCAAACCGAGATATCTTTAATGGGCACTATTTGAATGTTCTAGTTTTGCACAGGGATCCTTAGGGTTATAGTGTAATGTCCTTGTTTTCTGAGTGATCACCTATCAGAGTCCACTAGCTTATTCTATTCCCATAAGCTAAGGTGTGGAATTTGAGGGTATAGTTTAATTAATTAAATAGTAAATCATTCTTAGTCATATTTTGGACATTATTATTTAATTAATTAGTTTATTTATTAAAATGACTTTTATTAATTGCTTTGGTAAAATATTAAATAAAAGCCACTTTGGAAAAGCTAAATATATTAAAAATCAAAAGGTGGTTGAGAATAAAAGAGGTGGTGAAGGAAATTATTTGCATCTTTTGGAAAACTATTATCGGGAGATTTTGGAGAACTTCGTTTACAGGTTTAGGAAGCTTGAGGACAAAAAACCTTGGGTTTCATGGTGGATTGGACGAAAACCCAATACCATCTTGGGTGGATTCACTTCAGAATTCACATAGTGCTTCATCGACAATTTTGTGAAGTCTTTTTCAAAGACAAATTTCAGAGGTTTGGTTTTAGGCTTGAGGAATTTATAGGCGATAGAAATAATTCTTTAGAGTTGGATTGTTTGGGTGAATTCAAGATGTAGTCATGTTGAGTAATTGTAGAGGATAAGATAATCTTCAGATTGTTTGTCTGTATATTATTTTATGAATAGTTGGTACTTATCCATACCTTTCTTGGGGCCGTACATACTCTAAAAAGAAGTCGTACAAATGATATAGAGTAGCTGCTAATTCATATGCAGCTAAGAATATCGTACGATGCATAAACATAATGTGTTAAAGGAGGCGCTGTACATATCATTAAGGAATCACCACCTAAATTAGTGAGCCACAATTTGTTTGAGGGTGACCTGGAGACTATGCTTATGTGTGATGGCTTTTGTTGCGTTGATTTCTAGTTGGAAAATGTTATGTGCGGTGGTAGACATGTGGTAGGTTACTATTGCATTGCACAACTCCTTCGCATCGCACTTTTCACTTGAAGTCATATTAAAACAACGAGTTGACAATATCTTGACATGTTTCCTTGATCACATGATTGTGCATGCTAGTTCCTATGGTACTATGCTAAGTTGATAATTTGTGAGTGGCTCGTAGATGCTTATGTGTGCACTTTGTAGAGTAAGTACTCAATCTTTGTTGACTTGGGACAAACAACAATATTTAAATGCATTGTGCAGTTCTTTCACATTACAGTTTTCAAGGTGGACCCCACTTTCACTTCCTTGATGTGCAATGGACTTTGTTTCTTCTAAAAGAATTGTTGACTTGGTTTCCAGCTTGGGCAATGTATAGTGGCATATTTTCATTGCATCATAATTTTGATTACTAGTCCCACTTCCATATGTGTGATGCATGATGGAAATGAAAGGTGAAATATTTTTATATATTGTGGCTTAGTTATCAATATGCATGGAGAGATGTGATATTATTGGACCACATATTGGTCACCCTGGCGCATATAATGCTCCTATTGGTCAAGTATGCAACATCTCTCCCTAGTGGCACAAAGTGTAGAAATAAGAGCATAAATTTGACGCTTGGCAAGTCTTTTGCATTTCCAAAGCTCTTTTTCATGAAATTGTGATGTACAATAGTCATTGATCTTCTTCACAACAGCAACGGTTAGCATTCAAGCAAAAATTGAAGGAGTTAACAATCACACCATTATTCTTTTAAAAAGAAGTGCATAATAGGGTGCCAAAGTAACATATAATGCGCTGCACTATTCCTGCACAACTAGAGCACCATCTATGATCTAGTGAAGCAATAACTCATCATAATGACGTGAACTCACATATAGTGATGGAGAAGGGAACGACTCTCACAACCATTAATGCAACATGGTCTTCACGATTTCTATTCCGACAGATCTTGTGGAATTTTCCTTGGCAATTGATGCAAGAGGTTGGCCGTTTTGCTAGCATTTCATCTCACGACAAGTTTCACTCATTTGTGGGGACTATCTTTGTACTCTTTTCTATATTAGGGAAAAAAGTTTTCATTTGAAGGGGATGGAAGTTTAAGAGAGGAAAATAAGGGAGCATAGCAGAGGATGAAATTTACTCAACAACATCTTATGCTTTTAGTTTCCAGCTCTGGGTTAATCATTTTGATATTGTAATGATTTGGGTTTATCCCAAAGTTGTAATAAACACGTGTAAATTTTGAAGAGTGAATGATTGCAGAATCGGTCTTGATTGCCTCCCTATGTATAGTGTGCATTTTTGGATGTGTTGTTGATTAGTTGGCTAGTTAAATGACTTTACATTCCTTGCAAAGTTTTTTCAAGGTATCTTTTTAGGACAATAAAGGAAATGTATGGTAATGCTCATGTATTACTAAATAGATTCATTTAATATTCTTCAAATATCTATTGTCTTTTGTCATATCTTCGTTAAGGTATCACCATTGGCTTCAATTATTACACTTTTTGTACAAATTCAGTGACTCTATTGCCCAACTGGATAGAGGCACTAGTTTGCTATTGGCTCCACCTTCCCATCATCTGACAACACACTCATAAGAAATCAATTTAACCATCTTTTCAGTTTCACCTGATTTAGTGTGTTCTCATTGCCATGTCTAAATGTGTATAGCAGCATAAGGGTTATAATACAATATATTCATAAAAAATCATATGGTAGATTAATTGTGTTAATAAGGCGTTTGACCTTGAATATTGCAAAACGACATATAGGCACAAAGTGAGAATGGAAATAGAGGTGAATTATGCAATGGGTATATGGTTTGTGTCAGGGTAAGTGTTTGGTTTTTGTGGTGATGTCTAGTTCAGCACCTTATGGAAGCTCCTCTTGGCCTAGTAGAGCCAAAAGTGAAGGAGGTTTTACCCACCTTAACAATTGGTCTTCAATTGCCCAAGCTTGATCATAAGTGTGTGGTCTTTTCTCCAAATTTTACACCCCTAGTATTTGGGAGGAGATTCAACTTTAGGGATTTGGGAGTTATAACTTAGGTTGCCAATAGATCTCACGAAGAAAAAGGGCCAAGCATCTTTGATTAAGGTAATGGAAGATAGTGGTTAGAGAATCGAAAAAATATTTTTGCATAAACAATATACCTCCCATGACTTTCAGATTGGACATTGAAAATAAAATGGTCCGTAGAATCAACCCCTTGGAGAGAACAAAGGCTATAGATTGATTCACTTTGTAAAATATGTTGATCAATCTCAACATGGAGTTGATGACATTACATCTGCGATTGGTTGAGGGGAATCCTCAAAACATGAAACCAATGATGTTAAAGATAGGTGGGCTGAACAATGGCCCCATCTACAACTTGTAAGAAATGCATAGCATATAGAGCTAGTTTGAGGTTGAGAGAATTCAAAGTGAAGGTGTAGGTAACTTGGATATGCTGAAAGTAAATGTTGTCTTTGATGGGTTGATCGACCACCTCTTTCTCTAGAAGAAGGTGATGAGGAGCACATAAGGAGAACTTGAAAGGAGGAATCCTTTCCAAAGAAATGTTGATAGACTAGAAGAGCAAATAGACCTTGGAGAACAAACAAAATCGACATTTGGGGGGACCCAAAGAGGCCTTCACCTCCAAGGGACAGAGTGCGAGAAAGGCTATTTGTCACAGGATGAAGCAAAATCACTCATTGATTTAAGTTGTTTATAAACCAAGTATGTTTAAAGATACTCTTGAGACAAAAGGGTTGGAATGGAATATCAATTTAGACAATACATTAAGGAATTGTTCATTGACATTGGATCATATGTTGAAGCATAATTGTTTGAACTCTCTCAATCCAAGTCTAGTCAAAAGAATCCAAGCTAGGGCCTCAAACCTTAGAATCATGCAAGCATGTGGGATTAATCATTGCATCAAAGTGGTGCATCTTTGAAGGGGTATCTTGGAAATATACTTGAAAGCATTTGTTCTCAAGGATAAAGGGTGAGGTGAATCCCTTGCAAAGATGAAATTGAGAGGCAAGCTAAAAGAAAGAGGAGGACCAATAAATTGAACTCCTAGATAAGTAATATTAGTGGTTATCTCCACAAGCCTCCCTTAGTCAAAGAAATGAACATCCTTGGTGGTGTTGAAAGCTATGACTTAAGCTATACTAAGGTTGACCACAAGTTGTCTCTGCAAGCCATCAAGAGAATGAGAAAGGTAGACCATGTTATCAACAAAGAGAAAAATATAAATCACAACACAATGAAGCAAGTAACCCTTGTCCACACAGGTATGTTGTCTAAGAAAATCCTCAAGCTCATCACGATACATACCAAAGAGGGTTGGTGAGACGGGAAAGTCAAAAAGGCCATGAGGAGTTCAGAAACATCTAACTATGTCATAGAGCCACGTGATGGAATTAGTGAGAGTATGAGGAATACCAATGTGCCATATTTTTTGGAACAAAAATTGCCATAGGATGGGGTCAAAGGATTTCTTAAAGTCTACAAGACAATGAAAAACTTTAGAAAACTGGTGACCAGCCTCTTCAACGATAGTAAGAAGTGTGAAAATGTGGCTAGTAGTTTGGAAATCCTTATTGAAGCCATCTTTTCCCTTGGCCCTCAAGTTCTTGTCCTCTAGGTAATGTTGTTTTTCCACATTTAAATATAATTCTGAGGAGATGTGGGTAATGAGGTGTCAACAAGTATTTGTCCTTAAACTTGAGGTTTTTAGTGATTATTTTTTTTAGTTTTAAATCTTGGAGTACACTAGTCTTGGAAATAGTGGACTGGTTTTTTGATGCAAGTTATGTGCCATCATCCATATGGTAGCTAGCAACCAAACAACCAGTGTTATACATAACTAAAGCATCTAACCTATTGGTATGAGGTAGCTAGCCTCAAGAAGAAATAACAATTACAAAAATGAAAATGAACTCATACAAATGGTAGATAGACTGAACGGAATACCGACCTTTGGGAATTTGCAAGGGGTTTACCTTAAGAGATGAAACACAATTCTTTTAGCTTGCCCTCTTTATAATGATATTAGGCACAACTACGGTGATACGTAGTTACAGTCACAACCTTGAGAGTTGTAGTGCAGGAAATATTAAACCAGAAAAATCAGTTTGAATAATTGGTTTTAAAATTGGATGTCCTTAGGAACAAAGTAGATACACTTTGAGAAATCCAAGAAACCATTTTGGCTGAAAGGACAACTCATCCCATCATCTTATAATACCAAATCACTAGATTGATTATGGAACTAGCCCTAATAATATGGATGCTACACGTTTACACCTAAATCATTCTTCAAGCACTGGAAAAGTTGTTTGCTATTGCTAACACCTGTACATACAAATATTACATAGTTTCAAATTCAGAATCTTAAGAAGGAAGAAGGGGGCTTTTTCACTAAGTAATTTGCAGTAGTATTTCTACAAAATTCCTTCAGTAAGAAAAGACTATCTTCTATGGTTTTCCAAACTTCTCTAACCTCAAAACCTTTGGACAGAAAAGTAAAACCAGCAATTGTAAGAATCCAAACACAGTAGCTGACAGAAGGTAAGCTGACTATTTACAAAAAAAATGAAGAATGTGGTAGAAAACATATACATGTTGTAGCAATTTGGAATCTGCTGATCAGATGCCTGGTATTAATTAATTGGTAGATACTAGAGATACACGATTCCTTATGAACTAGGAGAGCTCTGTCTCTGTTTTAGCCAAACAAAAGCATTATGTAGAACTCCCATTCTATTGTATGCTTATGATCACATATATTGCATCAGGCAGTAGTACGAGTGTCATTTCATTTAGGCCTACAAATAAGCAGGTGGAATTTTCCATGATCAATAGTAGTTTTTCTATGCAAAATGGAAATAGGGGACAAGGTAAGATTTAGATGCTTGATAGCCAATATGACAGCACATGATTGTCTCAGAATTGATTTGTGTCTCCATAGTCTCAATCACTTGGGAGTTTGCCCCTTAACCCTGCAAAGAGAGCAAGGGATGCATAAGAGATTCTATTTATGTCGCTGTGTGCTGAATGATAATGGTGTGTGGTATCTCATAAGTTGCTGATTACATATATTATTCACTCATGTATGGGATGATTGGAAATGTATTAGAACACTAGGAGGTTTATGACATGAATATTGCACCAAATCAACTATTTACTAAAACAAGGGAGTTTTGGTTGATATATAATACATGAGATTACAGTGCATTTTGCTTCAATTATTTTGGATGTTGTGCACAAAATACTATACTTGTAAACTATAACAGATAAAAATTTCCATACAACAATAATTCTCAATGAGATAATCCAAATCTATCCATGTAAATTAGTATCTTTGACTACTATTGACAAAATCACGACTCCAATCAATATCAGCAACTCATATGACTCTTATCACATACAGAGAAACATTTAGTGCATATAAATACAAACATGTTTTATACATGGAATTCATGACATGCATTGAGATCTATTGCAGGAGGGGAGTTTAATATCTAGAACATGCGATCCTTTATGTTTAGTGGATGAGAAAGGCTCAGCCAGCTTTAAAGAAAACTATAAACAAAAGGCTGACTTATGGAAGGCTCTTACTATTTTCGCTTTTGTTACTGCTGGAGCAGCAATGACAAACCACTCTTGGGTGGCTTCTCATCAGGTATCTTCTCCTTTGCCCACAAATCTTTTTCCTTTTTTAAAAGGAATTGGAAGGCAATATTTTTTCTTAGGGAGTTTTTTTTGGATTCAGTTTAGATTTTCTTTTTGGTAATTTTTTTTATTTTTTGCAGCATGTTATGGCATTTTCTTATGGTACTTTACATATGTTTAAATCACAGGAATAGTTGGGTGATGCAGGATTTGGCAATGGCATCAGTATTTACACTAGGCTATGCTGGAATTATCATTGAAGAATTCTTGGCTTTCAATAAGAGCAGCATAGCACTTTTGATGGCTGTTAGCCTGTGGGTAATAAGAAGTATAGGGGTATGTCTCTTATTACCTTCCATTAAGACCATTCCACAGCTGAAATCCCAGGCTTCATAAAACCTGTTCGAAGATTGTTTTTGCTAGTATTTTTTTGCAAGACTCCAAAAGTAACACCAATTTCAGTCATTTGACAATTCATCTGTCCTGTTAATACTCCCTCAGTCTTAATTCAGTGGTTAGTTTGTTCAAACTGTTAAAATAAAGAAAATAATAATAATGAGAAATCAATTCGTATTCCCTCATGTTTAAGATAAGGCTCGTCATCCTGCACAATATGTTCTGAATTTCAAGTGGTTTTAAGAATAGGAAATGCTAGTATTGAGACATCAGATACATTTACTTGTGTATTTAAGATAATGTGCTTTAATTTGTATGATTGTGTTCTGAATCGCAAGTCTAGCATTATCTAACTTCAAATTTATCCTTATTGTCAAATTTGTTTGGCATGCCAGGCTCCATCAGTTGATGTAGCAGTTCATGAATTGAGTGAAGCATCTGCAGAAGTGAGTCAGATCGTATTCTTCTTGCTTGGTGCAATGACTATAGTTGAGATAGTTGATGCACATAGAGGATTCAAGCTGGTTACAGATAATATTACCACTCGCAAGCCTCGTTTGCTCCTTTGGGTGGTAAGTTGTGCCTTCCCTTGTCCATGCTGTTGTGGTTCTCTTCTCTATCTAAGATAATATTTTGTAAACAACTGTTTTGAATTTTTTTCTTATGTGTACACTTTGGGAAAAATCTTTGTAGACGAGTAAAGATTGGTAATTTGGTAGTCCACCATAAAGTATCTATTGGTATTTTTTTCCCTTGATCTCTTGGCGTTCTTTGCTGTTTGTGTCACTTGTTGATTTTGATTTGCTAGTTTTTTGTCAAGATAGAAGTGGTAGAGAGGCTACATGATGCTTTTCTAAGAATTTTTGGACACCTCTGAAAACCTTTATTATAAAACAAATTTTGATAACAGATGGTCTGGCATTCAATATAACAGACTTGTGCCTACAGCATGGATAATGTACAAGTTTTAAGTTGAACTTTTAACAAAAAACAGTACCCTTATAGCATACAAATAAGCATTCATAGAAGTTTGGAAGGATTTGTGGTTCTAAGTGTCTAGCTGTATAGTCCAATGGAGTCTTGACATGCTATGTACTAATCTTTCGTATATTCATTGGAACATCCTAGACACATGCATACTTGGTTTTCCAATGCAAATACAAAGACTTGGAGTATATCATTTTTCCTAAACTTTACCATATATCCTGTTTCTTCTGTGTGCAAAATATCATTTGCCAATACAAGAAACCAATATGATCAGAAACAGTTTGCTTGTGATAAGATTTTCAGATCTCCTGTTGTTCATAATAGAATCTAAAATTAATTATATATTTAACGCTGCTTTATGTCTTCTCGAAGAAAGAGCATTCACAATTCCTAAAACAAAAGTGCTGATGTTCAAGATGATAATTTTAGTAATTTGCAAACTAAGGACAACATATACTTCAAAGAGCATTATTATGGATCCTATAACCAATACAAGGAAACTTGAGTTCATTTTTCCACAACAGTCAGTAAAACAAAATCCTATCTAGGCACACTATATAATAATATATACATAATTAAACTATGAGAATATCATTATGACATTATGATATCATATGGCTGCAACTCATAATTCCTTTATTCAATTCCAAGCCAAATACAATGTGGATATGCCCAGCCAAGACTCTTGGCTTACATAGAATTGTGAACATATGCAACTTCAATATCTAATACCAATGTTCATGCATCTACAGCTACTCTACTGGCAGCGCCCATGGCAGACTATCTAGACAATTCTAAGCAATGCAATACTGCCTAAATACACAAGAGAACCTGGTAATGTGGAGTCTCCCAAGATTCATGAAGAGTTTGCAGCCTTTGTACTTCAAAGATAGTCTCCAAACAAGCCCAGTTATACCCCTGAGTGAGCCGCCCCTGTTTTGAACTTGCAGCCTCCTAAATAAATTCGCAACAGCCTTAAGCAACTCCCAAATGATTCCACAATGGTCGCCTAGACCTCCCAAGCTGAGCGCCCTAGTTCTCAAGTGAAATTGATGGCAAGGGAGATGAATATAAACAGAATCGTGGTCTCCAATGGCCGCCTAAATGACTGAAATGCAGATCAGAAATTGTGCAAACAAATTCGTCCTTAGAAGGACAATTCAATATCTCCTCTAATCATAAAATAATCACCAATGCCAACCCTTAATCGAACTCCACCAAATCTGCTAAACCTTGCTCCAATCGATTCCTCCTCAAAGGTAATAATTTGGCCAAAGGCCACAAAATTATGCTGCAAATGAGAAGACTGATGTATCTTCTCCCAACTAACTAGGCTTGATATTTCACAAGCGAAACTAGGATCAACTAGGCCTGATATTTTACAAGCGAACCAAATTTGCCAAGCTTTCAGCTTACCAAAGTAGAAATGAAGTAATCAACTCAACATGCTAAAATGCTTAGCCAAAGCTTCTTTTTATATTTTTTCAACCACATCTCCCAGAAGGTTCTAAAAATAAAGTATTATTTTATTCAAGTGACTTTATAATATAATATTTATTTTAGTCACTTTATTAAATTAATTAAATATAAGGTCACCTTTTAATATTTAATTGTTTGATAACCTTATAAATAACTAATTTAATAATCCACTTAATTTAATTAAAATAATCAATTAGTCATCCTTATGAAATATCATTAATTTGGACAACTTAATTAATTAATTAAATTAAATTAATCTACCTCCAAATTGGGGACATGACAAAAGATCGATCTCAAAAGTATATGTGGGGATGATTCGAAGATTAGAAAGAAAAGATCAAAGCCAAAGGAAAGGACATTGAATCCTCTACAAGAAGAAACTGAAGAACAAGAGCCTATGGATCCTCAAGCTTATCTTGGTGGCAAAGATCAAAACACAATTGTTTCTCCTTTTGTTCTCATCATTTCTCCACACCATAATGAATCTAATTCTCCTCCTGTTTCAAAACCTTCATCTTTGCTGACTATCGATGGGATTCTGGGAGATACTTCTTTTCTAGTTATCTCTAATCCACCTGAATCATTTGATTTGTCGGCCTCAAGTATCCCAAGTTCTTCACAAGCTCCTCCTGCTTCATGGTTGCAATAGAGCTTAGCAAAGAAGAGAAGTTCCACTTAGTAATTCTTAAGTTTGATACTGCTGCTAATCTAATTTAGAGGTCTACCAAAGCATGAAAGACTAAAGTCACTTCGAGATTGGCAGTTGATTCCTCTTCTGGGAATATGTGCGTTGAAGTGGCACAATCAATTTCAGATAAAAGTATGGATGAAGCTGATTAGAGTGATTTTAATATCACTAAAGTAGATCTTGGCCCTTCGACACATGCAGGTGATATTCGCAAATTTTCAGGTGTCCATAGCCAAGTTGATTCAAACGATGGAAAAAGAGAAGCAGGCAGATCAGCTCAAGCAGCAAGTGCAAATCTTGACCTCATATCTCAAGTCCATTGTGGATACATCCGCCTTACCCCTAGATTCAACCCTTGCTTTTGCAATTCCTATTTTTGAAGGAATCATTGAGAAAGGAATCATAGAGTGTGTGTGAAAATATCAATCATATGGGAAGGTAACGGAAAGGGTGGGTAGATCAGATGAATTCGAAAGCTTTGGACTTCATCAAGTAAACAAAAGAGGTTGTTAATAAAACAAGTGTTCAGAAGGAAGAGATCACTAAAGAACTAAAAATAATGAGAAAGGAAGAGGCAATATGGTGGGGAATTTTGAAAGATCTCCGGGAGATGAATCAAAGGAGTGTTGATGACTTGATTGTTGAAAGGATTTTCTCAAATATTGAGGAGAATAGATCTGACATGTGGTTTCAGAGCATGGAATGGAAGCTCATAACTATTAGTTAGATTCTAATGAAGTAGGAGAATCTTTTAGTGACTTGTGAATAGATAAAGGCTCAAAATGACCATTGCTCAACATTGATACAATGGAAGGTGGAATTTAGGATCTGGATATTCAAATGATCAAGAATAAATTTGAAGATATGATCAGTGTTGAATTATTCAACAGATAAGCTTTCAGTATGGAGGCAATGAAGAAATTAAGTAGCGTTTCTGCCACTCTCAGTATGTGTGATAGTCACCCACTTGATTATTGCTAGAATTTGGAGGAGATTCAAAAAAGTCATGAAAACTGGAAATTGAGAATGGGAGATGTGATTGTTCCTAGGAACAAGCTCCTAGCCCAAGCTGTCAAAGTTTTCAGAATTTTCAGAGTAAATTCTTCCCATTAGAAGCAACTTGCAGCTCACAGGACTCTTACAGAAGGCATCAAAGCTGAAATAGATGGAAGAGGAGTTTCTCAATAACTCCAATAGCACGTGCCTATTAATTTTCTAAGTGTTAAGTCACTTATGTTTTATTGTTATCTTTTTGTTAAAGTGACTTTTGTATCTCATAATTATGAAAGGTTAGAAAATAAGCCTTTTTAGCGCGAAAATTGAGAGATTTCTAATTGAATATAGTTATTTTTATTACTCTCAAATATTGTAAAACGGTAGTCACTCGGGTAGTTATAAGTTGGTTATGAATTAGTTACTGGGTAAAGCCTATATATACAAGGCTTATGCTATTGTGAAAGTACTTTTTGACATTTTCACAAGTTTGCATAAGGGGATTTTTGGAATTGTGCAATTCTACAGAGAAATAAAAAGCATTCTTGAAGGTGCATTCATGGTGTTTTTTATGTGTTATTATTAATCTTTTCGTATGTTAAGTTGGTGATAACCTTTGTGATCCTAAATCTTATTTGTGAATGTGAATGGTCAATCTTATTTTCTAATTGTGTTATCTTTCTTTTTCTTGTAACAAAATTATTTTGAGCACAAATATGACACTAATGCTTTTATTTTGAGAAAGTAACTTATACATATTAACAAGTTTATTAATCCTTGAGAATACTAGTTGAGAACTTGACGCTTTATATGTTTTTGTTGTCACTGCAATATATTTTATTACTTATTGTAGATTCCTATTCTAATGGAAGTGATAATTAGACTAGAAAACATTTGTGATGCCTTTGTTAGGTCCTGAATTATAATGCTTTTGTTTGTTTTGACAGGTTGCGATCATTACATTTTTCCTTAGTGCTGTTTTGGATAATTTGACCACTACAATTGTGATGATATCTCTCTTACGGAAGCTTGTGCCTGATTGCAATTTTAGGAAGTACATTATCACATTCAATCTCCATTGGATTTTTGAATTGACATGGTTTACAAATAATCATAAATTGTTTTCAATACTAATGAATCATTAAACAAATGGTTTTACCCTTCTAGATTAAGGGGGAATAGGAAAGAAATTAATACAAGTTGGAGTTCCCTATACCCACTTCCTATTTGGTTGAAGAATACATTCGTTAAGTTATTATCTATCATGCAATAGTCCATCATAACATCCCAAATTTGGAGAAATTTCAAAGAATGAAACATCCAATCTAAATCTAGTTTTGAGTATCTCTCATATTGAAGCCTATGATTGATTGCATCTTAGGAAGTACGTTATCAGATCTAGTCTTGATTAGGATTTTTGAATTTACATGGTTTTAAAATGACCATGAGTTGTTTTCAAAACTAATAAATCCTTAAGCAAAAGGTTTTACCCTTCTAGATTAAGGGTAAACAGGAAGGAAATCAATCAAAGTGGGTGTTCTCTACATCCACTTCTTATTTGGTTCAAGAATACATTCATTGTGGTTACCTATCATATAGTATTCCATTGTAGCATAAAAAATTTGGAGAAAATTTAAAGAGTGAACATCCACATCTAATCTAGTTTGTATTAATCCCTGTAACAACCATATTCATTGGAAATCTTCATAAAGGCATGCAATTGAATGGTGTTGGAGTGAATAGGGTTATTACCTAACTAGTTCCACTATTGGGTCTTTTTCACATCTTATCACTTAAGTTTACTTAGGGCACTTTTGGGGCATTTTCACTTTATGTCTCATACCATAAGATTAAGACACTTTTCATAATCTTATGTTGTCCTATGTCTCACCTTGGTCTATATAACCAAGAGTCTCTCATACATATATACATTCTATTTTCATTTTTTGATAGGAATATAGTTTATTCTTGTCATATTGATCTTCTTAGTACTTTGTGCTTTTCATTAGGCCTATAGATCTTGGGGTGGCTATCTCCATATCCAAATCTTATATGGTATTGGAGCAAGTTGAGTGCCTTTGGTTAGTATTTTAGGAGATCTTGAGTGTAGATATTGTATATTCTTGAAGCATTGAGTTTTCTCTTCTCTTGCATCCTTGGATGATCTGGAAAATCAGAAAGGTGTGATAGAAATACTAGATTTTGTGGGGGTTTCTATTGTGGCTTTGTATTGTAGGTGCATTTTGAGAGATTGGTGGAGCAAATCTGAGCTCACCATTGTGTTTGAAATGCTTGAGAAAGTCAGATTTGCCTTTTGTTTCATCCCAATTGGGCATTGGAGGCCAGATCTGCAAGGGTTTGAAGTTGGGAGTTTGTTGCTAGATCTAGAAGGTAGCCATATTTTTGGAGATTTTTGGGTCAAAACTGGCCTCGCCATTGCATTTAGAAGGCTTGAGAACCTATAGATTAACTATCAATTCATTTATCTCAAAGAAAGTTTCCCTCCAAGGCAATTTTTTTTATTGTCGGGTTGTATGGTCCACCCCTTGTAGGGTATGAATTATTCAGAATTTTTTTTTTTTCTATGCAATTTGAAAAAAAATCAAAATAATATAATTTGTAGTTTTTCTCTGCATAATTTTAGAATGAAAATAAAAAGGGTACTTGAAACTTGTCCATGTTGAGCTTCGTACCTAAGAGGGTGGTGCCTTTATTGGTGTGGGCCCCATTTAAGAGGCCATAGCCCTCAAAGGGTTGTGGACCCCTTTGGGTCACGACCCCCTTTCGAGGGCTCGACCCTTCTTAGCAGGGCATGGGAAGTGCCTACATGGCCTACTCCTGAAATTAATTCTTTTTCTATTTAGTTTTTTTCAAAAAGAAAAAAAC
The DNA here is from genome assembly GCA_007258455.2 of Sequoia sempervirens. Taxonomy (NCBI): domain Eukaryota; kingdom Viridiplantae; phylum Streptophyta; class Pinopsida; order Cupressales; family Cupressaceae; genus Sequoia; species Sequoia sempervirens. Next base: position 153,158 of record VDFB02334419.1, on the reverse strand, counting down.
ATTTTGCAGACTTGCTAAATCTGGCGGTCATTTTAGTAGGACCCCCAAACTAGCAATCCATCAAAGAGACTTTTGGATTTAGTAGCCTAACCAAATCTCGTAAAGTCCTAATTTTATCAGGTAAAGTTTTAAATTGGCGACATCTCCAAATCTGGCAATAGTTTTGTCAAACATAGCAGTAACGTTGTGTTGATGTTAGCAAATGAATTCAAATTTTTGGCTCCCCTTTCTATTGGCATTTTCAAATTTGTATTTCAACTTTGAAGACTTATAACTTGCATTTAGGAGCTCCATTTTTTGAGCATTTTTTTTTATTTGGGTTAATTTTTCATGGTCTATATGTTGGTGCATATGGTTTCTAATTTGATGCCCAAATGTTTTAGGAATTGCAGTTTGTCTCAGGTGTTGTTGAACAATTCTCATTTTGCAAACTTCTAGGGCTCTATTCAAGCTCATATAGATACCTTTTCAGGTGCATTTTTTTAAAAGTGAATAATTTTTTGTGTACTTCACAGTGCTACTATCAATTTGTATTTATTATGATAAAAAATGTACTTTCAACATATAGCCTTATTTTGACAATTGTAATGCATTGAGATCAAAGATCACTTAAGTTTGTTTTGCAAGTGGCAAGTGTAACTACACTAAGTATAAAGTGCCAAATCATATTTGCTTTGGGGGTTCTATTATTAATTTATTTGGGGGGGTGTGTCTATGGTTCTGTATTTTCTTTTGTTGGAATAGTTTATTTTGTGACTACCTTGAGGAGAATATAATGGGTATATCAAATCATCCTTCAATTATTCAATTGGAAAGAGGGAACTATAAGGCTTGAGAGAGGGTATGAAGAAGCATTTATGATGGCTTAACCTCTTGCCCTACTTCTACACATTGGTTCCTCATCTACCGCATGATTGGTAGAAATGAGAGTGGTATCTCAAAACTTGTTATATTGTTGGAACGATGCATCTTAATGTAGACATTGACATAATGATTATCCTCTCAAGTTTTGATACCCCTCTTTCTTGTTGTATTAAAATTTGGGATGTATGGAGATCCAAAAGATCATCCATTCCTAGTCGATCCTTCTTTGGATTGCTAAGTTCCCCTAGATGATTGTGGTAATATTCCATATGATGAAGATCCATTAGAAGTGCTAGATATGTGGGAAAGTATTGAACATAAAAGGGGCATCAAAACATTTCCTACTCCTGTAGAGAAATAATTGATTCTTCAACTTCGATGACTCTTATTTCAAATATAAATCGGCACCAAGTCAATTTAATTAATTAAATATTAAATGGTCCTTAAATAATATTTGTGGATGTTTATATTTAATTAATGAATTAAATATTAAAGTGACTACAAAAAATATGTTCAATTATTAAATAAAGTTACTTTACAAAGGCAAATATTTAGTATTAAAAAATGAAAAGGTGGTAGACTATAAAAGGTGGTAGAAATGTATTCATTGGGATATTTTTTTGAAAAGTAGCATTCTCGGGAGAAATTGGAGAACTTGGTTTTTAATAGGTTTTGGAGTCTTGTGGATGAAAATCCTCAAGCTCGAAGGATTGGACGAAAACCCAAATCCTTCTACAAGCAGATTCACCTCGAGATTCGCACAGAGTTTTATTGCTCAGTTATTTGATTATGGGAAATTTGTAAAGTCTTTGTAAAAGACACATTTCGGAGTTTTGATTGATATCAAGTAGGAAGGGTTTCATGATATTTATGGTTGAAGGAATTTTATGGAGGTAATTGCAGTAATATTTTCTGAATTAAATATTACAATATTGTGAACATTTTAATATTCAGATCATTCAATGCATGTTGAAAGGTTTCGAAATCATTTTAATTAAAATGAAGTATTTGATACTATTTGGAGGTGAGCCACATATATATGAGATTCTAGTAGTAGTTTGTTAGCTGATATGGATAATATCTCATTCCATATCTAGCCACCAACTTACTAGAGGATATCGCACTAAGTGCCAAAACCATCTATAGGTATCGAGTTTAATATAAATGTCTATTTTATAAGTTAGCACTGCCTTTTCAGACTGTGCATTCTTCCAGATAAACTTTGGTGTATTAATTTCGCCCCTGCCTATTTGATAGCCATCGTTATCAGTGGGTGATGATCTTTATATGAGCAGATTGTATATTGTATGAGTTTTTATGTTAGGCATCGTATGCGACAGGGTGATTAATACAAACTGAGGTGTCAATGATTATTATTGGGTTTAATAAATCTGATGGTTCCCAAATATGGTCGTAACTTTGATAAAGTGGAAATCGCACATTTGAAGACAAAGGTGACATGGCGCTAAAGACAAATTTTGGTCAGATGTTTTATTGTGTAGTGGATGACGGGGAAATAAGACACACCTATATTCCATTTGGGATGCACAGTCATCATTAGAAGATTGAGGGTCAATAGGCATATTCAGGATGTGAAGATAATTCCTACAGGTTGCGGCTATTGGAGTTGGTTTGTTCACTCATTTGGAATCCTTATTGTCATGAATAGCATTGGTAATAATATTGAACCCATTGACATACATGGCATTCCTGGAAAATACATAGGTTTTGGGCAAATATAATTGGTGTAAGGTATACTCTATCTGCAATTAACATATCTGCAAATGTGACTGGGTGTGTGAGATTGTAATGTGTTGACGGTGGAAGGTATAAGAAGACTTAACATTTATGTGAGAAAAGTTTTCACTGAATAGAGTCGCAATACTTTATGCTGGGCAACGCATAGACACATAGCAGGCTGATACAAAAGTGGGTATTAAAGGAGCTATAGCCGAGAACAAAAGAAAGTTTGTGTATTGCATAATAGGTCAGATTTATTATAATATGTTTCCCTATCCTTGTTATACACAGGTTTGCATGTCTATTAAACTCAATTAAAATAACAGATAATGTATTGAAATTCCTTATAGTTGTTTTGATTTGGGTATACATTAAAATCTGTGGCAATTTGCTATTTATCTTATCACTTTCTTGAAGCAAACAAAGCTATATTAAACCAATCTCCAAACCAAAACTCTGCACCTTTACTTCAGGACAACCATTTGATATAATGCTAGGGGGTTAAGAGTGGAATTGAGTGGGAATTAAGTAAGGGATCCTTACAGGGCTTCTCCTCCTACATCTTCGAGTCAACATTTAGAGGTTGAAGGCTCTTCACTTCCAGCACTTGCATATTCTACAGTTGTTCATGCTCAGATTTGTTGTGTTGACCCTACATTATGGGATTCTTCATCTCTTATGATCATTGGGATGGTTGCTTTCAAGACATACATTATTTGTTTGTTGAATCCCACATACAAGATGTTGATGATAGTATTGTGGATATTTATCTCCTCTTTGATGACATCTCATAGGAAGTTGTGTCAGATTTTTTAAATGCTTTGAGGGTACATTTAGATGCTCTTCTTCCTTCTCCACATATATATGCTTCCACAATGTCAGATTTTTTAGATACTCATGAGTTGACAGTTTCAACTTAGTCACCATTCATGTTGACATCTTCTGTGGTGGTACCTGATTCTTTATATCAGTGTTTGTCACAGTTTGGCATCCTTTTGGAGCAGCATTTGGAGGATTATTGATCTTTGGTACATGCTCTACATTAGTTTCACATTGTTCTCCATTGTCACCTTCTTTAGTTAAGACTAGGACTCTTGACATTGTGACATCAAAGCAAATTCCAGAGACTTGCATTCTTCTTCCCTCACATTCTTTTCAAAAGTGGGAAGATATCTTGCATGCATCATTGACTTTATTTCTTCCCAAGGCGAGGAATGTTGTTTGGCAATCCTAGACCATCTTCAGTGTTCCATGCCAAGCATCCACCATTAGTGCAAGAGATTGTACATTTAGGGGTGGTCACTTGACCTTCTCCTTTCTCCCTTATGGGGGGACATTTTTCTCACGAGTTTTTGTCCTGATCTTCTCTAGAGAGCATTTTTCTTGTTTTTTCTCTCTTTTGGGAAGGAGTTTTGTCTCATTGGGTTTTCTCCTTTTCTTCAATTGTGAGATTTTTTTGTACATGGGTATCTCATTAGACCTTCTATCCTAGACCCATCTTTGCATGTTTTATTTTCCCCCTAAGTTGCTCTTAAGGGAGGATGTTGGTGTGAATAGGCTTATTACCTAACTAGTTCCACTATTGGGTCCTTTTCACACCTTATTACTTAAGTTTACTTAGGGTACTTTTAGGATATTTTCACTTTATGTCTCATATCATAAGATTAAGACACTTGTCATAATCTTATATTGCCTTATGTCTCACCTTGGTCTATATAACTAAGGGTCTCATATATATTATTATATATAATAATATTTGCATTCTTTGATAAGAATACAGTTTATTCTTGTCATATTGATCTTTTGAGTAGTTTATGCTTTCCATTAGACCTCTAGATCTTGGGTGGCTATGTCCATAGCCGAATCTTACAAAAAAAAAAATCAAATTATATTGATGCAATAATTCGACTCCAAGAGAATTCAACATGACCGAGTCGACAAAATTTATAGTTCAAAGGTTCACACTTCTAGAGATGGGCTCTCTACAAATGAATAATCTTGTTAGGATGTGAAATAATTGGTAGGTTGGGAATTTATAGTCATAAATAATGTGCATTTAAAATATGAATATTATTAGACTGTTATAAGTTGTCAAATGTTGGTTTTACCTCAATTACAACATGTAGGAACAACAAGATATGTCATACCTTCCCAAGCACATAGAGAATGTCTCTGAATTTATTTAGCATTATCCTAATTTAAGAATGTATTCTTAGTGGCATGTTATTTGCTAGTTGTAACTTTCCATATAATATCTTCTTCAATGGTCAAATACAAACAACATGATGTTGAACCACAAGCAATGGTGCTTTATAGTTGTCTCCACCCTTCACCATATAACAACACGTATGAGGTCCTTTAATACATCAAAGTCCTTATTTTTGGGCGGATCATTCTTGACAATTGAGGTATATAAATGCAAAACAATGTCATTCATCAATGAGTTAGTTCTTAATATGTGATTTGAATCTCTTTCAAAGTGTGACCTTGCCACAAATTGCCCAAGCACCTACACAAAATAATAAGGTACAAAAATGCATGATAGTACATACATCCAAATAAATGTGCAATCAATCTATCATTTTTTTTAATTATTTAATAAGAGATAAAAAGGAAATGTTTGGAAGTACTCTTCTCACTTGATGACTATGGAGTGCTATGCCTGAAATGATATCTAATGATTAATATAAATCTAATAATTCTACTTTTGTTAATGAAATATATAAATATGTGAAATAAAAACAAACATTTTTTTGTATCTTTTAGATTACATTATCTAGTTTTGCATGGTGCATAGCACACCCCTTCTAAATCCTTTATCTAAATCTCATATGATTATGGATGTTCCCAAATAAATGCTTCAGACCACCATATAGCATTTTCTTTAGGCAAATCTTTTTTTTGTATTTTGGAGTCATAGTACAACCTTTTACTTATTGGTTGTGTTCCCCTATGTCACAGGGTTCACCGTATTGAATGGATTTTTTTTTAAAAATATGGTGAACTTAAAGAAAAATGGAAAAAATGTTTTAGTTTGCCTAAAAATTTGTACAATAAAATATTTAGGGTTTTTAAGAGAAAATGTATTTAAAAACATGTTTTTTTTTGATGAATACGTGCACCAAATTCTATTGATTATAAAATACACATGTTCACAAAAAAGAGTAGGAGGACACAAGGTCACTCACTAAAGTCACATGGGCAATGCTCGGAAAGCAAATAAACAACATTAACAATAACGGCCGCTAAACGGCAAGAGCAACATGTTTTCAATTTGGTTTTCAAATTTTTTCTTAGGCTTCATTTTATTTCTCTTTGTTTTTGTTTTAATTTGCTACTCCTTGTCATAGATCTGGTGGTTGGTCATTTCATTGGCATTGACAATCTATTGCTCGTTGTTGTAGATGACCACTCTAGAAATTTTTAGTGATAGATCTCCATTTTGAGAGTTAAGTGGCTAAGCTTGTGTTGGAGACATGCATTATTGAATGTGAGAGATTGTTTGTTGACTATTTAATGTCGTTGCGGAGTTGCGTGATGCTACATCTTGTTATTGCAAAGTCACATGATGCTGCTTTGTGTTGTGTGGAAGTTGTGTTTGCAGGAGGCAAAACCCTACCACACTTACCCTTTACTTTTATTTTTTCTTTGTTCTATAAATTAATACATTAAGATGTAAATGTGAAGATTTTTTTATTCTATTAAAATTTAATATTGTAAAGTGTTTCATTTAGATTTTTTTTTTGTTTTTATTTATTTATATTGATGAATGGAAGAATTTTTTAGCCTAGACTAGGCCAAATAAGGCCACACACAAGGGATCTCATCCTTGGCATGAACACACTACATTAATGCAAACAATCCAAACCCGCAAGCTTAGCGGCCTAACAAGGGCACAAAACCAACAAGCTCGACAACCTAATGAGGATTTGGAACATGAAGTAAACAACTTTAATGCCAACAATTTTTTAACATTTTGAATGGTTCAAATTTGGGAGCACAATGGTCCAGCAAAGGCATAAAGCTCGTGAGCACAATAGGCTAACGAGGGTTTGAACCTTGTTGGCAACAACAACAATGCCATGCTTTAACCAATTCTTTGTTCCATGATTGGCCTTTAATTTAGGTTATTAATTATTAATATAGTTAATATATTTACAATATTTGAATTAAATTTTTTAAATTTATTTATATTTAAATAATTTTAAATTTATTATAATGCATTATTTTGTATATTAAAAAAATTACAAATTTATATTAGTTGAATGTAACGGTGAATATTATGTGATATTCAATCATATATTACGTCACAATTTTCAAAATTTGTAATTGAATTATTTTTGTCAAAAATCAGAATTATTGAAATGAATATCAAATTTCTAGAAATAAAATGTATTGTAGCAATATAAATCTTTATACGCAACAACCCACACAATTTATTATTGTTTCCTTATTCAATGAATTACCCAAGAAAAATTTTAATGTCTCGTAGGCTTCGGTGGATGATGGTCCCCACGCTAGTGCTCGTGCCGCGAGGTCTCCTCTCTTGTCATCTGGTGGTGTCCTATCGCTTAGCCCTTGACGCTGGTTAGGCATAGCTTGGTATTAGAGTCGAGGTTTCAAGGTTGAGACTCTCTGGGGCGAGTTGTAATGTCCCGTAGGCTTCGGTGGGTGGTGGTCCCCACCCTAGCGCTCGTGCCCCAAGGTCTCCTCTCTTGGCGTCCGGCGGTGGTTCAGTGGTGCCCTATCGCTTAGCCCTTAACGTTAGTTAGGTGCCATTCACCACAAGTCCAGGCTTTTGGCACAATGGTTGCTTAGCTACTATAATAAACCACCCTAATTTTTTCAAATTTTACAACTTGTTAGCGTTAGAAATATAACTAAAGATAATCAATTGAAACCAACTACCTTCCACTTTTTGATCACCCAAATCTCAATGTGGGCAAGGTGAGAGCATACGGTGGCGAGGTTTACATTGCAATGTTGGAAATAAACCACTTGTTCAGTGGGGTGAGTAATACTAAAAAGAACCACTTTTGCAATGGGTACAACTGAAAGTAAAGAACTCTTCCACTTTTCAGTGGTGAGTGCAACAAGGACCACTTTGTAGTGGGGTAAGTACTTGCAGCCACTTCTTCAGTGGAGATGCCACTTATTCAATGGGGTTAGTATCAAACCAAATGAGAGCTAAGTCACTAAATGGTACTGCCAAATCAGCGTTACAATGAGAGCTCAATACAAATGATACTAACAATTGCAAAGACTGTTATGTAGCTGCAAAGTATCGCAAAATCATGAAATGAACAACCCAACATGAAACCCCACTAAGCAAACAAGCTAACCCTGAAATACATTAGCAAATATTCTTCACAAACATGACGGAATGAAGTTGTATCAGGTTTGATACACTGCTGCAGTGGTCTGATTGTGAGGTTGCAGGTCTGATACACACCAAACAGCAAGCTACCAAATTGTTATGCCACACCAAAAGGTCATCCAAACATCACCAAAAGGTCTCCAAATCGTTTGCAAGGTTTAGGAGGGTCAAGGTGCCCCTCAAAGAGACACCAAAGGAAGATTAGAAGGGAAGAAATTCTCACAAACTCCAAACACCTGAAACCCCCAATTGTATGGCCTGTTGGGAGGGGTGACCAACCCTTAAAAATCCATTTCTTTCTCAAAAAATCTGCAAGTTGGAAAAATAGGTCGTCTAAGGAAGAGAAACCAGATGAACCAATGCCTACAAAATGTTATGTAATCCTCCAACCAACACAAGCAAAACTGATGGTATGGCCTAGGTATGAACGGTATGGCCAACAAGCATGAAACTCAGCAATCCACTCCAAATCACTCCAAAAAGCTCTGCAAATCAGTAACCACACCAAAAATATGCATATACTAGAAAACATCAAAGCAAATCATCATGGAAACAAAATGAAATCTTCACCAAAGCTCAATGTCGACTCTTGCAATGGAGCCACCCCAATGTCTAGCTATGAAGTATCTCTCAACTCCGAAACTAGAGCCACTTTGAAGGTTTTTCGTCTTCAAAGCCCTTGAAGGATTCAATCCCTAATTCAACAACACTTCGTTATCTTCAATCAACATGCCAAATGAGAGCTCCAAGGTGAGTTTATATAGAAATTAGGGCACCCAAATTCGAACTCCTTTTCATTCCAAAAAGGGATGCCCATCTCCAAGGTAAAATATATAATTTCATTTTATTTTCAATTAATCCCTCATTTAGGCATCCACCTTGGGAAATGAAAGTTGGCTTTTAAAAACAACTTAAGTGACCATTAGACGTTGAGCACAAAGGGGGTCACAAATAAACTTTACTTAAGTCATAAAGTTACCTTTTAGAAGACTTAAGTGATGGTGAATAAATATTGCTTCAAAAACATTTGAACTCACCACTGCCGAAACTGGAAACCCTGCACTGTACTGCTGCCAAGACCAAGTGCTAAAAATAGCAGTTACTAAAAATAACAAATTGCTAAAAATAGTAAGTGAGTCAAATATTCAAATTAGATCAAACTGAATCACACTAGAACTTGCTAAAAATAGTAATCTGTTAAAAATAGCTACAGCTAAAATTAGCAATGTTGCTGACCAAGGCCTAGAAAAACCCACACAAGCTCACTAACAATATCAACATACTCTTTTGGAAATGCTGACATAAATCCTCCAAGGATCATGGAGTCCCCTTAACTCCTCCATTTAGTCTACAAGACTCCAAAAATAGGCTAATGGCCACTGAATATTAGGATTGAGAAGGGGACATTACAACAATTCTGAAATTGCAAATTACGACCACCATGTACAAAAGTAAAAGCAACAATAAAGTGTGTTAGATCAATTTACAAAGCTTAACTGGAATTGTCTTCAGCATATTGTGGATGCATTGTATCAGTTCTAATCTCTGGCAGTGAGCCACCCTCTTTTCTATCCTAGTAGTGAGCCATTTCTTCTATTCTTTGGACAGTGAGTCCACTTGGCAGTGAGCCATTATGTAATATCTTATGGCTGGTTATAATATATTGTGAGCTAATCCTCACCGTGGTTTTTCCCTTTTTGGGTTTTCAATGTAAAAATCTGGTGTCCTTGTGTTTTTTGATGTGATGCATGCTTTCTATGTTTCTTTCTATTACTGCAAGTTTAATGTGATGCATTGAATGGATCTTTAAGTTGTTGAAGTTAATGAATTTCAGTGAATACTGATTCATGTAATGTCCCCTTCCTGGGCAGTACCGTTGTGTTAGAGGTTAGCCTATTATTCAGATCCTCGTAGGTTGGCAGAAGTGTTTAGAGGATCACTTGAGGCAGTTATCCAGCGTTGGGAACATCACTCCAGCAGTTGATTCAGGTTTGGGCTTCTGCAGACACTCATAGAGCGATTTAGAGGTACTTACTATTTATAGTAAATCAGGTAGGTAGGTGTTGCTATTTTTAGTAGGGCACTTGATTTAGCTGATCAGCTCAGTATCGACCCGGTTTGATGATTGGTTGTGCAAACAGGGGTTATTCGAAGCATTTAATAATAATTGAAGGAATAATTAATTTGACTTTATAATATAAAGTCATTTTAATGAAATATTAAAGTTAATATTTAAATGGCAAATTATAAAGTATTTTTAATACTTTATAAGGAAGGGAAAAATTTAATATTTAATGAGTTTAATACTCATTAAAATAAAAGGGACGCCATTTAATTAAATATTAGCCTAAGTATTGAAAAAGGGCGAATTTATATTATTAAATGCATTTTAATGGATTTTTATGAGAGAAGGTTGAATTTTTGAGAAGGATATATATTCTTTCAAAGGCAAATCAAACTCATTATGTGATTATTCTAATTTGTCTTATTTCATCTCTCGGAGAGCATTGGGGTTTGAGAAACGAGGGTTTCTGCAGATCAACAGGTTTTGAAGAATGTTCCCTCTTTAGAATCTGACATACTGAGACTGTGAAATACCAGTTGAAGATTGTCAACAGGGTGACTTCACTCAGAGGTTATAGTTGTGCTTATTGATTTGATTCAGGAAGGGTTTTGAAGGAGATTATTCATCAGATATTGGGGCGACTTAACTGAGATCTTTTCCCAGTGGTTTGGCACACTTCCCAAGAAGGTACGGATTTCCTTCTTTCTGGTATAGGCCGTACATTTGCTGCAGCCAAGGCCGTACTTCATCTCCAGAGTAAATTGCTTTGCCTTTTTACCTTACGTCTTTTGCAAAGTGGACGCCTAGGGTTTCTGGAGCTATTTCATTAGTTTTGAGGTGGGAGATTGCATCATTTCTTTCAGCCGTACCATCTCAGTCTCTCTTTCTGGCACCTGCAGGCTTGTCCAGGTTTTCCAAATAAAAGCTTGCTTTTTGTCTAATTGTTTAAATATTACAGTTGTAATCATTTGGAAAGGTTAATAAATCATCTAGCTTCGAGATCTAAGCTATACTCTGTTGTTTAGAAGCATTTGTTATTTTATTTTATTTTTCCAGTCATTTCTTTTTAAAATCACAAATTCTTCTTTTATTGCAAAAACACCAAAAAATAAAAAATATAGAAAAACTCAAACAAACTTCAGTATTATTGGCCAGTGAACGGGTTGAGAGACACCTGGTCTCTTACAGTGGTATCAAAGCACAAAATTCCTACCATCCTGTGCTTTTTCAGTTGCTTTTTCAGTCATTAGTGTGCTTTTTTCGATGCTTTTTCATGAGTAGAGATATCATTTTCTACAATAAGGATAGAGGAATAGGCAGAGTTGAGGATTGGTTCCACCTATTTCTGAAGGTGAGACAGTATCAGGGGTTTTGGGTGTTCACAGATCCAGTTCCAATAGCAGTGAGAACAGTATTACAACACTGATGGTAGATCGTGAGATTCCTGCAGAGATGCATAGGGAGCCAGGGAAAGAGCATGCAGAAGGTGATATTACTAATGAGTATAGACACAGGCATGATAATATGATGGACATGATGTCCTAGTTGATGGGCACGATGAGACAGTATACTCCATCCCAGCCGCACTATATTCAGATAGGACAGATGAGCAGGACTGCAGGCGTGGACCAACCTTTGGCATCAACACCGCGGCAGTCATCACCGATCTATCATGAGCGTAGGCTTGGACAACCTACATTCATATCTAGAGAGACCCCACCTTCGACGCCGGAGGCAGAGCAGCAGGGTCATCATCAGGAGTTTTAGCCACACAATGGCATGTCAGTGGTAGATGTGACTAGATTTCATGGCGAGTATTTGTCATTAGCGCCTGAGATCAGGCAGGCTTTGACTTTTCATGAGTTTATGGATGTGCATAAACTTAGAGGGGGAGGTAGATTTGACCGTAGAGCTCCTCAGTACCAGCAGGCACAGACATAGGTGAACAGAGATTTACAGTATGCAGTCAGCAAGATTACCTTGCCCTACTTTGATGGTTCTGATAAGAGTTCAGCGAGGTCTTGGGTACAAAAGTTAGACAACTACCTATCATTGAGACCTATGCAGGAGGACGAGGCCATTAAGTTTGCCACACTGCATCTTGATGGGTTGGCGCATGATTGGTGGCATCATGGCATGTACACACTTGGCCATCATGCAGTTACTACTTACCAGGAGTTCACTAGCAGGCTCATAGAGCGTTTCGACAAGAAGGATCCAGAACTCTACTTCAGGGAGCTAGCTTAGCTTAGACAGATAGGTAGTTTGGATGCTTACGTCTTTGAATTTCAGAAGGTTGCAGTCATGGTGACGGGCATTTCAGAGAGGAGACTTGTTATTCTCTTCGTTGAGGGTTTGATGGAGCCTATGAGAGGTTGGGTCAAGGCATTTGATCCTCCTACTCTTCAAGAGGCCATGAGGAAGGCACGCAGTATGGAGCTTGCAGCACCTCGCAGCAAGTTCACTTCAGGCTTGCACCCTATACGAGGCCCAATAGGTCTTTTGACAGGAATAGGCCATTTGACAGAAAGAGGGATCCACCTGATCCTAAGAGACAAAATGCACCACCATTTGACAGAGAAACATTAAATGATTTACGAAAGCAAAAATTGTGTTTTTGGTGCAAGGCACCCTATGATGATAAACATGTATGCCCTCTTCGTCCCAAGGTGAAAAATAACCAGATGGAGTGGTTTTATGAGGGAGAAGAGCAATCTGATTTGTCAGACCAGCAAGCTGATTCAGAGCATTCAGATGATGAAAGGTCTGAAAATGACGGTGAAAATGGAGGAAGCAAGCTACAGGAGGCACATTTGACTAGTCTTCAGAGAGATGGATCTTTTAGACTTCGTGGGCTCCTAGCAGGTCAGAAAGTAATCACTCTACTTGACACTGGTGCTACTCATAATTTCATAGATGCACGGTTGGTAGAGAGACGAGGTATACAGACAAAAGAGTTTGAGGGTATTCGAGTCAAGGTGGCTGATGGGTACACCCTCAAATGTGATAGAAAGATAACAAATCTTCCGATGCGGCTGGACAACTATGAGTTCAAGACTGAATTCTACGTTGTTAATATGAGAGATACTGATGTTGTGTTAGGGATGGCATGGCTTCACGATTCGGGTGAGTTCACACTCAATCTTCGAGATATGGAGATGAAGTTCAAGGTGAACGGGAAACCACATGTCATTAAGGCCATCAGAGATAGTAATTTGAGGATGATATCTTTCAGACGGATGGAGAGACTCATTCGTCATGATATGGTTGATTGGGCTGCAGAGTGTATGTTATTGCCAGCACAGCAGGAGCAGCAGAAGGTTGAGTACCATCCAGACATTCAGATACTGAGGACTAAACACTCTAAAGTGTTTAGCGACATTCCACCTGGAAGATCTCCAGACAAGGGCACTGAGCACATTATCGAGTTGGAGGAGGGTGGAAAGCCCATTATGATTACACCCTACAGGCATCTGAAATGGCTCAAGGATGAGATGGAGAAGACCATCAATGAGTTATTGGCTATGGGGCATATTAGACCTAGCAAGTCACCTTTTGCTTCATTGGTTGTATTGGTTAAGAAGAAGGATGGATCACTTCGGATGTGTATAGATTACTGCCAACTCAATAAGAAAACAATTACGAACAGGTACCGGATACGCCGCATCGATGAGTTGATTGATGAGTTGCACGGTGCTATCTTCTTCACGAAGATTGACTTGAGATCTAGGTACTATCAGATTCAGATGAGTGAGCAGGACAGAGAAAACCACTTTCAAATGCCATTGCGGTCACTTCGAGTTCTTGGTTATGCCTTTCGGTTTAACCAATGCACCTGCTACCTTTGAGGCTACTATGAGTAGGGTCTTCAGTTCTCAGCTACGAAGATTTGTGTTGGTCTTCTTCGATGACATCCTGGTGTACAGTAGGTCATGGGAGGAGCATTTAGCTCACTTGGATATAGTTTTGGGTGTCTTGGCTGAGGAGTCCTTTTATGCCAAGGAGTCCAAGTGTAAGCTAGGCATGGCTGAGTTGTATCTTGGGCACATCATCAGTGCCAAGGGAATGAGTACGGACCCTGAGAAGGTCCGAGCTATAGTTGAGTGGCCAGTACCAAAGAACCTTACACAACTCAGAGGATTCATTGGGTTGTGTGCTTTTTACAGGAGATTTGTTAGTGGGTTCTCACGTCACGCTGCACCCCTTACTGATTTGACAAAGAAAGGGGCTTTTGCTTGGTCACCATAGGCTCAGGAGTGCTTTGACAGGTTTAAGGTGATCATGACTTCGTGTCCAGTATTAGCATTACTAGACTTTACGAAGTCATTTGATTTGTACTGTGATGCTTCAGGAGAGGGCATTGGTGCCGTTTTGATGCAGGAGAGACACCCTATTGCTTTTAAGAGTAGGAAGCTTAGGGGTCCTGAGAGGTTTTACAACATTTATGACAAGGAAATGTTAGCCATTATGCATGCTTTGGCTAAGTTCAGGCAATACTTGGTAGGCAACAAGTTCAGTGTGCGTACAAACCACAACAGCCTGAAACACTTCCTTGGACAGCGAGACCTAAATGAGAGACAGCAAAAATGGGTCAGCAAACTGCAGTTGTATGATTTTGACATCACCTTCATTAAGGGGAAGCAGAATGTTGTAGTTGGCGCCTTGTCTCCCAGACCTCAGTTGAATGCTATGGCACAGATTTCCAAGGATTGGAGGCATCGGATCATTACAAGGTATGCTAAGAACCCATGGGCTTCTAGCATTGTTGATGGGACAAAGCAGGATAGCAGGTACACCATTGTGAATGACTTGATCATTTACAAAGGGCGGATTTTTCTGGTTCCTGATTCAGAGTTGAGGGATACAATTCTAAGAGCCTTTCATGATTTTCCTATGGCGGGCCATCCCGGTTATTTGAAAACATATAAGCTGGTTCGGGAACGGTTTACTTGGAAAGGGCTAAAGTCTGATGTTCTTCAGTATGTTCGAGAGTGTTTTGTTTGCCAGCAGAACAAGCAGGAACACACATATCCTGATGGATTGCTTCAGCCACTTCCAATACCTGACAGGAAGTGGGAGTGTTTATCGATGGACTTTATCACGGGTTTGCCGAAAGCCCAAGGTAAAGATTGCATTTACGTAGTTGTCGATCGGCTGACAAAATATGCACACTTTTTTCCGATCACTTCTACATTCACGGCATCGCAGACTGCAGAGCTCTTCTTCAGAGAGGTATTCCGGCTACATGGGTTGCCTCCGACTATAGTCAGCGATAGAGATAGTCGGTTCATGAGCAACTTTTGGCAAGAGCTGTTCAGACTTTGTGGGACCGAACTGACACCGAGTACCAGCTACCATCCACAGACAGATGGACAAACGGAAATTGTCAATAAGTGGGTGGAAGGTTATCTACGCAATTACATAGTTGGACAACAGAGAGCTTGGGTGAGGTGGATATACCTCTGTGAGTATTGTTATAACTCTACTCACCACATGACTATACAGATGACGCCCTTCATGGCATTGTATGGGTATGAGACGCCCAACCTTTTGGATTTGATACTGAGTGATAGCAGAGTGCCTAGCGCAGGTGATCTGATGCAGAGTCAGCAGGACATTTTGAGGTCTCTCTGAGACAATATCCAGTGGGCACAGAATCAACAGAAGCAGTATGCTGATCAGAAAAGGGTTGAGTGTTCTTTTGCAGTGGGTGACATGGTGTATCTCATGTTACAGCCATATCGTCAGTCTACTTTGCGGAAGAGTGGTGCAGAGAAGTTGAAACCTCGTTACTATGGTCTATTCCGTGTTATCAGACGAGTGGGCGAGGTTGCTTATGAGTTGGACTTACCGGCGGATAGCAGGGTTCATAACGTATTTCACGTCTCACGCCTGAAGAAGGCATTGGGTCAGCATGTGATTCCCTCTCCAGTACTGCCACCCCTTGATGATGAGGGGAAGTTGATATTAGTGCCTGAGGCCATCCTCGATGTTAGAGAGAGACATCTTCGGAGGCGGGTTATCAGAGAGTATTTGATCAAATGGAGAGACTTGTCGGTTGAGGATGCTACTTGGGAGTCAAAGGAGATTTTACAGCATCTAGAGCTGAGATTGCTTGAGGACAAGCAATTTCAGGGAGGGTGGACTATAATGTCCCCTTCCTAGGCAATACCGTTGTGTCAGAAGTTAGCTTATTATTCAGATCCTCGTAGGCTGGCAGAAGTGTTTAGAGGATCACTTGAGGCAGTTATCCAGTGTTGGGAACATCACTTTAGCAGTTGATTCAGGTTTGGGCTTCTGCAGACACTCACAGAGCGATTTAGAGGTACTTACTATTTATAGTAAGTCAGGCAGGCAAGAGTTGCTATTTTTAGCAGGGCACCTGATTTAGCTGATCAGCTTAGTATCGACCCGGTTTGATGATTGGTTGAGCAAATAGGGGTTTTTCGAAGCATTTAATAATAATTGAAGGAATAATTAATTTGACTTTATAATATAAAGTCATTTTAATGAAATATTAAAGTTAATATTTAAATTGCAAATTATAAAGTATTTTTAATACTTTATAAGGAAGGGAAAAATTTAATATTTAATGAGTTTAATACTCATTAAAATAAAAGGGATGCCATTTAATTAAATATTAGCCTAAGTATTGAAAAAGGGCGAATTTATATTATTAAATGCATTTTAATGGATTTTTATGAGAGAAGGTCGAATTTTTGAGGATATATATTCTTTCAAAGGCAAATCGAACTCATTATGTGATTATTCTAATTTGTCTTATTTCATCTCTCAGAGAGCATTGGGGTTTGAGAAACGAGGGTTTCTGTAGATCAACAGGTTTTGAAGAACGTTCCCTCTTTAGAATCTGACATACTGAGACTGTGAAATACCAGTTGAAGATTGTCAACAGGGTGACTTCACTTAGAGGTTACAGTTGTGCTTATTGATTTGATTCAGGAAGGGTTTTGAAGGAGATTATTCATCAGATACTGGGGCGACTTAATTGAGATCTTTTCCCAGTGGTTTGGCACACTTCCCAAGAAGGTACGGATTTCCTTCGTGCTGGTACAGGCCGTACATTTGCTACAGCCAGGGACGTACTTCATCTCCAGAGTAAATCACTTTGCCTTTTTACCTTCTGTCTTTTGCAAAGTGGACGCCTAGGATTTTTGGAGCTATTTCATCAGTTTCGAGGTGGGAGATTGCATCATTTCTTTCAGCCGTACCATCTCAGTCTCTCTTTCTGGCGCCTGCAAGCTTATCCAGGTTTTCCAAATAAAAGCTTGCCTTTTGTCTGATTGTTTAAATATTACAGTTGTAATCATTTGGAAAGGTTAATAAATCATCTAGCTTCAAGATCTAAGCTATACTCTATTGTTTAGAAGCATCTGGTATTTTATTTTATTTTTCCAGTCATTTCTTTGCAAAATCGCAAATTCTTCTTTTATTGCAAAAACACCAAAAAATAAAAAAAACAGAAAAACACAAACAAACTTCAGTATTATTGGCCAGTGATCGGGTTGAGAGACACCTGGTCTCTTACAATTCACCCCCACCCCGTTTCTCTGTATTCCAGGTATTCAACAATAGGGACAACCGCTTCCTCAGTGCTTTCTGGCAAGAGTTATTTAGATTGTCGAGTGCAGAGTTGACTCTGACTACCAACTATCACTCTTAGACAAACGGGAAGACAAAGATAGTGAATAGGTGGATTGAGGGTTATCTACGCAACTATGTTGCTGGGAAGCAGAGGGCCTGGGTCAGAGGGTTACACTTGGGTGAGTATTGCTATAATACCACCTACCACATATCCTCACCCTTGAGCGCTTTGTATGGATATGAGGCTTTTCATTTATGGATGTGGCATTTGGTGATAGTTGGGCGCTCAAGGCCAACGATTGGATTTAGGAGAATCAAGATATCCTTAAGTCACTTAAGGATATTAATTGTAGCACACTCAAAACCAACAAAAGGTTTATGCGGACAAACATAGGACTAAGCGTACCTTTGACGTTGGGGATTTGGTCCATCTTCGCCTTCAGCCATACAAACAATCCTCTTTGAAGAGGAGTGGTGTCGAGAAGTTGAAACCGAGGTTCTATGGCCCTTACAAGATCATCAGGAGAGTGGGAGAGGTGGCTTATTAGCTGGAGCTATTAGAGAGCAGCAGGATTCATAACGTGTTTCATGTATCGTGCCTCAAGAAGGCACTTGGATAGTAGGTTACAATTTCAACAAAGCTTCCACTTCTTGATGAAGAGGGCAAGTTGATCTTGATTTCGGATGAGATTTTGGATGTTCGCGAGAGGAAGTTGAGAAGTAGAACAATCAAGGAGTATCTTATTAGATGGAAGGATCTACCAAGGGAAGATGCCATGTGGGAGAATGAGTAGATCCTTCAGCATCCTAATTTGAAATTGCTTGTGGGCAAACAATTCTAGGGAGGACTATAATGCCCCCTTCCAATTGATAATCCGGATGACTTAATGGCTTATTTAATTCTTGTAATCCATTAAATAAATTAAGGGAGTTAATTATTGGTTATTTAATATTATTTTTCTCAAGTAAATAATATGAATAATATTAATTAATTAATATTTATTTAAAGTGATTAAAGTGGGACATATAAAATTATAAAGTCACTATATTTTTATTTCCCTCCTAAAGTCAAGTTCAAATATTTTGGAGGAGCTTTCACGGGAAGATATATGAATTGATTTTTGGAAGCTCATTTTCATTATTGGAGTTTATATTTCTTCTCTTTTTGCTGAGAGCTCTTGTGCTTGAAGTTTTGGGGTTTCAGTGGTGAAACGATTCCACCCTAGCCTGTGGAAATTGATCAAATTTGTGAGTCTCCTTCGGAGACAAATTTGTAGAGTAATCGATATATCTGTTCAAATCATATTCAAATCCCTTCTTTAGTGTTGCTGGTCGATATATATTACTTAGAATTGGGGGGTTGATTCTTTATGTTAAGGAGGTTGTGACATTTTCAATACCTATTGCTGGAGGTCGTTGTCATTGCAGTGCCGCTGCTTTTATTATATTGTTATTAATCTGCTCCAGCATCGTGGGCTATATTATGGTGCAGCTTTGTGTAGTTTTTGGGTCATTTTGGGAGTCTTTCATTGACAGCACCTTTATTTATTCCCACCACTACTCATATCTACCGCCACCTTCATTGGGAGAGTGGTTGTATCTTTTAGTTGCTGACTGGGAGCCAGCGTGGAAGTCAGCAGGGTCAAAGGGATATTCAAACAAGGCTGCGTCACATACTTTTACCCTTGCAAAGGCTGCCACACGTATTAAAGGCAAAACGTGGCTTGTGGGTGGAGTTGATGCCAATGGTCGGAGTGCTGAAGACAGCGAATGAATGTTATTTCCTGTGTATGCAAAACTTTGAAATATAATTATACATATTTTCTGGTACTAGAATTCTGAGTATATGTTGCAATTGTAAAAGAGATTATTTATTATTATCATTTTGCTGAATGAAATATGGGGTCTACTATGTGAATGACAAAAATGTTTGCAATAATAGTTGACTGAAAATTAAATATTGCAATAGAATTATTCATTTCACTTGAAGTCTGAAATTTAGCACTGGCACTTTAAATTAATATTCGTTGACAACATGCTTTCATTGTCAAGCGAATAGAGATAAACTGTAAAAAGCTTCCTATCAGGCATGAGGGTCTTTACAATAGGAGGTGGCAAAACAGTCCATGTTTCCAAATTTCAGTTACACAGTGGGTATGCTGAACCCAAAAACTAATATATAGGGGAGAGAGGCCAGTAGTCGTGCGGGGTCCAATAGTCGTTCAGTCAATTGTGATTGTTCATATCAATACTAAAATGAATTAATATTATATCTTATATATATTCATTTCACATATTAATCAAAATATTACCAAATATGTGACATTATGGGACCAATAGTTGTTCAAGTAAAAAAAACATAAATACATTCATGAACAAGTGAAATAAATATTTTTTTGTCTCAAATAAAATATCTATAGTATCCACTAGGTATAAGTGTCATTTATAAAATTAAATGCTCATTTGATAAAATAAGACACTCATTTAACAAGTATTGTTATTATAGTGAACAAATATTGTTCTTATGTGTACAACTACTGGGATAGCAATGTACAAGCATTGGAGTATTTAATATTAATAGTTTGTCCTATCACAAATATAAAATGTGAGCACAATAAATACCATGTATTTTTTCAATAAATGTGAAGGATTTTCAAAAAGTTTTAGTGTTCAACTATTGGTCCATTTTTGTTTGATATAAGTTGTAATTTAAATAATTATGTGTGGTTTTTATAACAACAAATAGTTTTTATGTGTTCAACTATTGGTCCATTTGTGTTGAATATAAAAGCTAGAGATAACAAAGATTTATGGTTACCAATAGGTATTTGGTCCATTTAAGTTCATATAAGTTTTATTTTAAATAAAGATATGATATTCTACAAGCAACAAATGATATTTTTTTGTTCGACTACTAGGGGTACCATGATTAAGATTTGGTCGAATCTTTAAAAAGCCAAATTTTGGACACTTCTCAGTAGATGTGCTGATGTGGCAAGTTGCATGATGAGTCAGACCTCCAAACCTTAGTTATAGATAGATAAGAGGCTAGTCCACATTTAGAAAAAAAACAAAGGTCCTATGATATTCTAGCCAATCACTACATGCTAACGAAGTTAGCCCGCACGACTACTGGCCTCTCTCTCCTAATTCAATTAATTTTTAGAAAAGATTATTTGAGAGGAGCTGTGCAGTTTGCTGACTGCGGGTCTATTCTCTAATCATATTTCAGTTTTATACTTCCTTCATGTACACAGCCTTGCTTATGCACATGGTTGAATGGATGGTTTTTATGATACATGGAGTATTTGGAACCATTGCTAGGTAGCAAATTCATTTGATTCCTGCACGAAGATCTATGTTGGTTAATCATAATTTTACTGATTAGTCCAATCACAGATTATAACTGAATCTGACTTGTTTCATATTATAAATTCCCTCCAGCATCTCATTATCATTCCTCAATAATTTATTTATTTATTTTTCCAAATGGTTTCCCTTATTCTTTTGAATCTTGAAAGTTGAAATGACCTTTTCAAACTAAATATTAACAGTCTATGGCAATGCCTCTTAGAACCACCGGAAACACCTTCATTCAGTATTCCTTCTCATAACTAGCCATTGGCAGTCCTTATAGCTTCACAAGTGTTAATGACGGGCTGTCTCTTGGTCATCATTGCTTGTTAACATCATAAATAATTGTTGATCACTGGGTGGCATCAAAATTGCCATGATATTGATAGATTGTCTCTCATGAATTCCTTTCTGTAAGTGCTTCAGTCTGGCCTCTCTCCATTGGGCAGCCTGAAATAACATTCTCCTTTGGTAGAACAGCTAGGCTGTATCTAACACGGAATCCATTATTTGGCATTGCTTGTCCTAATATATTCAACTTGATTTAATGTGAGCTGTGTGATCCTTGCAACTTGCTAATCTAAGTTGCTATTTTGATCCATACTTCATCTGATTCTAGATTAATTCTTGGTTCCTTGACATTGTCAGATTCTAGTGAATCCCATGCCAGGACTATTGCATTGAAAGGGATTAAGTTTCTCTCTAATTCTTCGTACCTTTCAGCTTCTTTAATCACTAAGCCTTCTTCACTTGGGACAGTTTCTTGGACTACTGTTGTAAACCTTTGAGTTCCATTGACCTACTCTGGGCAGTTGTCATTGTTCACATTCATATAATTTCTTTCAAAGTACCCCTCAAACAAACTGATTAAGATGATCTCAATACTGATTGTATTTATCCATATCTTTAAAGACATTAGGTGGGTTGGGTATGGGTTTATTTTGCCAGATATCTTTCTTGATTTCAATATGGTAATTTGGCTTCTCAGACTTATGGGGGGAGTAGTTGTCCTTGCGGCAAATTCTGGTGGAGCATGGACACCGATTGGAGATGTTACAACTACTATGTTGTGGATACATGGACATATCTCGAGCTCAAGAACAATACAAGTACTGCAATTTTTCCTTTTTCCATTTTAATGTCGTAGTATTTAAGGTGCATGATTTTCAATTAGATGGACTAGAAAAAAATGTACTTTATTATATTGAATTCTGTGATCATTGTTAGCTTTGGTTGTTATCAATGAGCATCACTGTTTTTTATGCATATGGTTTTCCAATGGTATGCGTTTTCAAACATGTATTTGGGAAAATGATAAATTGTATTTACATAGGTTGGCAAAGTGTGCTCTGATAAGCTTAATGTCATTGGTACTTTGAAACACAAATCAATTGTGCTCTCTTTAGAATAGAATGATATACACATATGGGTGTGTGTGTGTGTATAATATACATACTTATGGGTATATATACACACAGACATATAATATTGTAAAGGAAAAGGACCTTTCCCTAAACTTAATCTAGGCTAACTAAATAAATGCAAGCAATTAAGCATAAATCAACCTAGGTTGACTTAATGACAATTAGGTATGATAAATCAGAATAATTTACCATTTTAGGAAAGTAATTACAAAAGAGGAATGTATTTAGCTCTAGGAATGACCTTAAAGATAATTCTGACATAGATGTTGATTTTGATGATCTGATATTGAAAATTGATAACTCGAGTGTGTTCACCATTTGGATTTCTAAGCAAAGTTGTCACTATCTCTGGAATGAATCCATGGTTTGGATCATTTCTACATGGTTTTGGATCATTTCTACAAGCATGGATCTGTTCTGTAGGCTATGGATTTGATCTTGCTACTTGCACAATTCTGCTACTTGGTTCACCTTGTATCCTGCTTCTATTTGTTGTCAAGGATTGGTGGTATTTAAGGATATCTTAAGGAAGCTTCTGCATCACTAGGGGACAAGTTCCCCTAGGTCAACCTCTAGGAGAAATATGCTTTACAGTCATACTAAAGATCAGCAGGAAACAAGCAAGCGTGCAACTATCCTAGATAATGGTTCATAAGTAAATGTTGTTTCTTTTAGTGCACCAAACAAAGTGTTCTAATAAATGCTCATTGAATGCAAATTATATTTGATAGTGCTTGTGGATGCCCTCGATGTCTAAACAAAATACAATTGAGTGCCTTAAAATGCAAGTACATAGCAATAATCATGTGAAACATGTACAAGTGGGCTGGCTTACAGTGGGAATAAAATAGGCAGGAGTTAGCCAAAATTTGAACTTGAACTTTTGAATTTTAGTGGTTAGATCTGTGGGTGTGGAATCAACCCCATGCTTGCAATATTGACCGATGACATGGGAGTGGTACTATCTAATCGGGGAATGAATGTTTAGACATGGAGAATGCAGTAAACATTAGGTGCATGGTAAAGAATTTAGGAATATATAATGTATGGTTGGGATATGTGGGAATGTGTGTAAATAGGGATAGGTGAAGGATTGAGGAATGGACCCAACTTTGCACAAGATTGTGCTATTTGTTGATATACAATTGCATTAAAATATTCTTGCAAAATGGACACAAAACTAAATGAGAATGGGCACGGGTATGCAAATTTTACCATTGTTAGCATTTTAATTTGTCTCTTACAAGGTAACACAAAATGAAATGGCACATTTGTAGAACTTTCCTTCAAATCATAACAGGAAACTCCCTAAGACCTAACTAAACCTAAAGCTAACCCCAAATTAAAACTATAGATAGATTTTACAAGTATTCACACTGTACGAGATTTCAATTGAGGGTTTTGCATGAAAGGAAATTACTATCTGCCTATGTTTTTTCCCTAGATGCATGTGCTAGACTGTTAATAGTCGAGCATTATAAACGAGGTTTTCAGATATTAAGGAAAACAAATATTCAAGAACAAACTAACACAACTTTTTACTAGCTAAAACAAAGACCAGTATTTTATATTAAAAATGTATTTGATGGGAAAAGAGATGAATACTTACTAACTAGTTTTGAAACAAAGGTCAATAGATCTTTATCAACAAGAGAGTATCAAATAGATGAACATCACAGGATTTCAAGAAGCAAATAGTTAACCCGCATTCAAAGTTATAATTTAAAGAGACACACTTCACTAGTACAAAACTTGACCAAATGTAATCTTTTTCCAATTATAATGAAATTACAAACATAAATTTCATGATCACTTCTGCTAAACAATAGTTTCTGAAGTATAAGCCTAGTTTGAACTATCATTAAGAGTTTATGTGCATAAAGTACTTATTCACTGGCTAAAATAAAGAGCTTCTAGAGATTTATGAAATAATAATAAAATATCCTAGGATGTAAGAACCCCTCTATAATTTCACCAAGATCATGCATTCCTCCTCATACACATTTTGTCAAACACTTTGCATACTTCCTTAGGTTAAGAGGTTTTCTTTTGCAATTCAGATTTTTTTCAGATTGTAAAGGGTGTATTGTATGATATTGATGCCAA
Organism: Sequoia sempervirens; assembly: GCA_007258455.2. Classification (NCBI taxonomy): domain Eukaryota; kingdom Viridiplantae; phylum Streptophyta; class Pinopsida; order Cupressales; family Cupressaceae; genus Sequoia; species Sequoia sempervirens. The sequence continues at coordinate 128,626 of VDFB02334419.1, read as the reverse complement.
ATGAATGATAAATAAAACACAAAGTAACATACATTCATATGCTGGAAGGACAATATGAAATCTTAGCATAAAATCTATTAATATAAATCTGAAAACAAGTATTTAACAGTCCAGCTCTGACGTCTTTATTTGTATTGAAATGTGCAACTGCAGACAATGGTTGACCAAATCTGATACAACCTGATTAATTATAGGCTGCAAATGAGCTCAAAAATTTTCCATCAAAAGAATCCTTCAAGCACTTCAGAAAATCCCTGATATTATGCCCTATGATTGCTCCAAAAATCTGCAAAATAAAATCACCTAGATCTGCAATTTTTTCTCTTTACCCAATGGCAATAATTTTGCCAAAAATGGTGATGAACACACAACAATTTCCTGGTATTGTAGCACGACATTGTAGCACAGCATTTGTGATGAGCCCTGCTGGCTCTCAACTCAAACCCCAATATTTTCTTAAATCTTAATGTGTTTTTTTACTATGTAGCCGGTTCGCCAGGTTCTGGCCTGGGTCCTGGTCTGGGTTCGCACTGGGTCCGGGTCCTGGTCCGGTCCCTCTGCTGGTTCGACCAGGGTCCTTGCATTTGGGCCTTGGTTCGCCGGTGAAGAACCCGGGAGAACCCGAGCAGAACCCAAAGCGAACCCGAGCAGAACCCACGCGTCTGGGCGGCAAAAAGGCATTTTTTTTTTTTTATTGTTTCCTTCACTTTGACTTTGACCCACGCCTATGGGAACCCTAAAAGTGACCTCTAAAACATATTAAACACCTAAACTACCTCATTTTCATTCATTTGTTTCGCAAACAAGCATTTCATTCCAAGAGGCTGAGTTCTTATTTTAACTTGTTGGATTGACAAAAGGAGTTGAATATTGATTGTTGAAGCTTCTACAACGATTGCATTGCCATTCGTACAGATTTGCAAGTGTTCATTGGCTGCTACAAAGATTGTTGAAGATTATTTTTGCAAAAAGGTATGTTTTTCTCATTTTTTTCTCATTTTTTCATTCTTTTTTTTGTTGTTTTACAAACAGAAACTTTGTTTTGCATCTTTTTTTTTCTGTTCTTCTATGAATGTATACATTGTGCAAGATTCAAAAGAGCTAGGTTTTAATTTTTAAAAAATTATTATATTTTGTTTTCATTCAAATTTTGAATGTGTTGTTTGCAAAACAAATTGCCATAGGAATCACAATGTCAATGGGTTCTACCTCCGGCTCCATAGCTAAACTAAACCCAAAGTTCAAAACAAGTGCAAATTCTCCTCTATGGCAGTATGTTGAAATGATAAGACAGCTTCTAGGTGGTGGTGGTTATGTTTGGAAATGCAGTGGGTGTGATGTTCAATATTCTAGTTCATACCATAGGATGAAAGCACATTTGTGTGGCATAGGTGGAAAAGGCATCTCACCTTGCCCTGGAAAGAAAGATGCCCCTATTCAACCTAAGACAATTGCAAAATACATTATGGAGCAAGAACTAGCAGATCAACGGGAAGCCCAAAAAAGAAATCACCCTTTGTTAAATAAAAAATCAAAGGGAATGCAGCCCCCATCTAATCCCAATCGCAATATTGTGGTAGAAGACCACCCATTTATGGCCATTCCAAATCTTCAAGCTCAAAGTGCACAACCTTTTGCAAACAAGAGAGCAAAGGGACCTTTGGAAGTTGCATTTCAAAATGAGAGTAGAGCCCTTGCCGACCAATGTGTAGCAAGATGCATATATGCCAATGGACTATCTTTTAATGTTGTTCGTTCTCCATATTGGAAAGAGATGTTGAGAACGGTTAATGAAGCTCCAAAAGGGTACAAGGGCCCGGGTTATGAGAAGGTGCGTAGCACTTTATTGGAAAAGGAGGTTGAGTTGGTTGAAGATGCATTGAAGCCTATAAGAGATTCATGGGTTGAGACAGGTGTGTCCATTGTTTCAGATGGTTGGAAGGACTCAAAAAATCGGCCTTTGATCAATGTCATAGCGGTGTCCCCTAAAGGGGCAATGTTTTTGAAAGCCGTGGATTGTGAGGGGCAAGTAAAAGATGGGCAATTTATTGCTAATATTCTTATTGCAGCCATTGAGCAAGTGGGAGCCCGCAACGTTGTTCAAGTTGTAACGGACAACGCGAAGAATTGTAGAGCTGCAGGGTTGTTGGTTGAGGAAAGATATTCACATATCTTTTGGACACCTTGTGCGGTCCATTCACTCAATCTTATGCTGCAAAAGATTGGGAATAAAATTGAATGGATCAAACAATTGTATACTGAGGCTGAGGACATTCAGATGTTCGTCACCAACCACCACTTGTCTCAAGGGATCTTTAGAACATTTTCAAAATTGGAGCTATTGAAGGTAAGAGAAGTAATATTTACATTTGTCATTTTCTGATTTTCATAATTTGATTGTTCAATCTAATTTAAATTCTTCTTTAAAGTTTATTTTTAAATATTAATTATTTTTTTTTAATTTGCAATAGGTTGCAGAAACCCGCTTTGCCTCTAATACAATCGTCTTGAGACGACTTGTGAAAGTTAGGCAAGCACTTTCTAGCATGGTAATTAGCACCAATTGGTCTATATGGAGGCAAAGCAGCACTGAAAGAGCAACAAGAATTAAGAGCATGATATTAGATGACTCATGGTGGGATCGTGTGGAGTATCTCCTTAGCTTCACCGAGCCCATTTTGAGTATGATTCGCTATACTGACATGGACAAGCCATGCATTGGACAAATATATGATGGTATAGACTCAATGCTTGAGAAGATCAAGTGCACCATAAATGCAAGAGAGCAAGACCCTGAAGAGACTTTCTTCAAACAAGTGCATACAATTGTTGAAGAAAGATGGAACAAAATGACAACTCCATTACACCTTCTTGCCTTTGCATTGACTCCAAAATACTACAGCTCTCAGGTTCTTTCACAACCAGGAAGGCTTCCTCCATATAGAGATTTAGAAGTGGCTGAAGGGTACAAGGCAGCATTTGTGAGACTCTTCCCTGATCGAGATTTGCGGAGTGTAGTCACGGATGAGTTCACTGATTTTGTGCACTCAAATCATCTAGATGTTGATGCCTCCCGTGATAGGTTCTTAAAGGATGCTCATTCTTGGTGGTACTTCCATGGACAATACTTCCAAAATTTGCAGCCCCTTGCAATCAAAATTTTATCACAAGTAAGTTTAATAAATTTTCATATTTTAGTTTTAAAAGTTTCATAATTCCATTTATAAATTTTTAATTGTTTACTTTGTCTTCATAGGTTGCTAGTTCATCCGCATCTGAGAGGAATTGGAGCACATATTCTTTCATCCACTCAGTAAAGCGCAATAAATTGCTGTCAAAAAAAGCGGAGAACTTAGTATATGTGCATTCCAACTTGCGTCTCCTTTCACACAAACAACCTAACTACAAGGAAGGGGAGACGAAGTTGTGGGATATAGTGCCAGAGGATACTGACTTGGATGCTTGCAGTTCCCAACATATTGCATATGAGGATGAGGATATCCAACAGGAGCATGGGCACATTAGTAGTGCTAGTGATGGTGCCATTGGCACTACTTGTGATTCATCTAGTCTTCCTACATCTAATGTCAATGTTGACATTGATATGGATGATCTAGAGAATCCATATGATGATTAAAACTTTGAAAGTGTTGTAATATTGAACTTGAAGTTTGAACAATGAATATTTATCATGCATGTTTTAAATGACATTCAAGTTTATGGTGGTTTTGTTGTTTATATGATGTTATTAGTTATGTGATATTCTAATCCTAATTCATGCTTCTAGGCTGCATATATATATATATATATATATATATTTTTTTTTACATATTTTGTAATTTGTACTAACGAACCCAAGACGAACCGAACCCACCCCCCAAAAAATTTTGCCGAACCGGTGAACCGAACCCGCGAACCCGAACCCGAACCCGAACCGGCTACTTAGTTTTTTTAGTTTTTTAAGAGAAAGTTTGTAGACAGAAGAGAAGGGGCGCATCATATAAAAGCTCATAAATTGAGAAACAGAGCTATTTTCTACAGAATGTAAATGCAGAAGGTATTATTTAACAATAACCAATAGATCACAAGTGCTAAACATTCTAGAATGTCTCCAGATTATTTATTTAAAGAAGTAAGCCAACTCGCCAGCCAAGAATGGTGAAAACTGGCATATGTGGTGTAATGTCCCCTTCTAGTTGACATCTCTCAGTGCTTAAGATTAGCCTATTATGTGACCCTCGTAGGCTGATAAGGTGGATAGAGGGTCTTGTTGAGGATTGGTTTGGGTTCAGTTGGTAGAATCATTCAGTTTGGCTTTTGTTCGGGGTCGTTTGGACATCATTTGCTTGACTTACTATTTTTAGTAAGTGGAGACACTCAGTAGAGCACCCCTGCTATTTTTAGTAGTATGGTTTGGTCGTATGCGGATTCAGTCACTTATCATCTGGCTTCAGACGGTTCGTCAAATGGACCTGTTTTGAGAGAGATATTAATATTTATTTGCTAAAATAAATATTAATTAATTTTAAGCTTATATTATAAAGTTATAATATAATTAAATATTATAACTTAAGTGACTTATTGGAAGGGGTCGACCAACATGAAGAAGGGGCCAGTTTTCAATTATTATTTATAATTAAAAAGTGCGCTCAAACTATGGAAAAATTAAAAGAATTCAAAGTTTATTTAAATGATGCTTTTTGGGGAAAATCGACCCAACTGAGGAATTATAAGTTTCTTTGAGAGAAACTCATTTTTATTATGTTATGAAATCGAATTTTTACCAAGTACTTCTTGAGAGAACAGAGCCTAGGGTTCCAGTTTTCATTTTGCATTGGAGAACGAACCATCTTCAGTGTCTGCAGTTCAAAGGCTGTGAAATATCAGCTGATTTATTGCTTGTCAGAGAGATAACTTCATCCAGAGGTTATTACAGAGCTTCATTTGCAAGTTTAGATTCAAGGTCTTGGTACGAATTTCTTCCTGGAGGTGATTCTTTTTTCACAGGCATCCATTTCTAAACCCCAGGCAAACAAGCAAAGGCCGTACGATTTCTTTAGTGCTGGTTGGAGGCCGTACAAACTACAGGGAGAGGCGTCTTTTCATCTGGAGCCAAAATGCCTATCTTTTCAGCTTCTATCCATCTCCAAAGGTGACGCCCCGGCAAGAGGAGGACTTTCAGATAAATCTTAAGTAAGAGAAGTCAGTGTTGCAAGCTGGCCATACCATTTATCCTTCATCCAAGCGGCTGCAATCAGGTTTTTGAATATGACATTTGGCTTTGTTTTTTTATCTGCATGTCAGTGGGCTATCATTGTAATCATCTGGAAAGAACAATAACATGTATGCTAGCATTTTCAAGGATTATCCACTTCAGTTTTCGCTCATTTGAATTTATTAGATTTTTAGAAATATTTCTTTCAAAATCGCACCTTCATTATTGCATGCAAAAAAACCAAAACATTCAGGAAACAAAAAAAATACACATAGATCCGGAACAGTGAGAACAGGGGTTTCTACATGTGGTCGCCTGGCCTCTAGATTTGAGTTCTCCCTCTTCAAAACAGGATACAAGCTCTTGAGAAAGGTAGACGCCAAAGATGGAAGACAAATAGAAGCCAAAAGAAAGGCGTTTGAACTAGATACTTCACATGCCTCCCTAAATGGGCACATTTCCTAATGCAAATAGTACGGCCAAGGTAGAAACCAAAAGAAACACTCTGAAAAGCTGAAATCTGTAGAAGATGGCGACTCTGGATGAAGTAACCCTCTTCCTTATTGCCAACAACTGAATACTGAATGATAGAACCCTGATTGAAGCATGTAGAACCTCTGTATGAAGCTCTCACAATTGCACAAATTCGACTGGTCTCTCACAGTCTCAAAAGTGCTCAACATTGAAGAGATATCGTTCTCCAATGGAAGATTGCTCAAAACCCTAATCACAGGTAAAAGCACAGAAGGAAACCCAAAGCAAAGTTGAAATAATGAAGAATGATGTTCTCATTGCCCAAAAATGCCTTATATTAAGAAGGCACGCATTTCCAAGAAGATACGCCCTTTTCCATCATTTAAAACTTTTAAAATATTATTAAGTCCTATTCAATAGTTATGAACTTAATATTTGGCGCCCACTTAAATGATTAAGTGATTTAATTTTAAATCACCCTTTTTATGAATATTTAAGTGATATAAAAGGGATAAAGTCAATTTGACTTTATAATAAAATAATAAGTTAATTAATAACTTAAATCACTTAAATAAACATAACTTCCTCAAATCTCCATAGAATTCTGTGCCGTCAGAAGCTGTCAACTCCTGAACTGCCAAGGCCTGCTGTGAACCAATCACTGAGCTCTAAAAATGAGAACGATCAACCCCTCTAGAAAACACCACTGACCCTCTAACCAATCCAGTTAGCCCACAAGGGTCCAAAAAAAGGCTAACACATTGTTCCCGAGAACTGACTAGAGCGGGGACATTACAGCATTGTAGTGGTACAAAACACTGTAGCATCCGAACGGAATATTGAAGCAGCAATACAGAACACTGTAGCAGCGGTACAAATTACTGTAGCATGCTTTCAAAATTCATAAAATTTTCAAAATCTTCAAAATTGTCTCTGCAGCAATTTATTCTTTGAATCTTCAATCCTCCATAAACTAATCAAATAAGTACAAGTGTGAATTTTGAAATGAATCCACCCAATAGGCTGAATGGGTTTTCGTCCAAACAACAATCCTACCCAAGTGTTTTCATCTTAGGGCACACTGAACTTGCAAACACAAGCCCCCCAAAATTCTCTGATAGAAAATACCAAAACCAAGATGTCCAAAAGACTTGCTCTCATCTCTTTTGAAAGGTTCAATTGAGTCTTCTAGAAGAATCTAATTTAACCTCTTCAAGGCTTCTAGAAGAACACTTTATTTAATAGTGACTTTATAATATTTATTATTATTTTTCTTTAAGTCACTTTAATTAAATTAATTAAAAATAAAGCTATCCTCATAATTTAATTTATTTAGACAACTTTATAAATAATTAATTTAATTTTATTCCCTTATAATTCCTGATCATAGCCTATGGGAATAAAATAGGCTAGATGGCCTTGTTGGATGATCATTCGGAAAAGGGGACATTACAGTCCTCTCTTCTTGGAATCGCTTTCCCTCAAGCAATTGCAAATTTGGATGTTGCAAAATTTGTTCATCTTCCCATGTAGCATCCTTGATAAGCAAGTTCCCCCATCTAATCAAATACTCATTGATCACCCTGTTTCTCAATCTACGCTTCCTCATATCCAAGATAGCATCAAGCACCAAAACCAAATTTCCCTCCTCATCTAAAGGTGGAAGCTCTGGAGAAGATATAATGTGTTGCCCAATTGCCCTTTTTAGGCGAGATACATGAAATACATTATGAATTTTGCTATCTTCAATAAATTCTAGCTCATACACAATCTCTCCAACTCTCCTCACAATCCTGTAGGGGCCATAAAATTGAGGCTTCAACTATTTTGCACCACTCTTCTTCAATGTAGATTGTCTGTATGGTTGGAGGCACAAGAAAACCAAATCACTAACCTCAAATGTCCTCTCAACCCTGCGCTTATCAACATATCCATTTTGTTGATTCTGAGCACGGTGAAGATTCTCATTAAGGGACTTGAGAATATCTAGGCTATCTTTCATCAACTCTCTTGCCTTAGGAGCTCGACTGTCATCAAATGCTAAATCTACAAAAGACATAGCATCATACCCATAGAAGGCTCTAAATGGTGACATGGCTATTGCCATGTGATAGGTGTTATTGTAACAATGCTCTGCCAAATGCAACCACCTAATCCAAGCCTTTTTTTGCATCACAACATAATTGCATAAATACCCTTCCACCCATTTATTTATAATCTCCGTCTGTCCATTTGTCTGTGGGTGGTAGCTAGTGCTCATGGTCAACTTAGACCAACCAATCTAACTAGCTCCTGCCAAAACACACTAAGAAATTTACTATCCTGATCGCTGACAATGGTCTTCAGAAGTCCATGAAGTCTAAACACCTCTCTAAAGAATAACTCTACAACCTAGGGTGCCCTATAATCAGCTGAAATAGCAAAGAAATGTGCATACTTAGTTAATCTGTCAACAACCACATATATGCAATCCTTGCCTTGGACTTTCGGAAGACCTGTAATAAAATCCATAGATATACTCTCCCACTTCTGCTTAGGAATGGGTAATGGCTGAAGTAAACCTGGGAGAAAAGTATGCTCAGATTTGTTCTGCTGACAAGTGATACACTCTCTAACATAACGCAAGACATCACCCTTGAGACCTTTCCACGAGAATCTCTCCCTAATATGCCTGTAGGTTTTGAAGAACCCTGGATGTTTCACTAGAGGAGTATCATGAACAACCCTCAAAATCTTAACCTTCATCTTAGATTCAAGTACCAAATATAACACAACATTAATCACCTTATACTTATCATCCTGAATCTTACCGTCCATGAGCTCACATGCAAATGTATTCTTGGAATACTCAACCAAAAGGTGAGCCTTACAATTAGCTGAAATCTTTGGCATAGAGCAAAGTGTGCATTTCTTGGATAATGCATCTGCTACAACATTCTTCTGACCCTTAACATATTCAATATCGAAATCATATGCCTGAATTTTACTCACCCACTTTTGTTGGCACCCATTCAAATCCTTTTGCTCCAAAAAGTATCTCAAACTGTTGTGGTTTGTCAGTTGTGTTCGTCCTCATCACAATTTTTTACCCACCAAATACTACCTAACTTTGCCAACACATGCATGATGTCAAGCATCTTCTTATCGTAGGTGGAATATAATTGCTCCACATCTCTTAGCTTTCTACTCTCATAGGCTATGGGATATCTATTTTGTACAAGCACGACACATATCCCTTCACCTGATGCATCACACTCTATTACAAACGGTTGAGAAAAATCCGGTGAGGTCAACACTGGACAAGTGCTCATCACGTCCTTAAGTCTATAAAATGTAGCTTGAGCCTCATCTGACCATTTGAACGCCCCCTGCTTAGTGAGATCCGTAAGAGGTGTTGCCAAATGAGAAAACCCCTTGACAAATTTCCTATAATAATTGCATAACCCGAGAAAACTCCTCAAATTTGAAACCTTCCTCGATTGTGGCCAATCCAAAATGGCAAGTATCTTCTCCTGGTGCACCTTCACTCCTCCACCAATCACATGTCCCAAATATAAATTTTTTGTCATTCCAAATTCACATTTGGAAGCCTTCACAATAAAGGATTGTCTCCATAATGCTTGGCACCTTGTCAAGGTGGTTGAGGTGATCATCCCATGTGATACTATATATCAAAATATCATCGAAAAATACTAGCACAAACTTCCGCAATTGTCGATTAAAGATGTGATTCATACATGACTGGAAAGTTGCAGGAGCATTAGTAAAACCAAAGGGCATAACCAAAAATTCAATGTCCATAGTTGCATTTGAATGTTGTCTTATGTATATTGTTCTCACAAACTCTGATCTGATGGTACCCTGAATGGAGATCAATTTTCGAAAAGTAAACTGCCCCATGTAACTCATCCAATAACTCATCTATCCTTGGTATAGGGTACCTATTTTTGATGGTCTTCTTATTCAAGGCACGGTAACCAATGCACATTCTCATCATGTCATCCTTCTTTTTTACCAAGACCACTGAAGATGCAAAGGGACTAGAGCTAGGTCTAATGTGTCCCATATCCAATAACTCCTTTATCATTTTCTCAATATCCTCTTTGAATCTTTTGGGGTGACAATAAGGAGTAGTAATAATGGGCTTGGAGCCCTCTTCGTTGCTCAAATCCACGATTAGGAGGTCTACTAGGTGGAATATCTCCAAACACCATATTGTGCTTATCCAAGATCGACTGAATGTCCACATGATAATGCCTGTCATCATTAGAAGAAGATTTGGAAGACACAAAGGATTGGGCTGCCCATGCAGCCTCATCATGTGTAAACAACGCCTCCATCCTCTTGGCTATCACTATCCTTGGTGCACCATTTGGCAAAGCTCTCACACTATCTTTTTCCCATCCTACATGAACTCCAACTCAATTTTCTGGAAGTCTTGGCTGTATCTGCCAAGTGAATGTAACCACTGAACTCCCAAAACAACATGGATCTCATCAATCCCAACCACGTAAAAATTATCAGTAATCGTATAATACCCCAATTGGATGCTCAACTGAGAAATCTTCTTAGTGCAACTCATCTTGAATCCATCGGCTACCATGACACTAAAAACCAGGAAAATCCTCAACTAGTAATCCTCTCTTCGCCACTAGGTCCTCATCAATGAAATTATGAGTGGTCCTGCTGCAACCAAACATTTAACCCATTGTCCCTTTAGTAGTTCTCTCACTCAAAAAGAGTGATACTTAGGAACACTTGATAATGTAGCAATAGCACCATGAGCCATGTCTCTTGTAGCTGTATCATTATGCTCTACCTGCTGCTCCTCATGTTCACTATCCAAAGTAGTGTAAACTATCTCCTCATCAATGTCGGAAGTGACCTCTATAGTGTGCTTTGCCTTTCCCAAGGCATTTGTGACCGAGTTCCCAAGGCTCCTTGCATGAGAAGCATAACTTCTTCTTGTGCAACTCATTCCTCATCTCAAAGTCTATCTTAGGTGGCATGTGCTCAGGCTGATTGAAGGTTCTCTTGAATGGTTTGTTGCTCTTGAAGTTCTTCGTTTGGGATTGATATGTGGGAGGTGTAGTCTCTAGATCAAGTGCCATTTGGATCGTCTTGTAGTGTACTAGGCTTGAAAGCCTTCACCAAACACTTCAAGTTTACGTTCAAACCCTCTATGAATAGAATTACCACTCTCTTTTCTGACATGTCATGAACCATAACAACAACCTTTTGGAATTCCTTGATGTAGCTATCAACATCCCCACTTTGTCTAATCAATGCCATTTTGCGGAAATACATCTCTATATCTTTTTGGTCAAATCTAGAAATCAATTTGTTGTTGAACTCATCATAGGATTGAATCAAAGCGTGGTTTCATGTCACCAAACCATGATGCCACCAATCATATGTTGCTCCCTCCAAATGCAAGGTCGCAAACTGTATTGCTTCCTCTTCTGGCATGGGCTTAAGTGTCAAAATCTATCCAACTTGTGAATCCAAGGACGTACTATGCTCTTCCCACTACCATCAAAAATTGGAAGAGTTAGTTTGCTCAATGCATGTTGATACTCCTTATGTTGAGTTCTTGGTCTTTGTTCTTGTTGTAATTTTTTCTTATCCTTCTGCTGGTTCATATATTGGTTCAGTGATAACTCATTTCTAATTGCATGAGGAAGTGTATGGTACTCATCATAAAGTGCTACCATCTCATCAACCAATGGCTGCTCCTCAGGTTGTGCTTCTTCTTCTTCCCTAGGTGTGACTGTAGCCTTGAATGATCTATTTGAACCGACCGAACTAGCTCTCCTAGGAATGTGATTACCTGCATTGCTACCATTACCTGTATCATTCTGATTTACCTTGAGAGTATTCATGTTTTTTGACATTTGCCCAATGGCTGCAATCAACAGCTGTTGTGACTGCATAAATTGTTGCATCATTTGTCGTTGTCTTCATGCAAGGTCATTCAATATGTTTTCTATACTCTGAGCATCAGACCTTTTCTCAGCCCTATCCCGGGGACTCTCTAAACCACTCACTGTTTCAATCTCTACTACAACTGTAAGTGCTTGCCTTGCTGCAAGTACTGCTGAAAGTGTATCCTCTTCCGGATATGGACCTGCATACTGAATTTGCCTTCTTCTTTGCTTGCTTTCGTAATATCTTCTAGCTTTGTCACTATTAAGCCTTCAGGTTGGCAGGACGTGGCTTTGATACCATTGTAAGAACCCCTCTATAATTTCACCAAGATCATGCATTCCTCTTCATACACGTTTTGTCAAACACTTTGCACACTTCCTTAGGTTAAGAGGTTTTCTTTTGCAATTCAGATTTGTGAAGGGTTTATAGTATGATAATGATGCCAAATGAATGATAAATAAAACACAAATTAACATTCATATGCTGGAAGGACAATATGAAATTTGAGCATAAAACCTATTAATATAAATCTGAAAACAAGTATTTACAGTCCAGATCTGACCTCTTTATTTGTCTTGAAATGTGCATACAATGGTTGACCAAATCTGATACAATGTGATTAATGATAGGCTGCATATAAGCTCAGAAATTTTCTGTCAAAAGAATCCTTCAAGCACCTCAAAAAAGTCCCTGGTATTATGCCCTATGACTGCTCGAAAAATCTGCAAAATAAAATTGCCTAGATCTGCTATTTTTTCCCTTTGCCCAACTGCAATAATTTTGCCAAAAATGGTGATGAACACACAACAATTTCTTGGTACTGTAGCACGACACTGTAGCAGTACATAACACTGTAGCATTTGTACGAAATGCTTTGGCAGCAGTACGGATTACTGTACCATGCTTTCAAAATTCATAAAATCTTCAAAATATTCAAAACTTCAAAACTATCTTTGCAGCAATTTATTCTTTGAAGCTTCAATCCTCCATAAATTGATCAAATAAGCATGAGTGTGAATTCTGAAATGAATCCACACAATAGATTGAATGATTTTTTGTCCAAACATCCGTCCTACCCAAGGGTTTTTGTTCTAAGGCATGTTGAACCTGCAAACACAAGCTCTTCAAAATTCTCTGATAGAGAATACCAAAACCAAGATGTCCAAATGACTTGCGCTCATCTCTTTTAAAGGTTGAGCTGATCCTTCTAGAAGAAACTAATTTAACCTCCTCAAAGCTTCTAGAAGAACACTTTATTTAATAAAGTGACTTTATAATATTTATTATTATTTTTATTTAAGTCACTTTAATTAAATTAATTAAAAATAAAGTTTTCTTTATGATTTAATTTATTTGGACAACTTTATAAATAATTAATTTAGTTTTATTCCCTTATAATGCATGATCATAGCCTATGGGAATAAAATAGGCTAGATGGCCCTACTAGATGATTACTCAGAGAAAAGGGACATTACATAGGAAGTACTTTAAAGTGAACCTATCTTAGGAAAAGTGGAAAGAAAACAATTGTAAAGCAAACTAAACCTAAAACAATTTATAAAATACAAATAGCTTATACTACGCTCATATCCATTGCTTGAAAATAGCCATTGTTGAAGTTGACAACTACCAAATGCAACTACTGCTAAAATAGAAAATTGTCAGTAAGTGACCTTGATTTGAAGCAATCTTTTGCATTGACACTTGGTGAATCTTGTGGATCTTTTGAAGAATGCTAAAATCCTAACTGCCATGAATATTGTTAGAAATTAGGATCTTAGGTTATAATCATTAAAAATAAATATAAAATAAATAAAATGTGAATTACAAGGTACATAGATTGAACACATTACACAATATGTACATGGGGAAAACCTTTTTGAGTAAAAAAGCCACATAAAACATCATTCCATTATAAAATGCTTACAAAATGATCTGTTAAATGATAGATTGAACTTGGGGAGCCACTTCTTACTTCCACATGGCCAGTAATACCTCTTGTGCTTAGTGATAGAATTCAGTATACATCGTCAAATTCAATACCTCTCAAAAAGAGAGAACCTCCTTAAATATAGGAGTAGTAGCAAAAATGCCCGGAGGGGTATTAATTACACCTATTCAAAACTACCATTTATAAATAATTAATAATTTAATAGTTATTAGACTATAATTAAATATTTTAAATGGGATATGCTTGATGTAGTCGGCTGAAAGTTAATTGAACATGTTTAAGTTGGCCAAGATAATAAATAAATAGTTATGTTTTGTTATTATGTATTAGTCCTCGATGGTTGTTGCAGTCAGTTATTAGTTACCAAGAGTTGGTTGTCTTAACCAACATTGGCCTACTATTTATACGTACTTGTTCATAGTTGAGGATCATTGTTATGATTTTCATGTACTTATTGCATATCTGTGAATGAATGAGAATCAAAGCTTTATCTTTCAAAACATGGTTTTTATCTTATGTTCTGTAAGTTATTCTTTCTGTTTACACCGTAAGTAGAATAAGCGAGTAACATTTGGCCTTGTTGCCATTACAAACTCTTGTACACAACACATAGACGAGAATAATGGTGTTGTAATAGCTCAGCCAGTTGAAGAGCTGGTACAAGCAAACGAAGAAAGAGAAGGTGTGTTAATGGAAGACCTCATAAACGTGTGGGATATCTCATTGAAGGAACACGTATGGAGGTAAGCTCTCAGACGAGAGGTCCCTCAAGCAACCATTTGGGACAATCTGACTATCAACCCAGAGGTCGATCGACTTCTCGACAGACTACTCAGATTAATTGCATGTCACTATATCATACTCCAGGATCTTTGGGCTAACAAAGGCAAATAACAAAGAAAACAAATACTGCAACAATACGAAGAGCAAAACAAACAAGAGGAGGAAGAGCGTGACACTAGTTGTAGTTGTACTTCCAAAAAATTAATGCATGTACGACTAAATAAAGACATGAACCGAATCCCAAGCAGCCAGGCATCATCAGAAGAATGGGTGCAAAGATCCCTGAGAGTAAAGGAACAAGAGGAATGACGAAGACAATTGAGAAGAATCATCGAAGAAACAAACCAAAACCTTGCCGACTAACCTAGACAACCGTCTATAGAGACAATATCGGACGACGAAGAAGAAAAAGATTGTGAAAATGAATTAAACAAATAAATTGAAAATAACATACGCCACATCCAAGAATTATCCATATCGGGAGAGGAACCGAGAATTGGAGGATCCAAACTTAAGACCCCCAAACGAAGGGAGTGCAAGAATGACCCCCATGATACCCAAAGTGCAGAGGACGCTGAGGGTGGACAAGTGGACTCATATGTGGTAGTGATTGTAGGGTAGGCACTGAAACATACTGAGCGAAACAGTCCAAACAGGTCCAACCTACAGGGAGAACATCGGGGAAGGAAAATGGGAACTCTGCCAGCTAGTCCGAGTGTGGAAAGGTAGAAATTGCCAAAATTCATGGGGAACGGGTCAGAGGATCTAGTGAGACACTGCAAAACTTGTGAGACCAATACGATAGACATTATTGGTTGAGAGCGTTCTTAGCAACACTATGAGGCATAGCAATAGATTGGTTCACCGAACTAGTAGTAGAAGATACAACCTCATGGGATGCACTGAGAAAAGCATTTGAGGCAGAGCTCAAACTATTACAAGACAATGAAATTGTTGCCAAAATCTATAACACTAAACAAGGGAAATATGAAAACGTATGAGCCTACAATCAGAGGCTCAAGGAATTGTTGGTAAAGTTAGAGAACCAATCGGTTGACAGATGGAAGAAGTGGTGGTTCATGCAAGGACTAATTCCCTTGCTGCGCAAGAAAATGAAGGTGGTACCTCCATCATCGTATGCTAAGGCTTACAATGAGGAGATGGACATCAAGAGTGAAAATAAAACATCCTCTCAAATGAAATGAAAGACAAATGAGGGCGAGAGTACAAAGAAGAGCAGTGATGGAGAATCTAAAATTGTTCAGGTCCTCCAAAGAGATATGATGCACATGATGAAAGAACTGAAAGCCAAAAAAGATAACACAAAAGAAACCAAAGAATTATGGTGCACCGATTGTAAATAGGTTACACTAAAAATATTGTCCAAATAAATAATTTTGTGACATCTATTAGGTACTGGGGTATTCTATCAAGGAATGCTCGTACAATTTAAAAACAAGTACACAAGTTCTCTTCACTCAGTAGGAACAGTCAACCCCTCCGACCACACCTCCTAAACCTCAAAATAATAATAGTAATGCATCTCCTAGCAGGTACCACAACAAAAGAGGAAATAATGATCCGTACAACAACAGTGGGCCCAAAAGCCAAATCCAGTACGACTCTAAAGGAAAACCCATGATCCAGTGCTGAAAGTGCAATGAATGGGGTCATTTTGCTAGAATAATCAAGGAAAAGGAGGAATGTTATGTAAGTGGTGTGGATTGGGTGACGATGAAGACACCGACTGCCCGAAGGAAAAATGTATAAACATGCTGGATGTGGAAGACAAGGAGGTTTTGGCAATTACCAGAGCACAAATGAAGAAGGCCATGTACCCAAACCCTCATACAGAGAATGAAAGACTTTGAGAGGCCAAGGCGGAATTTGAACAAGCAATGGCCAAAGAAAGGAAAAACTCCAATGAAGCAGCTAGTACGTCATTATGGTAGGAGTTGGAGAACGTCATGTGGCAAATGTTGTAGACAATCATACCTATCAAGGTAACAGATCTTCTACAGACCATGCCACAACTGAGAATGGCAATTACGAACATAGCTGTGGCAACCAAATTTGATAGGGAAGTCCAAGCAAGGATGTAGCAATACCACTAATGGAAGGTAAACAAGACCCCTATCCAATGTTACTCACGGTGAACATTGGGAGGAAGCCAGCCATTGTACAAATGGAAATCATGGGAAGGACACAAACACCATTGTCAATGGAGGTTCAAGAGTCAATTTACTACCAGAGGAGACCTTAAAGTGTCTCGAGAAACCAACTCTCTGGCCACCGACATGTCACTTGGTAGGCGCCAATCAACATGGTATGAAACCATTGGGTACATTGATGGCACAAGGCAAAATCACTGAAAATGAAGAATTTCGCTACTTTGAATGAAGACCACTGAAAGTTTTAGAAAATAAATTTTAAAACCCTAGCACCGAACCACACCCACAATTTTTATAAAAATATCATCAAAAAATGCAATAAAAAATTCTAGAAAATGTTGAAAATTCGAAGAAAAACCCTAGATTTTTTTTTAAAATTGGCAAAAAAACAGGTTTGAAAAACTCATTGAAATGGTATACGAACCTATCGTGCTTGCAAAACCTCTGTAAAATTCGTCGACCTCCCTAAAAACTTTGTCATGTGCCCCTTAGTAGTTGTTGTGCGACTAGATTTACCAAAAAAGTGGTGTGTAAACTTAAAAATGATCCTTTTGTGAACTGTCAAAAACCCTAATGTGATTGTTTGGATGAAAAACAATGCGATTTTTGCAAAAAAAAGAGGTTGTGATTTTCAACCAAAAACTAACTTGTGATTTTGCATACAGTTGGCATGGCGAATGCTGCTCCGAAGATTGTGTTAGCAAAGAGGATGGAGAGTATCTTTAGGCAACGGGGATGTAGCATGGGCAGCTGAATGGCTTATCACAACTAAAGATACACCTAACAATGATCAACCATATGATATTGATATACAAACACTCTTGTGTAATGTTACACCCCGATTGTATAGTTACTATTTACTATTATTGCATAGGGTAAAATGGATGTAATGAGAATTCTGATGAAGAATAAAGTATGTTGTTTCTTGTTATCAATATGAATGTTTTCACATTTGATGATTGTCTCATTTAATGTTACTTCAATTGATGTTATCCTTGGTGAAATATTGCATTTATGTGAATAGAAGGTTATTGAATTAAGATTATTCTAACTTTGGAGATGTTTATGTATACTATATATGTTATGAACATTTGACTTCCATGAGCATGTGTTAGTGGATGTAGGTACATGTACTATTCCTCCAAGCAGAGGGGAAGCATCACTCGGGAGAAGAGCTTGGTTGGGTAACTGGTAAAGTAAACTATCTGAGCATGCACACACCACCTTAGATTGAGTGAACTGAGTCAGTTTGTGTGGGTTATAGGTAAGTCATCTTTAGCTTGTATGTTTCCATTAGGAGTCTTGTTTACTTCTGCATGCATTTGCAAGTGATGTTTATCTTTGTGGTTTTTGAGATTTATCTTATGATATTACGATCATATGGATAGGTGGGATGTAGGTGGAAGTATGTCTATATGTATGCACATGCGTGTCAGGAGGATCTATCAACACGTATATGCATATGTATATATATAACCATAGAAGCATAAATTTGCAAAAAATCGTGAAAAAAAGGCAGAAAATTCGGAACCCTAAAACGCGCGAAAAAACCTAGAAAATGCATGTTTTTTTGTTATTAATAGGTTTGCGCCAGTTGTTTTCACAAATCGAAGCCGCCTTCGAGTTTTCACAACATGGAAAGTTTATGCAAATGCTGCGATTGGAGATTGGTGGAATTTTTAGCGCCTGACTGCCTGCAAAATATTCACGCGAAGTCGACCAGGTTCTTTTCTATTCATTTCTTTATATATTCTTAATTATCATATGTGTAAATCTGGGAAGCATCAAAGCATTGCATATTTCATATTGCATAGTTTATGTAAAAATATTGATATGAGATAGTGTTAAGCGGAGTCGATAAAAGTCTGGTTTCTAAAAGCCTCTAATGTTAACATAGCTAAACCCGTTATCAAATATTTATGTAGCAACATTAGAAATGGTATCAAATATTTAAAAGTCTGGAGTTTATCTATAGAAACGGTATCAAATATTTATTTAATGGCCTCTAATTGTTTTTTGCCTGGGCAAAGTTTAGAAATGTTCTGCCCTATTTTTAATTTGACTGTCAAAAATTTCATGAAAATGTTAAAAAATGTCCATGATATTATGTGATGTTTCTAAATTTGACTGCCAAATTTTTCTTGAAAATTCAACGTAGTTGAATCCGAAAACACCATTACACAAAATTCAGAACATAACAAATAATTTTGTGGAATTTAATTTGTACCAAGTTGCAATTAGTTAGCTTAAATGATTGTATAGGTCAACATAAAGACTAGAAAACCAGTTCAAGAAGATATTACAGCTAAACTTCCAACACAAAAATGAGAATCTCACAGATGTTTTAAGTAACATTTGAATATAAATAGATTTATGATGTTTTGCACTAAACCTTTTCTTTATTTGTCTATGAAAGTAAAGATAAGAAACCTGATAGCATGTTTACTTTTAGAGAATTTTTGTAGTTTTAGAATGAATTCTCCAAGCTCTGATTGTTTGTCTTGAATGCAAGACCTATCACAATGTGTTGTACAGTTTACTTGACATTAAACTTTTCAATTTTAGAAAAACTTTCTCAAGATGAAATTGACTGGCTTAATTTGAGATTTCCTCTCCAAGTCTTTGATCAGTCACACACTCATACATTGGGCAGCATTTTCACTTTTTGATCTTTATTCATGCCCTCAAAGTTCAGACTTTCTTGTGCCCTTTGATGGCAAAGTAGACTGAATAAAAATGTTTATTGCATATTTGATCATAATGCCACGTCCAAAAGACTTTGCATGGACACATTGTACTTCAGTTTTGGGTACAACGAAGGTTAAATGCAATTGGTGTAAGAATGATATCAATGGGGGTATTTATCATTTCAAATGGCACTTGGCAAAGCAGCCAGGAAATAACAACACTCCTTATATAGCATGCCTTGCAGATGTCACACACTGGGCACTATAGGCTCTTTATGCAATTCCTGAGAACAAGGCAAGAACCGGGGTTGAAATAGGTTCTAATTCTACAAATACTAGAGGGAATTAGGGTTAGGATGATGGTGCAAGCGAGTTTTTGAGGGAATCAAGGTCAACACCTACAGGGTGTGGCCCAAACACAAGTGGAGGAAATATTAATGCTTTCTTTGCACCTTGTACTACACTAGGATCACAAACCACTTTGGAGAGTACAAGATGGAGGAAGAATGTCCATGAACAAGCAAGGAAGGCGATTGGAAACTTTTGGTACTACTCTAGCTTTCCATTTCATGTTGCTAGATCACCATATTGGCAAGGTATGGTGGATGCTATTGCAGCTATGGGTCCTGGGTTCAAAGCCCCATCTTACGAGAAATTGAGGGTTGGTATGCTCAATGATGCAGTACAGGATGTTACAAATGTTGTTATGGAGCATAAACTAGAGTGGGCAAAGACTGGTTGCACCATAATGTTAGATGGATGGATAGACAGAAGGAATCGAACCCTCATCAACTTCCTTGTCTATTGTGAAATTGGCACAATATTTTTGAAAACCTTGGATGCATCAGATACTATCAAATCTGTAGCTGCATTGTTTGAGATGTTTGATTGTGTGGTAAAAGAAGTTAGGCCACTAAATGTGGTTCAATTTATTACAGACAATGTTGCAACTTGTGTAGCCGCTGGTAGACTCTTGACAGACAAATACCCCTCTATATTTTTTTCCCCACGTGCAACACATTGCCTTGATCTAACCCTTGAGGACATTGGAAAACTTGAATGGGTTAATGAGGTATTGCAAAAGGCCCACAAAGTTACAAAATTCATTTATAATCACACAAGGGTTTTGTGCATGATGCGTACTTTCACAGAGGGCAAGGAGCTAGTTTGACCAGGGGTGACAAGATTTGCAACACATATCCTTGCACTACAGACTCTATGCCAACAAAAAATGAATTAGAAACGAATGTTTGTTTCAAATGAGTGGGAGGAGTTTGGCTTTGCAAATCTAGTAGATGGCATAGCAGCTTCAGGCTATATGTACTCTTCTAGTTTTTGGGATGCAGCTGAACAAGTTATAGAGTTTTCAGAGCCTCTAGTAAAAGTCTTAAGACTAGTGGATGGGGATAAATTCCCCATGGGTTATTTGTATGAGGCCATGGATAGGGCCAAGGAGGTGATGAGGGGTAGGATGCAAAATGACAGGGACAAGTATATGCCATTATGGGACATAATTGATAGAAGATGGGATCAACAGATGCATTCTCCTCTCCATGCTGCAGGATACTATCTTAATCCAAGTTTGTTCTATGACTCTTCATTTAGACGTGATGATGGTGAGGTAACATAGGGCTTGTTCATGTGAATGGAAAAAATGTTTGCTACCAGAGAACAATTATAGGCAGCTATGGGAGAGTTAGCAACGTACAAGCAAGCAAGGGGTTTTCTCTCATCTATAGCCGCCATCAAAGGCAGGAATACCTTGCTACGAGGTAGACTCTATAAACCTATGACAATCTCTCTATTTTGTGGACATGATCATTAAGTGTTAAGATTATTTAAGATATTCTTACATGATATCATCTCCATGTATTGTGTTTTTGCAGCACAATGGTGGGATTATTTTGGTCATGAAACCAAAAACCTTAGATGGATGGCGAGACGCATTTTGAGCCAGCCATGCAGTTCATCCGCTTGTGAGCGTACTTGGAATGTTTTTGAACACATACACTCCAAGAAACGCAATCGGCTAACACAACAACGGATGAACGACTTGGTGTTTGTTCACTACAACCTCTGCTTGAAGTTGAAGAGAGCTCAAGGTTAGACTTTCAATATACTTGCAGCTAGTTGAAATTGTATTAATTATCTTTTTCACTTTTAAGGCCAAGACTAATTTCTACATGGGCAAAAACATGTACTGTTGAGGATGACGAGCCAATTGACTTTGATGAGATTGATCCAGAAAACGAATGGATTGCTGTTGATGATTATCCTTATGTGCCTGTGGATATTGATATACTAGAGGAGACTGAAGTGCCTAGTCACATGTTTGAACATTTGATTAGAAGCACTGGAGGAGGAGCTTCATCATCAGGACTTGCTGCCTTCTAGCATAGTTGTCATTGGCTACATTTTATTTTTCTAACTTTGTACTTAGATTAGAGGTTGACTTTGTACAAAGTTACACACTATATTGTAATTGACATTTTGTCATATGTCAAAATCTACTTTTATTTATGAAGTATATTTTGTGCAATGCATTGATGCAATGTAATCAGCGATATGAATATAAACAAAAATGATCTATTTTCTACAATTCACGGGTTAAAATCTCTATTTTATTTGCTCTCTATATCTCTATGCTATGGAAATGACCTTAAGTTTAAAAGAAAAGTAGGTTTTGTCTATTTTTCTACATTTTTTTTCAAATCCGATTTTTTCACGATTTTTCAAAAAATCCTGATTTTTTGGTTTGCCGATTTTTTCCCCATACAATTTATGCTGCTATGGATATACCACACATACACACCTATCAATATGATGGTAACGTAAATGGATGTAAGTGAATTGGATGTGGACATATATATAATAATATATATATATATATATATATTATTATATATATATATATAATAATATATATATATACATGTATCCATATGTATATACATATCGATACAAGCGTACGTTGGCAAATGGATATGCTCATACGGATGCATCGATATGGTATACCTACACATACGTGTACATAGAGGAATATATAGGTATACATATATATATACGCACACATCCTGTATAATGTGGATATTATAATTATTATTGCCTTCAAATATGAACATATATATATATATTAATACTGAGGTATTTAATATATATATATGTGTGTGTGTGTGTGTGTGTGTGTGTGTATTGAATATATACTATATATATATAATTCAAATAGTTTAAAAACTTTGGAAATCGAATTATTCTGATTTAATAAATGAATTGATTTGACAAAGACTTCAATTCACTTATATAGTTTAATGAGAGGAAACTCGACTTTGAATCAAACACAACTCTGAGGAAAATCACGCAACACCTGCTCAGGAATAGACAGGGATAAATCAAGAAATGCGTCTAAATCTTTATGGCTTTTGACCAAGTCGAAATCTGAAGCTTGACTTAATTCAACGCAGTAAATGATTTTTATTGACTCAACCCAGAAAATAGTCGATACTAGGTATGTGTTAAGGAAATATGATTGACTTCTTCTCAGCATATGAAAATCCCGCCATCTCACAAAATTGGCGCCACCTCTGTTACCATTTTTTTGTAGGTGTTGATTTACAAATTTCACCATGTGCTTTTGGAAATAGTCTTATTAATTCTGGAAAATTTGGAAGTTGATTCATTATGTTCATTGCTAAGTATAGGCTTGAGTTGGCGCCACCTCCAGGTTGAACAATTCAAAATGGCAGTGGTGTCAACTTACATGCCATGGCTATAGGGAGTTTGGAGAGCTAGGTTCTCTATAAATAGTCGCCAACTCTCTTGTATCATACGATTATCATTATTATTGTCTCTTGTGTTATCACAATCAATATTTTAAAATTACCTTGAGCATTGTACTGTGATTGCCTTAATCATCATTTGCGTATCATCCTGTGCATTATTTTATATTCATTCTTCACATTTCTGAGTGAACATAATTTGCAACCAGTATTCACATTTCTGTGAGATCACTATTACCTTTGAGAAAGGCGTATTCTACCAAAGGAATTCTTCATTATCTGTTAGTTATTTCCGAGTGTGGAAAGAGGGAATTTTGTGAGGAGAGTTGTCTTTTTCTGAATTGTTGGGAATTGATTTGAGGAGCTAAATTGAGCTATAGGTGAAGGTTGCACCGTCATCAATTTGGGGAAAAGCATATACAGGCATGGGGTTTTTACCTTCTTATTATTGCATGGGATATTCTTCTACTATTTATTTGCAAGAATTATTATGCTGCTTGAAATGTACTTTCTGTTTGTGCATAGGAAGTGACTATGTTTGTCTTTTGGAAAAATGAAAAATGAAGCATTCTAGCTATGTTATACAATGTTTATAAGATCTCCATAATAGGAGAATGTTGTTTGCATTAGATATTATTTATTAGGCTTGATTGAATGCAAGAGTCACTTGAGGTACACCCAACTAAGTTATTAAATTAACTAGGAAAGCTTGTGTTTCTCTTAGGATAGATAATCCGGTATGGGAGGGGGCTTGTGTACTTGTTAATTATATTCATTTCAAGTAGAATAGAATGATGTAGGTTAGTCTGGGATGACAGATTATCCATTGAAGGACAATACCTATGCGTAGTGTAAGATAGCCTTAAGTCAAATCGGCCCTGAGCAGTGTATGTGATAGATGACTCTTAATCGTTTACTGAATATAACACTTTGGCCAAAGTAGTGCAATGTATGAAACTCCACTTAGATTGTGTGATGCTTGAGACTACACTTTCAATTCATCGTGATCCATTATTACATGCTAGTTTGAGATTGTGGGATTACAAGTTCTAGTTATGTAGGACACAACACTATGCTCAATTGGTTGTCGTTATTGGTTACTCTACCAATCTCTTCATCAAAGGGTAGGGCCATCTATCGAATGATAGATGTATGGGGGCTGCATTAATAGTCCGTGGTTGGCGGAAAAGTGCCTGAGTGATGCTTCTCCTCCACAACAATAGATAGAAGAACCAAGATTTGAAAGAAAGGATTTTGGACCGTCTTACTACTATTTGTTGAAAAGCTCCATGAGCTATGTATGTATTTTTATGCTTTCTTACTTTGATGTATATTTGTAAAGAAAAGGAATACATGATGGAATATGTTGTATCTTGTTTGGAAATTATCAATAAAAGAAAAGAAGTTTTTTATTGCAATGGCTTTATTACTTGTTACCATTACTTGTTTGGTGGAAAATTAAGAAATTTTTACTTTGTGAAAGGGTTAGTACGCTACATGTAAGCATGACAAAGTATTTGGAGAGACTCCCCCATGGAGGCCACCAAATAGAGGGTTTGAGCACACTATTGAGTTGGAGGAGGGGGCCAAGCCCGTCATTACCAACCCCCTACTGTCATCCTAAAAGTTTAAGGATGAGATAGAAAAAGCAATCAAGGAATTGCTTGATATGGGACACATACGGCCTAGTTCCAGTCCTTTCGCTTCTTCCGTGGTTTTGGTGAAGAAGGATGGGACAATGAGGATGTGCATAGACTATAGGGCTCTCAACAAGAAGACTATCAAAAATAGGTACCCGATACCCAGGATTGACGAGTTGTCGGATGAGCTGCATGGGGCAGTGTATTTCTCTAAGATAGACCTTTGCTTAGGGTACCACCAAATCAGGGTCAAAGAGCAGGATGTTCATAAGACAACCTTTTCGATGTCATTATGGCCATTATGAGTTCTTAGTCATGCCCTTTGGCTTGACTAACGCACCTGCAATGTTTCAATCTTACATGAATCACATTTTTAATAAGTAGTTGCGTAAATATCTCCTTGTATTCTTCGATGACTTGGTCATATACAACAAAGCATGGGATGATCACCTTAAGTAGTTGGATGAGGTGTTAAGTATTATGGAGGAGCAGTCTTTATATGCTAAGGCCTCGAAGTGTGAGTTTGGCCTTAAGGAGATACTGTATTTGGGACATGTTATTAGTGCAAAGGGTGTACAGGTCCATTAGGAGAAGATCCAGGCAATACTTGATTGGCCACCACCTAGGACACTTACAGAGCTGTGAGGGTTCTTTGGGTTATGCAGCTACTACATGCGTTTTGTTAGAGGATTTTCCCAGTTGGGGGCACCATCGATAGACCTTACAAAAAAGGGAGCATTCAGGTGGTCTAAGGAGGCACAGTGAGCTTTTGATAAGCTTAAGGAGGTGATGAGCACTTGTTTGGTATTGGCATTTTCTGATTTCACACAACCATTTGTCCTTGAATGTGATGCATCTAGTGAGGGTATAGGTGCAGTGCTGATGCAAAAAAGACACCCTATAGCTTTTGAGAGCCGCAAGTTGAGGGGTCTTGAGAGACTTTACTCCATCTACGATAAGAAGATGCTTTCCATAATGCATGCATTGGCGAAGTTCAGGAAATATTTGGTTTGGGGTAAGTTTGTGGTGAGGACATATCACACCATTCTCAGGTATTTCTTGGAGCAGAAGGACTTGAATAAGAGGCAGTAGAAGTGGGTCAGTAAGATACAGGCCTACGATTTTGACATTGAGTATGTGAAGGGGAACAAGAATGTTGTTGTAGATGCTCTTTCTAGGAAACCATTAGCTTGCTCACTTGTAGAGATTTCGGCGGATTGGAAATCACACCTCCTAGTTCCAAAAACAAGTTTACTTGTGAGGTGATGGACAGATAGGTACAGGATGATCGATACAGAGTGATGGATGATATCATTTTCTATAAGGATAGAATCTACCTTGTGCCAAAATTCAAACTCAAAGAAAAGATTCTGCGAGCTTCACATGATACTCCATTAGCAAGTTATCAGGGTTATTTCAAAACATACCGGCAGGTTAGAGAGAGGTTCTCTTGGAATGGCTTCAAGGAGGATGTATTAAGGTATGTCACGAAGTGTAGGACTTGTTAGCAGAACAAGTCAGAGCACTCACATCCAATGGGTTTATTGCAGCCTCTTCCCATCCTGAGTAGAATTTGGAGAGCATTTCCATGTATTTTATCATGGGTCTACCCAAGGTTCATGGTAGGGATTGTATATATGTGGTTGTGGACTGTTTGACGAAATATGCTCATTTCTTCACCATATCATAGTACAAGGCACCCCAAGTAGCAGACTATTCTTCAAGGAGATTTTCAGGTTGCATGGTTTGTTAAGATATATAGTGAGTGACAGGGACAACAGGTTCTTGAGTGCTTTTTGGCAGGAGTTATTCAGGTTGGCAGGTATAGAGTTAACTCTGAGCACGAGTTATCACCCTCAAACAGAAGGATAAACTGAGATAGTGAACAAATGGATTGGGGGTACTTGTGTAACTACATTTTAGAACAACAGAGAGCGTGGGTCAAATGGTTGCACTTGGGTGAGCACTGCTATAATACCACTTACCATATGTCGATTGGCATGTCAACTTTCCGAGCTTTGTATGGGTATGATGCACCTTCCTTCATGGACTTAGCTTTTGGAGAGAGTAGAGCTCCCAAAGCTAAGGATTGGATTTAGGAGAGTTGGGACATTTTGAGAGCTCTCAAGAATAATCTGCAATTGGCTCAGAATCAATAGAAAACATATGCAGATAGGCATCGGGTTGAGCGCAACTTTGAGGTTGGGGATATGGTCTACCTTTGGTTGCAGCCATACAGTCATTCTTCATTAAAGAAGAGTAGGGCAAAAAAACTCAAGCCTCAGTTTTATGGGTCTTACAGGATCATTAGGTGTGTCAGAGAGTTAGCATATGAGCTGGAGCTGCCAGAGAATAGTAAGATTCACAATGTGTTTCATGTTTCATGCCTGAAGAAGGAACTTGGGCAGCAGGTTACTTCATCTTCCGAGTTACCCCCATTGGATGAGGAGGGACATTTGGTGCTAGTTCCTGAGGAGATAGTTGATACTCGGGAGAAGAGATTGAGAAACAGAGTGGTTAAGGAGTTTTTGGTCAGATGGAGAGGCTTGCCAGCAGAGGACGCAACTTGGGAAGGGGAACAAATTCTTCAGCACCCCAATTTGCAATTGCTTGAGGGCAAGCAATCTCGAGAAGGGAGGACTGTAATGTCCCCTTCTTAGTAGCCACTCAGGGTGATCAATTAGCCTTTTTAATTCTCGAAGGCTAATGGTGATTTCAGGGAATCCTTTACTTAATTATTTAATATTGCCTTGCGCCAAACTAATATTATAAGGTGATATTAAGTAATTAATAAAGTAATGTCTTAAAAGTGACTTAAGTGAAATATTTCAAATGAACTTTATAAAGTCACTTTTATTTGTGAGTGGGAAATTAGGTGGGAAATATAAAAGGTAGAAAAAGGTTCATTTCCCACATTCTGGATTTTATTTTCTCACATCAACTTTGGAGAGCCTTTGAAGGTTTTTCGTGCTGAGGGTTAGAAAACCCTATTGTTCAGTTTTGGTTGTGAAACCATCAACCCTAGCTAATATTCGTCGAGAGAGTCAATCAGACTTTCTACTTTGCATTTCAATGTGGATTTGATGGATATAAGTTGGAGAAATTTTTGGTTAATGCATGACTAAGTGAAGTAAGTGAATGAAAGTGAAATATGGCTGTATACCAGATTTTCAAAATTGCAGTTCATTGAGATTTTGAGTATCTCATTGGGGCGATTTTGTGATTATACTATCAGTTTTGAAGGCGTGTCTTTGAGTAGAACCCCTGGGCGTAGCTTTTGCAAGCAATAAACCCTTGCTCAAGTCGAGATTTTGAGGAAACTAAGCAACATTAAGAAGAACGCGAATTTCTGAGTGAAAAACGTCTTCTGTAACAGCTCCTTGCAAGGTCGTGGTTATTTTGAGAGCCCTAGGCAGGGCGTATGAGGTTTCCTAGGCTGAGCGCATCTCAACACATATGAATCGATCATTCTAGAGGGAGATCTGCTAGACATCTTTGCAGCTCGTTTTTTCTTGAAGGCGTCACATTTTGCTTCAATTTGAGGTTGGCTCACTTATCCAAGTCTGAGTATTAACATTGGTCTTGCCTTGTAATGCATATGCTGGTCACTTTTCATTTGTTTGTGAAGAGTCTAGAGAAGGTCGCTTAAAGTAGTGAGTTGCAACTGTATTTTCTATGCTTGTAATTCCTAGAAAATCCTATTACCATTGTTGTAACAGTCATTACATCATTTCTGTTCAACTATCAACATATCCTAAGGAGTCTTGTAATAGAATAAACTCTCTTTTACCGTTGGTGTATGGGTTAAGAGCATATTCACAGTCCTTTATCAGTTTTGACTTTTGAGTCTATTGGTAACTAGATCATGCATTATAGAATTTAATGTAGTCACTATTCTAATCTGAAAATGCAATTATGAGAATGTATTGTCATATCCTTTCAATACAAGAAGTGGGCTTGAGATCATTGTGGTAGTTTTACAACTATTCATTAACCTGTCCTGTTCACTTGAAAATAATGATATAAAAGAAGTTCCTGTTATTGAATTCTTAGTGGAATTGGAAAAATTGGTATATCCAGAAAGGCATTTTGATTTTACATATTGGACATGCAATCTCCATTTTCCATATATCTTCATCTATTTGGCTAGTGGACCAAACAGATCTTTCTTTATATATGGTTGTGTTCGAGATATGGCACTTCCAACAAGCTTCTCTTAGCTCTCCTTGGTTACACAAAGTTTTGGCTTATTCCTTTCAAATCTTTATATGTCCATGCAAAAGTATCTTTATACTCGAGAAATTTTTTAAATGCATCTGCCGTGAGTATAGGATCGCAATCATCTCCTACCATAATTACCTTAGAGCTACCTTCTTCTCCTAGGTTTAGTTTTCTTGTTGCTAGTTCCACATACTTTATTGTTTTGTCTTGTTCAAAATTATGTGTTGTTGTGTCATCCAATTTTGCAACTCCTTCCTTATACTCCTTGTACTCTGGTTGAAATGTATGACTTGTCAACTGAGGATTTTCTTCCTCTTCTCTAATTTCTCCAATTTTTATCATGTTACACTCTTGTTGGAACACTTTGTAATCTTCTTACTGTCGACGAAAGAACCCACTTAAGGAGCTAGTTTCATCTTTTGAACAATGTTGAAGATCAAGTACTTCATCATTTGGCTCCATGAGACCTTTCTCTTCTTCTGCCCATGTTTCCCTTGCATCCGAGTTTGAATCAAAGGAAGTGATTTCGCTCACTGCCTAATTTCTCAAGTTTGTATTGTATTTCCTTCCTCTGTTTTCTATTGATAGGGTATTCTTCTTCCAATTATGGTCAGCCTTGGCTACTATAAGCCATCCCCGACCCAATAGTGTGTTATAGGCTTTTTTTTCTAGAGGATGGACTCAAAGTTCAAAATAAATTGTTGAGTTCCAATAGTTAAATTTTATGCCATTAAAACTCCCAGTGGTTTGATCCCATGGTGGCCTACCCCTATCAATTGGAATGTCGACGGCCAAAGGGTGGGTTTTCCAAGACATTTCCATGTGTCTTCTTGCAATACGTTACTCTTGACCCTCTATCAACAATTGTGTTTGTCAAACTTTTTCCTAGAGTTTGCATTTGTAGAACGATTGGTTTCTTTCCCACACTTATTGCTAGTAGCATCGAATTGATGACTTTCTTGCCATGTAGTGGTGGTTGTATTACTACATCTACATTTTTGTCTTTCCTACTTCTTTCTTGACTTTGATACAACATCAGTCGAAAGCAAATGTGGTATTTGTCTCCTCTTGGCTTCCTTTCGTATGTTCTTCTTGACATATATGTCCCACAAATGTACGAGATCTTGTGTAAGGTCTTCTTCTCTTCCTTCATTAGATTTTACTAGTTCTTCCATTGGCTGCCTCATTTATACGGCCATTTTCAGCAACTTGACTTCATAAGTCAACCTGACTTCTTGTAGGCAATGAAGTTGAATGTGTACTGCCAAATTCAATTGCTTTGAATATAACAGAGTAAATAGGATAGGTGAATACCATTGACTATAAGAAATTCATGCCAGTAATTGCATAAAGAAATCACAATGTATTTCATTCATATTCATTTATACAACTGTAGTTCAGGGAATTCTCATAACATGTAGTCCCTTTCACAAGTACAATAAAAGTATATAAACTAGTTGATGGTTGCTAAGAACTTCGAACCGTCGATAACTATCAAGAGTAATTATATACAACCAACAAAGATAAACTAATCTTGTCAACTACAATATAATTAAAATCTAATTAATATGTATATTTCTCTAACTACATACCTCATTAAAGATTTATGCTTGTTGTTTGGCTCACACCAACCAACAACATCAAGAGATGGCATAATATACATGATAGACACCTTTTAACACCCTTGATTATGGTTGACCCTCAAATTTTCCATTACATGACTGAGGTCAAAACAATAATCTTCAACCATATTGAAGTCCCTAAAATGGTGACAATTTCCTTGTGAGCCCATGGATCTTTATAGAAGTTATCAAACTCTTTCCTTCCATTGGTCCTGAACCCATCACTAACACACCAACATCCACTTCTATACTGGAAAATTGAGAGGGTAACAATAGTCGAAGAAGCCGCAACCGATATTCCACAACTAGAATCATTGATGCTAGGTTTTGA
This sequence comes from Sequoia sempervirens, assembly GCA_007258455.2. Classification (NCBI taxonomy): domain Eukaryota; kingdom Viridiplantae; phylum Streptophyta; class Pinopsida; order Cupressales; family Cupressaceae; genus Sequoia; species Sequoia sempervirens. Next base: position 97,827 of record VDFB02334419.1, on the reverse strand, counting down.
ATGATATAATCATGAATGGAAGTCTTTGACTATGGAGGGCCATCCTCTCCAACACTTGCAACACCCAAAATTGCCTTGACGAAACCAAGGGCCACATGATTAGTATAGTTGAATATAGCATACAGCCTACCCATGAAAACAAACATTCTAACACAAAACTAATATACCCAACTCCACCATTTAACACTTGCATCAGCAATTTGCAACTACAAAACAGATTGCCAACGAAAGACCCAAACATTGCAACCATATCATAAATAGACCAAGAAACCACACCATTGGCTTCAACTTTGAGCATGTCATTTCCAACTTTATTCACATGGAAGCCAATCCATCACCCTCCACTCAAATAAATAATCTCCAGCTGGCAATGGTAGAGTACAATCACATTGGAAAAAAAAAGCCTCCTTTCACCTTGATGAAAGAAAAGGGAAGCTTCAAGGTGGCTTAAACACCACTTGATCCTAAAGGGCTGCCGAAGCTTTGGGTTGTGACCTATATAAAGTTGTCTAAGGCTCTTGCTTCACACCCAAAATGCCTAGTAGGTTCGCTGTTGAATTTACCTCTCTATAAAAATGCAAGAAGACTAATTCCTCAAAGGAAGAACATAGTGCATTCACATCTTCCAAAAGATCCCAAAGTTTCCAATTAGGACAATCACCTTTGCAAAATCATTGGTAACATTCAAAGAGTCTTCCTCCACCACAACTTTCGTAAAACCTAATAAAGAAGCCAAGGATATCCTAGTGATTTCCACCTCTCTTTCCAATTCATTATTTGTTCATCTCCCAAGAAAAATGGAACCCCCGTGAACAAAGGTACCTTAATCATCCTGAAGCACCACACTTGCACTAGCTAAACCTTGATTGCCCCTAGAAGCTGCATCAAAGTTAAATTTTAAAAACTTGTCTATTGGTCTCAACCATACAAACTTGTTTCAAAGAAAATACTTATCTCTTACCCCATTAATGGGTGTGTTTCTACATATTATTAATATCTTTAGTGTACATAAAATATGCCTTTGATCTTTTTATGTTTCATTCAAAAGGCGAGGTTGAAGATTAATTACAAATCTGAAATCTCTCAATCTATTGGTTAGGATATTTTGAAATGCTATTTTGTTTCGATATATGATCAATAGTTTTAGTGTACATTAAATATACTTGTATTTGATCTTTTCATATTGAGTTAAAAACGCTAGGTTGAAGGTTAAATACAAATCACTCAATCAATTTTGAAGTACAATTTTATTTCTAGATAGCATGCATATCTCTGGTATACACAAAATATACCTTTGTTGATCTTCTGAATTGAGTTCAAAAGGCCAGGCTGAAGGTTAAATACGAATAGCTCAATCTATTGGTGATATTTTGAAGTGCAATTCTGTTTGTACATATCATGTTGCCTATAGTATGGTTTGATTAACAGATTTCTTCAGTAGTTCTTAGTCATGAACTATATCAGTGGTTATCTTGAGTAAATGATTGTACATATTATTCTGATATATTTAAGCCTTATCTTTCATGTTTTTCAGGATCTTTTTCTTCCATCGGCCATATCCCTGGCAGTGCCCTTGGCTCTCATTTCACTGTCTGGGTAATTTTTTTTATTCAACTATTTGATGGTCTTTTCTTTATGTACAGCTGAAATTTATTTCTGCTATGATCTCCAGTAGAAAGACTAAGGCGCCTTGTCATTTTCTCAGTGCAATTGAAGAGAGGGAGGAGGAAGTTTCATATTCAACTTCATCAGAGCAAATGGCCCCAACAGGACAGCTTGTGTTTGGTGTTGGTATTGCATCACTCTTGTTTGTGCCAGTCTTTAAGGCAGTAACGGGACTGCCTCCTTATATGGGCATGCTTTTTGGTCTGGGAGTCCTGTGGATCCTGACAGATGCAATTCATTATGGAGATTCTAGTCGTCAAAGGTTGAAAGTACCACAAGCTTTGTCAAGAATTGACACTCAAGGCATCCTCTTTTTCCTTAGAATTCTGCTTTCTGTTGGAAGGTAAGCATAAATACCCTTGATTTTTTTTAATAGACTATATACTGCTGAGCAATCTGAAATACCACTGTGCATATTTATTTGCCAGTTCCATTTGGTTCAAAATATTGTAGTCTTATTCATTTCTATTGATATTTTTGCATTTGCTGATGAGACACTGTACACATCCATAGTTGATAGATCACACCGTACTTAATCCATGTATCTTTTTATTTTATTGTAATCATGCAACTCATATTTCCTCCATAGAGAACATAAAAATTACATAGAGAATATAATGATTGTAGTGGCCCTCATACATAATGCTCCGAGAGCTAGAATTTCTGTGTCATGTCCCCTTCTCAGTGACATCTCTCAGAGGACAGGATTGGCCTATCACACGACCCTCGTAGGCCGATAGACTGGATAGAGGGTCACTACGGAGCTTGGCTCAGCTTCAGTCAGCGGAGTTTGATCAGTTGTCTTTCGTTCTGGCTCGATCGGAGACTATTTGCAGAATTGCTATTTTTAGCAGTTCCTGGCAGGCAGTGTGGGACCACTGCTATTTTTAGCAGTATGGCTTTGGCGGCATCAGGAATCACTTCAGAGTTCGTCAGCATCAGACGGATCGGTCATCGGGTTAGAAACGAGGAAGATATTAATATTTAATGACATTAATTAAATATTAATTATTTAATGTTTATAATATAAAGTTATAATTTAAGATTATAACTTAAGTGATTTCTCACTGAGGGGTGCGCCATCATTAAAGGGGGCCAGTTTGACATTTAATTTATGATTTAAATATTTGACGGAGAACTATGGAGAAATAAGAAAATTAAAAGTCAAATATTAATTAAAACCCTATTTTCAAGGAAATCGCACTTTTCAGCCTTAAGAGGGTTTTGCATTGGGATTTGTGCCATTATGTGATTATTGAGTTTTGTGAGACTGATCAAATTGATCTGAGCCTGAGACTTTAGGGTTTCGTGTTCATCTTCCTTGGGGAACGAGCCATCTCCAGCGGAAAGCAATTCAGAGAGTGTGCAATATCACTTGATCTATTGCCAACAGAGGTTTTCTCATTCAGAGTAAACTACAGAGCTTCAGAGGAATTCATATCTTCAGTTCTTTCCAGTTGTTTGCATTCAGACATATTCTATTTACCTGGGCGCCCATTACAGAGACACTAGCAGTGAATTTTGGTGAAGCCGTACAGCATTAATTTCAGATCTGACAGGCCGTACTTTACCAGCAGGCCGTACCTCTTGAAGAGCCGTACTTATCATTTAAAAAGGAACGCCTTTGGTTGGGGTTCCTAGTTTGCATCAAGGGGGCGCCAACTATCTGGGAGTCACCAGAGATTATCATTCAGAGGGAGAAGACCATTATTTATTTCAGCCGTACCAATCTGTACTTCTGTTGCAGCAATTTCCAGGTTCATAAAATATTGCAAATTCATTGTTTTAATTAATGCATGTATCTGGGTTTTCCTGTAATCATTAGAAAACATCAAATAGAGATACTGGCGTCCATATTTCTTCATTTCCAGAGCTTTATATATTTTATTGAATTTATTTCAAATTATTGCAAAAGTCGTACCTTTTTATTTATTGCATCAAAACCCAAAAATTGCAAAAAAATCACAAAAAAACCAAAACGTCAGAAAAACATAAAACTTCAGTCAGAATCCGTATCAGGGGGAAACAGGTGTTTCTACATTCTGTTTTGCATGCCAAAATATAATTATATTAAAGTCTAGTATGGCACTCGTTTTTGATTGAATCCTTAACCACATTTATTTAAATGATTAGAGTTCCATTTTTCTTGAGGAATTTTGAATACTGATCAAAATATTATCAAAAGTATACCATCTGAAATGCATTGTAAGTAATCAGCGAGACAAATAGCTTTCTTGCTCAAAAATATATACCTTTTCTTGGTAGCATAATGAATTCAACTTAAGGATTTCTGTCATGTGTAAATTTTTCTATAGCTGTTGCTTGGCAGTTGTTCTCCTTCAGCAAGGCACACTCTTCAAACACAGCGCAGCAATCAGTTTTTGGGTTTTAGTTTTAGTTTTTCCTTTCTTTAGTCAGGCAAAAGTCTCTTCTGTTATTTTATTTATTTGATTTGGTAAAATTATGCTATGTGTTTTTCTTATATTTAGATTGGTCACTAAATCTGTTCTTATTTTAGAACAAGGCCTGTTTTTACTATAGTTGTTTTTCTGCTTAATTTTTTTTTATAGCCTAGGAGCTCCAAAGAGATGGAGATTTTCATTTGTAAACCCTACGGATCTTTTGTTTTATAAAAGAGACATAGGGTACAGTTCTAAAATAAATAGAGAGTGCATATTTGAGTGCTGAATTAGTGCAGTGTAATTTTTTCAATTTTAATAAAAATAATCTAAGTTGTTGGTTTGGGTAGGGGTTTGGAGTTTAGGTACATTGGTATGGTGATTCCCTTGAGTTTGGTACAACTGAGTATGGATGTAATTACAAGTTCAAAAACATCCCTTAAAGAAGGGTTTACATGGTTGGTGAATCATGGAGATAAATGAAGGAAAGTCCCTGCATCAATTCCTCTAAATGCTTTGTTTGTTCGAGATATAAGAAGTTCCGGATTCTCTAACACCAACTTCTAGAATTTGACATACCTTCCAAAGATCATTCCCATGGAGAAAGAGTTGAGACACCTTTTTAGATTAGTATTGTTTCCTATGTTGTGCCTGTGAAAATACCCTCGATGTCTCTAGCCAAATGCTTGCTATTTGTAATGTCCCTTTCTCAGTCCTAAGCTTTTCAATGACCGTTAGCCTATTTCCTAAGTCTCGTAAGCTAAACTAGGGAGTTTAGGGGATTCCAGATTCCTTGGAGGATTCGTGTCATCATTGCTAGAAGAATATCCTGATGTTTCCAGAAAGCATTTGTGGGTTTTTCTGCTTTTTTTTCAGGCCCTTGTGGGTAGTATTGCTATTTTTAACACTTACTATTTTTAGTAAGTTTCAAAGTGATCCAATTTGGGCCAGTTTGGAGTTTGGACACACTTACTATTTTTAGCAGTTTGTTATTTTTAATAAGTGCTATTTTGGGCACCTGGTCTTAGCAGCAGTGCAATGCAGGGTTTCCAATTTTGGCAGTGGTTGACAATTGAACTTAGGGAAGTTCTTATGTTTTTGGTATAATTCTCATTCGCCCATTTCTTAAGTCTTCGAAAAGGTGATGTTGTGACTTAAGTTAAAAAGTGCAAATATGACCCCCCCTTGTACTCAACGCCTAGGCATGGTAACTTAAAGTTGTTTTAAAAGAGGGGACTTGCATTTCTTAAGGTGGATGCCAAAATGGAGGATTAAAATGAAAAATAAATTAAATTAAATATTTTTTGAAGAAGGGTGTCCCATTTTGGAGGGAAATGGCATTTGAAAATTGGAGCCCTAATTTCTATATAAACCCACCTTGTGCTCTCATTTGGATGTGTTGATTTGAGATAACGAAGTGCTATTGAAATAAGGATCGAATCCTTCGGGCTTTGAGAACGAAAACCCTCAAGGTGACTCTAGTTACGGAGTTGAGAGATACTGTAATGTCCCTTGCTAGATTTGACCTTAAACTTGCTGATTTGAACCTTGGGAATTTTGTCAAACACTTGCTAGGCGAAAACTGTACTTGCTGATTGAAGTTCTTTTTGGTATTTTGCAATGTAAGAATGATTTTTTGCATTCAATGGACTCAAATGAACATGTGCCAAAGACTGAAATGTATGACTTGCAAAGTAACTATGACTGAAATATGCACCTACAGCCAAGGGACATTAACGCAAACACTTGGAAAGCAACCTAGATGACTGAATTCTTATGTAATAATGCAGCTACAACAATAAGAAAATTATGATAAACATTTATTATGCATCGCATCGAATGTGATAATCATCTACAGCATTTGGCATTTAGTCAAACACTTGTTATGCAATCCTAACATGTAAATGGTGACCTTCAGCGCATAGACATTTTGTCATACAGTTTGCAGCCAAACTCCTTATAACTCCTTCCTTTTATAATATGTAACTAATATATAAGTTTTCCAAGACTCTTAGCTTACAATGCTTATCAAATGCAACTTCAATGAACTTTATAGCAGCGCCTATTACAAGCTGATGTAACAATGAAACTACACCTACATGACATGAAGGAACCTGATATTAATATGCTGAAATGACTGAGAACTGAATGGCGAACTTGTCCAACAACAATCAGCAAAAATGAAGTCTGCTCAGTGAAGAATCGACCCTCCAAATCTGCCGCCCCTGTTCTGGAAGTGTAGGCTTAACATAAAATTATTGCAGTCACCTTTCACCTTCGAATACCTCCAAGATTGGTTGCCCAAAATCCCCAAGTGGAGCCCACAAGCTCTCATAGATAATTGCAGCCTCTATAATGCAATATAAACAAAATCATCCTTCCTCTATGGTGCTGATCGACCCAATGGCAGCAACAAACTGACTTGAAATGATGAATAAATTTCTACAACAAATCGTCCCAAAATGTCACCAATAATCTTCTCCAAAATTTGGCCAAAGGCCACAAGATTTTACCAATGAAGCACAAGTAGAAAGTCTGAAGTGGCTTCCTCAATATTCCAAACTACAGTTGATATTTCACAACCGAAATTGGAAGTAACCAGCTAGGTTTGGTCTTTCACAAACGAAGACTAGAAATCAACAAGCTAAGCATTCAGCTTCAGCAGTGTAGAAGGAAAGGTGTATTCAACTCAAGATGTTCAAATGCATAGCCCAAGCTTCTTCTTATACTTTTCATACCTCATCACCAAGAAGCTTCTAGAATAAAATATTATTTTATTTCATTAAGTGACTTTTATTTCAAATGCATAGCCCAAGCTTCTTCTTATACTTTTCATACCTCATCACCAAGAAGCTTCTAGAATAAAATATTATTTTATTTCATTAAGTGACTTTTTGATATTATTTTATTTTTAGTCACTTTATTATTAAATTAATTAAATATAAAGTCACCTTATGATATTGTATTTTTAGGATAACTTTATAAATAATTAATTTAATATTTAATTTAATTAAAATAATTAATTAGTCATCCTCATGAAATAACAATATTTGAACAAATTAATTAATTAAATTAATCTTCCTCCAAATCGGGGCGATGAAAGATACTCCCTAGCTGGACGTGGGTGTGGCTTCATTGCAAGAGTCACCATTGGAGTTATTCATAAAGGTTTTCAGTTTGCTTTTAGTTATGGCTTCTTTTGATGTTTTCTAGCTATGTATTTTGGTGTGATAACTATTCTTGCAAAGTTTTTGGAGTGTTTTGGAGTGGATTTCAGAAGTTTTATGTTTGTTGGTCGTACCTTTCAAGCCTAGGCCGTACCATCAAGTTATATTTATGCTGGTTGAAGGATTGCAAACTATTTTGTGGGTATTGCTCCATTATTTTCTACAAACTTGGGCGACCTGATTGGTGAAGTTGCAGAATTTTTGAAGAAGAATTGGATTTTTAGGGGTTGGTCGCCCCTCCTTGCTGGTCGTAAAACTTGGGGTTTGTGGTGTTTGGATGTGTTCATATCTGTCCTTTCATAACATTTTTCAGACCTATTTGGTGGCACCATAACTCTCCCATGACTATACAAACAGTTTGCAGACATACTATGGTGTTTGGATGAAATTCTAGGAAGACGTGCCAACTTCCAGCTTTTTGTTTGCAGAGTTTCAGACCTGATTATAGTGTTTTCTGAGTGTTGCAGACCTACTGCAACTCATTTTCTGAGTTAGACCAGTCCCCTATTTGCTTCTACACTCGAGTATATTGTTGATGTTTCATTGGGGTTATCTCATTCTAGTGGATTGATTGTAATGGGGGTTGTTGCTATCATATTTCTATCTTGTTAGTAGCTGGTTGTACTTGTTAGTATCATTGTATTGAGCTCACTTTGTAACACTGATTTGGTAGTACCATTCATTGATTTGCTCATCTTTGGTTTTGATACCAACCCCACTGAATAAGTGGCACCTCTATTTCTCGTTGAATAAGCAAATGATCTCTTTCTAGTTTCATGTACTTCTTGCTGAATAAGCAGATGTTTCCTTTCATGTTTTGGAGGTTTCATACTCACCCCACTAAACAAGTGATTTACTTTAGTAGCATTGCATTGTATGTCTTGCCACCGTATGCTCTCACCTTGCCCACATCATTATCTAGGTGATCAAAAAGTGGAAGGTAATTGATTTCAATTGATTAAATAGCTTATCACTCACCCCACTAAACAAGTCATTACTTTCCAATTATTGCAATGTACACCTTGCCACCGTATGCTCTCACCTTGCCCACATTGTGATTTGGGTGATCAAAAAGTGGAAGGTAGCTTATTTCAGTTGCTTATCATTGTTATTTTGCTAATGCTAACAACTAGGAAAATAAAATTTTTGGAGTGGTTTATTACACTGTCATAGTTTGGAATAGCTTCATAGGCCAACCAAACTAGATCATCCCTTAACATGAGCTAAAAGATTTGCATACTTCTTATGTTCCGTGAAGTCCACATAGGTAGTGAGAAATTTGCTAGTGATGTTGAAGTCATCGATCTGTTCATTTGGGAGTAGTTGCACCTCAATCACCTCCATTATTGCCACCTTCGACTACAAGCTAGTGATTTTGAATAATTGTCTTATTTGAGTGGAGACTTCTTCCAACATTCACATTGCATGCCTTTTAAAATCACTTTGTTAGCCATTTGTGAATGCTATTAACATCCAACCTTCAGATATAAATGCAACAGAGTGGGGAGCCTAAGAATCATTTTGATATGGAAATCATTCTGGGGATTTCCATGAATCCCAAGGATCACTAAAACACCACCAGGTCATGATCAATGTCTATAATTCTATCCAATCTGTCTTAGTCATAGTTTACATACTCAGACTCAGAGAGTACTCGGCAATCCCAAAATTTTGACTTAGCAAAGACTCGACAAATACTCGACAACTTAAAACTAGTAATTTTTTTTATAAAATCACTTTTTCTTTTACAAAATTCAATTACCAAATGTATCAAATGAGTCTAAAAACCATGAGGAAGTGTTTTCTATTAAATTTCATTGTTGAATACATATGGATTACAAAATGGCATTATCATACGAAGCCGCATAGGGAAACTGAATACAATATGAATAGCTAGCTACTAACTAATAATATTATGAATTTATGATGATTGTATTTGAAAATCATTATCATAAATTTCATATCTAGGCAATTACAATTTCCTCTTCCCCAACCTAGCGAAAAATTAGGAGGTAGAGGGTAAGGTGCTCGAACTCGATTTTGGCTCCCTGCTTGCTGTAGAAGATTGTGGCAGTGGCTCCACCATGCTGGTAGGTGGCAATGGCTCCTCCTCCACCACATCAATGCCATCCAATCCAATCTTCCCTACTTTTGCTGTAGGAAAATCCTCCATAGCTTGCCTATCGAAATCAACAATCTCATCCTCTGTAAACAAGGAGGCCTCATCATCCGACACAATCCATTCACTGTATGGATCAATGTCATCCAAGTCAATGAGTTTGTTTGATTGGTCTTGCTCCTTTCTTGTACGAAGCCGAAGGTTATATTGCACAAAACCAAGATCATTGAGGCTTTGTTAAGTCAACTTATTACGCTTCTTCATGTGAATTACATCAAACAAACTCCAGTTCCGTTCACAGCCAAAAACACTACAAGGTTGAGACAAAATTTGAAGGGCTAGCCTTTGCAAATTTGGGGTATTTCCACCCCAAACTTCCCACCAAGAACCTGCAAATAAGATGTTCAAGTTTTTGTAAATAAACAATACTGAATATTCTAATAAGTAATAATAATTGTAATTCATAACTTGCCAGATATAAGGCTTCACTTTTTCTTACATGGTGTTTGGATCTCTCTTCCTCGTATACATAATTTGGAAGAAAACAAAGGCCCCCTAGCTACCTTATAATTTTGCAACTCTAAAAGGATGAGGTCTTTCACTTCAGATACAGGTGTCATCCTGTCAATACATGTGAATAAGCCCTCCATACTTTCCCATTAGCACCTGTGAAGCCATTATAGAAGTATTACTTGGGGTTAAGAAAGTACCCTATTGCATGAATGGGTTGGTGGAGTTGATTGTTCCACCTTTGATCAATGATCTCCCAAATAGGGGTAAATCTATTTGCATCCCCCATGTAATAGCATTGGATGGCCTCTTTGGCCCTATCCATTGCCTCATAAAGATATCCCATCATATTTTTGTCACCATCCACCAAGCACAAGACACTCACCAATGGCTCAGTCACCTATAAAGTACAAAGTAGAACCAAATTTAAATTACACCTTACAATGAAACAAAATACTTATAGAATTTAAAATTAAGAATAAAGGATTCAATTTGAAAACTAATTAGAGTCGAAGTTACCTTGACAATCTCTAATGCTCTAATTGCAAATTGACCATCAAGATTATTTTTACAATCTTTTCTCCATCAGCCTTCTATGAGTAAGTTGATTCTACCCATGGTTGACTCACAAACATTTGCTTCAAGGGATTCAATAAACTAGTGATACTTTACAATGTTAGAAAATCAGTTGCAAACCTTGTAGCACCTGGTCGCACAAGATCTTTCCCCTTGGTGTGATCTCTCATCAATTGAAGAACCCATGGGTGATTATATATGTATATATATATATATATATATATATATATATTGTTTTATCTCTTGCTTCTTCTACAATTGGTTCCACCTAGTCAATTTTTCCTATGATGGATGCCTCACTTGAAGCAATCTACCAGCTGCCACATATGTTGTTTTATTGTCAGTAACAACTTGGACAACATTTTCTATGCCCACCTCTAAAAAAACCCGCTCCAACATCAAGCTCAAATTTTCTGCATTCTTTATTATGTTGGAGGCATCAATTGACTTTAGAAAAACCAGCACACCATTTGAAGCCACTATAAAATTGATAAGAGTGCGGTTTCTTCCATTTGTCCAGCCATCTGAAAGAATTGAGCATCCAAACTTTTGCCATTGCTTATTTTTAACTTCCACAGTTCTTTTGCATCTACAATAGCATCTTCAAGTAACCTGCCACTTATATCTCTTGGACTAGGGGCCTTGTACCCTTTCCTTGCAACTGTCAATGCTGTCACCAAACACTCTCAATATGGACTCCTTGCCACGTTGAAGGGAGGGTTGTTATAAAACCAAACATTTGCACAAGCCTTGTCTGCTCTTTGTGCACCTCCCTATTCCACCCAGTACCTTCCAATGAAGGTTGTGATCCTTGAACACTTCTAGGTACAAAAAATGGAATTCACTCAAAGTGGATGAAGTGGATGGGGTACATATACGTGGACCACGACTAGAGCCCACAATGCCTTGCATATTCACCTCAGAATCTTTAGCCGAATTAGGAGCAATGGATTTTTGTATGGCTGCTTGTGTCTTTGCCCCCTAATTTTTTTCATTAAGTGCTACAAGAACAGTTGCGATCTCTCATTTCACCTCTTCAAGGGCGTCTTTACATGGCCTTGCATCACGACAAGGAATACCAGCAAGATGGTATTTGAGGCGATTAATGCCTCCACTAACCCACTTCTTACACCGGGTACAAATAACACTTCTTGGTACTAGCCCGTAATAACCATGTTTCCAAGCGGGATCACGGCTACCATGGTGTCTCCTTTCAATGGGCTGACTTGTGGCTGTTGAGTTCGAACCAGATGCAAAGGCAGATGCCATTGTGATTAAATATTAACCTACAATATTAGAAGTTGAATAATAAATATATTAGAAGTTGTCACAAATCCAGTACAAAGGAACAATCAGCTAATTGTTAATTGTTTAACTTTATTCTTGATCATTATCAAACAGTAAACTATCAAAGTGAAAGACATTTCATTTAGTATGCTATTTGTTCTAATTTCAGTTTTTTCACTCTTATATTTGTATTTTTTGTTGGATGCACATTGATTTAATTTACTTGTATGCAAATTGGCATTGCAGTCCTAACTCCTAACTCCTAACCTTGTTGGCTGTTGCAAATTTGCAGGTGGGAACAGCAGATTATCATTACATAGCAATTGCTCAAAATTTTCATATTGTATTTAATAATTTATTGTAGATATTCCACTATAAAAGTACTTTGATACTTTCAATAATAGTTCGCAGATGGGCGAGTAATCTATGTGGATGAAAAGAAGTTGTGTATGTGTGTGGATATATATGTATATAGTATGTGTATGCATGCAAGCTTGCAACATGTGTGTGTAACTTGTAAGTATGATGTGTGTGTGTGTAGGTATGTATGTATGCAGAGTCAAGACTACACTGTGCACACATGCATATCTATACACATACACAGGATGCCAATTTTGCATGCATATACACACACAAACATATCTATACACACACAGTGACACAATTTCTTGTTTCAACTTTCACTTATCAATGTATCGTGATATCATATTAGCATCAATCATTTTAGAAGTGGAAATTTTAGCATGTTTATTCATGTGGAGAGATTACCTCAACCCGTAGATGTTGAGGTAGATGTCTCGGCATGAGTAAGCATGCTAAAATTTCCACTTCTAAAATGATGATGAACAATTAAAAATTTAAAACTAAATTGTCATATTGCATAGTGCATACATATGAGCTCTGTTTAGTGTTTACATACTGTGATGAGCCGAGCTCACCGTTGCGATGATTTCACTTGGTTTGTAGGTCTGATTTTTGGTTTTGTATCTTGCTTTTCTTGTTTTTGTGTTTTTGAAGTTTGATGCCAATGAGACTAATAATTTTTACAAGCATATGCATATAAAGAACTCAAATGAACTAAAATTCAATGATAATTTAAGAAGAAACTCGATACGAAGGATAAGAGGCTTTTTCATTACATAAGAGAGTGCCTAAGTCGCATAGCTTTCATACATTTCGAAACAAGATACAATTTACATCCACATAATTACTTACAGCCAAAATAACACTATGAATAGTGTTTGCTACAGTACCCGTCCATATAAAAATGCTCATACAAATTGACATACAAAATTCTCCCACCAAAAACTTGTTGGAATAGCCTCTAGTGATGAGGGCGCCCACTTTAGGAAAGAATGCAGCCACAAAGGAAAGGCGTTTTCCTTACTTGATGATGAAGAAACCCTCAACTCAAGGCGGCTGGCTGTAGGTGAATGGATCAGCTCCAACAATCTTCAAAAAGGCAAGCAACTTCTTCTAAAATGCGAATGGAGCCTCTAACAGCAAATACCCTTCCAATAGATGACTTCAAACACTTGAAAACAGCAAAACATGGCTCCCATGAAGCATACAAATTCTGATCTGCAACTTTATAGTAGTCTTTCACACCTTCAAGATGCCAAAAACGAAGAATAAAGCCCAATCCAGGCTTGCCCATTGCTGAAATTAAGAAACCCTAGTTTCTCTCTTCCACAATCTCCACTTCACAAGCTCAAGCAAACAAAATAACTCATAACATGAAGAGGTCGACTTTTCTCAAGCTCTTTTATAATTTCACTTTGAAAAACACTATTCATTAAAAATCACTATTCATTTAAGTTGTCTTTTTTTCACTTTAGTGATGAATAGTAACTGAAAAATAGAAAATGCCCCCTTGAACTAATAGACACATGGTCCCAAAACCTGAGAAGGTGAAATAATGGTGAAGATCAATATTTTAAGCTCCCATAACACGCCAAACGCGCAATTTCACCACGTCACCATACTCTGGATACCAACATTGCATTTTTCCGACCAGGTGCCCAACCAGGTGACCCTCTAACCGGAACCATTAGCCTACGAGGGTCAACGTAATAGGCTAATCCACTGAATCACTGAAGTTTAAATAGAAGGGGACATTACACATACTCTGCGATAATGTAGATTGTCATTGTGCATACATATGAGTAAAAGTTAAAATTGTAAACATGCTCAAATTTTAACTAGTAAAATGATGATGAAGTATGAAGTTGAACAATTAAAAACTTAAAAGTAAAATTTCATACATATGAACTATGTTCAACACCTAAATCTAATATTCATAAGTGTTTTCTACATCAGATTTATTATTATTTTAAAACTAAAATTTCATATATTATTTTATTATAATAATATACTGACAAATAATAATATCAAGTTTCAACATTCTTATAAATCAATGCCTGAGTCTAAAATAATAATAATTTTATTATTTGCCATGTTTATAAATTATAATAATATCAACATTATGGCAAATAATAATATTATTATTATTTTAGACTCAAGTGTTGATAATTGAATATTAGACTCAGGCGCTGATTTATAAGAATGTTGATAATTGATATTATTATTTACCACGATATTATTATTTGTACGAAAACAAGATCTAATAATCATCGCAGAGTATGTAAATTGTAAACTGTAAAGTTTAACAAAACTCTATGTATCATGATCATCGATGATGGAAGTTTGGAACTAACCTATAGCGGTGTAGCCCCAAATCATGCAAGTCGACACTCGAAATCGCAGAAATAAGCACTCCAAATCACGGAAATAACTGCTCCAAATTGCGAAAATAATGCACTCAAATTCATAGGTGACTGGTAGCAGATAAAACAAGGGTTTAATAGGCATAAAACTGCATCCAAAATGCGGGAAAAGCATGCGAAAAAATCACGTGAAAATAGGTAAAAGTGTCCAAAAAACGCATTAGGGTTTGTGCCAAGTATATTGCGAGTGATCTGGAGAGTAGTCAGCGATTAATCGGCAAAAAAATTTAAAAAAAAAATCTCCTAGCTTTTCCTATGAGTAAAAGCAAAGATTACTAGGGTAAAAAATGGCAATTACTTGTTTGGTCGGCGAGTAATCGTCGAGTATGTATATAGAGGTCTTAGTGACTAGACTAGATAGAAACTTTGACAGAGGAGATTAGGTCACATCCTTGGTTAGCAAAGAGAATTCACTGCCATGTTGGATTCTTGAAATACATGTCGTATAGAGAAGTCAACAAGAGTGCTGAGTACAATAGATATCTTATCCAACACTTTCTGCAATTTCCAGTTCGACACCTTTTTTGTTTTGTTGACGTTGATATAGATCATAGAATCCCCATCAATATCAACACAATCGATTTTCTTCGAGATATATAGCTTCAAGCCTCTATGCAATGCTTCAAACTCTTCTTCATTGTTAGAGCTTGAAGGAAGTTGCTTGGAAGATATCCAAATGAGTTTCCATTTCATTTCTAATGACACATCCCGTTTGAGAGATCTCGTGAGGCCTCATCAAAGTTTAATTTCATTCTTCCTCTCAGAGGGGGGGAAGGGCAATAATTTAAAAAATATTATTTATATATTTATATTAGTGTTTTAGGTCTCACTCAATCTCACCTAGACTTGGTGAGTCTCAAGGTGGGCAAACCCAAACAAGTTCCAAGGATTCATGACCCGAGTATCAGTTGAATCTTGTTGAGTAGACTCAACCATCGCAATAGGCATAAAAAAAAGGAGGAAAAAAAAGAAAAAAGCCAAAGGTAAACCTAATCACTCAAAATGAACTCTAAGACACTAAAAGTAAACTAATTTCATTTGCAAGCACAAGGAGGAGAAAAAAGAGAGTATTGGACCCAAAATGACATGCCATAGAAGAAAAAATAGTAGACAAGTTGAGTGACAAACATTGATTGAATACTTTTTGGGCAAGGAGCTTATGATGCATATGGAAGAGCCCACCATTGATTTGGAGTAGCTCATCATCAAGTTTAAGAAAATTTGAAGAGGTATTTTTGTATTTGAACTTTTTTTGGTTTTTTTAGAAAATTTAATTTTTCTTCTACATTTTTTTTCATTTTAAGTTCATGAGACAACCCTAGCTCATTTTTAAACTTTTTATGAACAAACCCTAGCTATTTTTTAGTTTTTTTCTATTTTATAGTTGCACATTCTAACTATTTTTTTTTATTTTAGTTCAACTAGAAGCCCTAAATATTAATTTATCGTCTATTTATTAGTTATTGTAACATGCTTCACATTTATAAATTGTTCTAATGTTGGCCTCAGTTAGAAAGGATCCTTGTTGGAAACATGCCATTTTTGGGTCAAAGGAAAGGGAGCTAGTTTGCACATGTTGCATGACAAAAAGTTGTGGGAGAGATATTAATCGATTTAAATGTCACCTTGCAAAAATACTATGTCGAGATGTTAAAGCATGCACACGTGCACCTCCTAAATTTGTGTATGAGCTGCAAAGCCAATTAGAGACCTTTGATCAACAAAAGGTGTTGGGACTCAATTTGACATTCCCAAAAATTGCTTTATTCCCAACTCTTTTGTGCATTTAGGCCTCATTTTTCTCATCACGTATAACCAATTCGAGATATATTTGTATGGGCTTCCATTTATCAAATTTTCTCAATTGTTGTTCTCCATCATCCTCATGTGCCTACCATATATTGAAAGTTAAAAAAATCCAAGAATGTTATGTTTGTAGTGTTTTGGTCATGTTCCAATGTTTCTATGAAGTTGTTGGATTTTGGTGGACTATTTGTAAGATTTCGCTAAATATCCTACAGAAGATGCAAATGAATGAATGAAACCAAATAAAGAAATAAGAGATGAGCAAGAATAAACTGTATTCTACTCAAGAGAATGCAAAGCTTCAATGAGCTTGAGAATTGGAATGAATGTTGTGTGATTACAAAGGGAACCCATTGGTTATGTAATAAGATTATGACAAGTGTTGTCATCCTGTGAGGTGTGAAAACTCAAGGTCATTAAAGCTCAACAACCTTATCCCTATGTAACTTAATCTAGTGTAAAGAGAACTTAAGTGTTACGGGACTTTTTCCCCGTGAAGAGAAAAATACATTTGCAATAAAATAATGTAAAATTAATTAGCAAAGATTATTGTTGTGAAAGGGTGTGGCTTTTGTAACCACCCTTTGGAATATTTTTAATAAACCAGTAATTAGTTGAAATGGGGGAGAGAGAGGAAAAAAACAAAAAAGGCAAAGAAAAAGGAACCCATAATTTGGAAGGCGCGTGAGAGTGAAGGTTTAGGTCTTGGCTGGCATTTAAACATTTGGAGAAGGGGCACATAGCATGTGTCCAACTCGGGGTACAGTGTACACCCGAGAGTGTCTTGGCCAGAGCTGTGTTTATGTCATAAAGACAGGTTGGTTTTGTCCAAGAACCGGTTTCCTCCAGGGGTGTTTGTGCTGGAAAAAGCCACGGGCCTGTTACTCCATCTCTGTGTGTGCGGGATCACTGTTCGAGAACTATTAAAGAAATGTATCATTTTCATTGCAGCATAATTTAATTATTCTCTGTGTTAATTTATTGTCTTTTGTGAATATAAAAAAGATCTTGTTTTAATTTGCACATTATTATTCAAATGATTATTTATTAATGCTTCTTTTATTCATTAATGTTCCAATTAATATGTCTTTCTCTAATTAAATAAATTGCTACATTTATTTCATTTTTCACTGCTAGAAATAACTAGATAACATTTATTTTACTGTTTGGGAAATAGTCAGGTTTCAATTGGTATTAGAGCCTTTGATCTTTGCTGCATTGCACATTTATTTGGGTTGCACAGTAGAAAATAAACCATAAAGAAAAAAATAAAAATTAATAGTCATTTTTTAATTTAGGGTTATGTTGGGCAATTATTATTTCTTTTATTGTTGATATTATTGATAAAATTTCTGCTAATAATAATGTTTTATTTTAATGTTTGAATAACTAATTTAAGTAAATCAATTTAGAATTTTATAGAACATTTAAACATTTACTTAAGAGTTAATTTAGAGTTACGGAGTTACAAATTATTTTCACTTAAATTACATTCAAAAGAAAAAATAAAAAAATAAAATAAAATAACCATTAGCTTTTACCCCGTCAATTACTCTGTTCATAAATCTTTTCACAGAGGATTCATTTAAATTTAACCATTACTTTAATTATAAGTTTTATTCCTGTTACCTCATTTAGATCAATTTTTTCTAGCATTAGGATTTCACTCAAATTATCCTTGCAAACTTGCCTAAACATTACTATCATCACCAACGTAATTATCTCCTGAAAATAATCTCCTTGATCCTACCACGCCCTTTTTATCATCAGATGTTTTTATTTAAACTTCAATCCATTGTATTTGACATTTCATACACCTTTTTTTTTCGGATTCTTCCAGTTATTTGTATATTTCATTCCAGACACATTCTATAGTGCATGATTTTCCTTGGTGTCGACACAAGCTATATCGCCAAAACCATCAAAAACAACAAGATCATTATCAAGGCATTTTTTCAATTCATTGGGTAAGTGAAGACCTAGAATACGTTGAAACCAACTGGCAGATTTCCTTATTGATGCTTGAATCTTCACGATAGGTATTGAATACAAATAATTTCATTGTCAAATTTGATATATAAGCTGGTGTAGAGGTTGTAAACATAGCAAAGCCATTGTTAAGCAAGGTAGAATAGAAACAATATTAGGAGACGAGTTAACTTGACAGACCAAGCGTGAAATTGCATGAGCTTTAACACTCTCATTCTATTAAAGATTTTGAGTTCAATTTGTTAGTGCCACTGGCCCTCACTTGCATTATTATTGCTTACAAACTGTTGGCCATAAGATCTGAAGGCGTGACTAAAAGGAAACCCGATCCGACCTACACCATTTCTCTAGCGTGTGACTTTTTTTGTTGAGTACGTGCAGCAGAGAGGCGCGTGATTATTGGTAGGCCTTTTAGCAATCAGAGATTTGAGTAATTGTTCAAAGTAATAAAATTCAATTGTAACGACCTAATCCTTGCGTAAATTAAAACTTTCCATTTCTCACTTTATACATGTAAAGGTAACAACAAAGACAATACGATAGAAATTTTCCTTTTTTTATTGATAAATACGTACAAGTTACAATATGTTTCCACATGAATTTCATTTTCATTGCAAATATAAATCAGAGTTCAAAAGTAATACAATTACATACATAGCTCGTAAGCTTTTGCACAAATAGAAGTAAGAAGGTCCAGGAGTCCGTCCTTTCAAATCTTGGTACATCGGCCGCTTGCTGTGGAGGAGAAACATCACTCGGGCGCTTTTCGCCAACCACGGACTTATAATGCGGTCCCCCGCACGATCATTTCACAATGAACAACCCTCCCTTCGAAGAAGAGATTGGTAGGGTATCCTTTAATGATTACCAACTGAGCATAGTGTTGTGTCCTACACAACTAGAACCTTGCTATTTCACAATCTCGAACTAGTACTCGGATCACAATGAACTGACAGTGTAGTCTCAACTATCTCACATGTAGGTGGATGTCGTACCTTTCACTACTTTGGCCAAAGTGTTCTCATTTAGTACTTCGAATGAAGGTCATCTATCATAAACACTACTCAGTGCCGATTTGACTTGAGGCTTCCTTACTCTATGCATAGGTTTTGTCCTTCAATGGATGAATCTGTCACCCCAGACATCCTACAATCATACGAACCTACTAGAAATGAAACAGTCTACAAGTGTCTTGTATCAATCCTCCTAATTAGGAATTCTTTATCCTAGGAGCACTTAGCTTGTCTTAGTTATCCCAATAACTTAAGCTAAAAGACTTTACTTGATTCTGCCTTCATCTCGATTCTAATAGATAATAAGTAAATCTACGTATTCTCCATATACAGAGACCATACACAACATGCTATAGTCAATCAAAATGCAAATAAATTCTTCCCTTTTATCTTCATTATTTCTCTTTAATGTAAGATAAATAATCTAATCCCTTAAGCTCTTTACTCATATAATCCCTTTTTCACAGTTCCCCTAATCATTGAATCTCTTATACATTTTCTCTTTCAATGCATTGCTTTAAATATTCATCAAAATATTTCTTTCCTATTAGAGCTAACTGAAAACAGCAATCACAAGACCAAAAAGGAAACATCACTTCAATAAAAGTTATAAACTAGGAAGATTCATGCCTGATTTTTAAGTTTCTCCTTCCCGAATTGCTCTTCTGGACTCTCCTTCAAATAAGCTTCCAGAATTCCAGCTAAAAATAGCTTCTTTGTGACAGTATTTCACTCTATGATGAACTCATATATTTCTTCTCTCAAACGTGTTTCCACCACTAAATTCTTACTTAGCTATAATTCACAAATACCTTACTCTGAACTCAAAATGATTTAATCACTGTAATTGGTGAATTCAAGCAATACAACGAAATGGATATGGGATAAAATACTAAACTCAGATTGCTCAATGTGTGTGTTTACAATGAATGGAATGGCGTGTATATATAGGCCCGAAATGCAATGGATTCCACCAATGGAGGCATGTGGATTGACAACAAAGTGCTCAGAAATAGTCAAAATGATACTTGGCGGGTTCTTAAACCATTAATCATAAAAAATGGAGGTGATTCGACTTCCTTTTAAGCCATCAAGAGAAGAATAAATCAACTCTCACATGGTGGATTTGATAAGTCGACAACTCAAGACATTCTTCAGATTTTTAGGTTATTTTGTAGCAATTAAATCAGGGAGTTCGTTCCAGATGAAAAGGTCAAGTCTCAAATGTTCCCGCATCGCCATTTCGTGGCCTTAAGATCAGCATTTGCACCATTCAAAGACCAGTTCTCCATCCACGCGCTTCAAACACGTTTTTCTTCAGGTGCGCGCAATTTCTCACGCGATTTATAAACTCAAAAAAAAAAAAAAACGTATTTTCTTCTTTTCAAATGTTTTAGTAAAGTCACAAATGAAATATTTGTCATTGTTTTAATAAGGAGGGCGATTAAAAAATCTTTAATATTTCATTTAATAAAGTCTTCAAATGTAATAATCTCATTCATAGAGTTTTCACGGGATTGTGTGTTCAATTTGTATTCTATTAAATATTTTATGTGTCATTTAAATTTATACATTTCACATTTCAATATCATACATTTATATATTTTATCATATATGTATTTTAATTAAGTGTAATATTTTTAAATATATAAATATATATTTTCTGACATTACATCGTGATATTTATATATATTTACATATATGTAGATATTACCTTAATATTAGTACATATATTTTAAATATATAAATATATAATATATTTACATAGGTATTTATGTATTTATGTATATATCCATAAATATAATCACATCGTTAATATATACATTTATGCATAAATATATATGTAAATTTGCTAGGCAATAATATTAAATATTATTTTCACCACAGATATCAAGCGGACTGTGTACATATATACTCTTGTGTATACGTATGTATGCGTATATACATGTCGACACATGTGTATGAGCATATCCGTCTGCTTAACATACACATGTATTGATATGTCTATGCATATAAATACGTGTTCACAATGTATAGATGTATGTGCATTCCCCAATCAATCTTTAACACATCTTTCACATTATTCATACATTGGTCATGATATAGCTAGTCTGACGTTAAATAATCATATCTCCTTAAGCATAAAGAAGTGAATTTCAGATTCCTAATGTCAATAAACAAGCCTATGGATGACTTAAACTTATCTCGACAAACAGACTTGGCTTACTCAATCTATAGTATGTGTGTGTATGCTCAATTTGGTAATCGTTATTGTTTACCGGACCAAGTTCCTCCCCGAATGATGTCTCTCCTCTGTCCGGAGGAACAATCTTCATACCTGCACACCATGACATGACATCGGCAGTCATATGCTCATAACAAAGCAGTTTGCATAAAACATCATAAAAAGTTAGAATAACATTATTCCATAACTTATATGCTACATTTAATTAAGAATTAAATCAATAGAAGTAACAATCAAATGAAACCATCATTCAAATAGGACACATTCATTTAATAACACGATCAATCATGTTTTATTCATCACAAAGATTCAAACATTACAATCAATTGCCCTATGCAATAGTAGCTATAAGATCGGGATGTAACATCAGTTTAGTTTGACATTACGGGCCAATATAATTCTGGTGGAATACAGGTCCATTCTTTTATTTTCTGCTAGTTGCAAGCACATTTTTTTCTCTCTTGTATGCCCAGGTAGAGTGCATGGCATTCTATATTTCTCATATTTGACTTGACATGAACCACAAAAGTAACTATACAGGAGAAAACAAAGACTGATTTTTTTATGATTGCGTTCATAAATTTGGAAATTAATTAAAATCAATGCTGGCACAATTTCCATACAAACATAACATTCTCCTATAGGAAGGAATAATCATTTGAGTTTGGAAAATTGATGAAGAAAAAATCTATTTGATGAGCGTTACCCTTTTAACTTCATTTTTTATTTTCTTCTTTCATTATAATTATTTTTTTAAACAGATTGACCTATCACAATGTCCTCTGAGAGCAACCAAAAAGCTTATGAAGTTTTAGAGAAAACCAACCAAGCATTAATGCAAGAAGTCGTTGAACTAGCAGCATAGGTCCAACAACTTAAGAAAGAAACCATGAGACAAAATGAACAATATGAAATTGAAAGCTCGAAAAGTAAGAATAGTTCTCTGTTAACTTGACATTGAAACCAAAGAAAAGAGAAACACAGATCAAAAAGTAAAAGACGAAAAGAATCCTCGAAAGAAAGTGAGACTTCCAAATCAAGTAGTTCCGACACTTCCGAATCCGAATCTTCAGAAAGTATGCCGAGTAAACAAACACAATGAGAATTAGATAATTTTGCTCGTAAGATCAAGCTTCCTTCCTAAATATAATGGTGATACCGGTACAAGCAAGAAAGCGGAGCAATGGTTAACCAATCTAGAGAGATATTTTGATTTGCAAAACTGTTGTACCCCAAAATTAAAATTTTTGTTACACTTAGACATTTTGAAGAAATGAGTAAAAGTCTTGTCAAATTAGTCAAAAAGGTCAAAATTTGGGTGTGCATGTCTTGCATGGGGGTTAAAAACGCAAAATTTTCAATTTCTGACGATCTGGGTTTGTTAAGAGCAGCTTAATCTACAAAACCCAGATCTCAGTTTTTCATCCCTAAATTTTAGGAAAACTGCTATTTTTAGAAATTTTCTCGAAATAGTAACGTTTTCTGGGTTTTTCTGGGTTTCTTTCGAAACGGATATTGGCAAAATTTTCTAAAAAGAAAATTTCTAAAATAGAAAGTTGGTCCGAGTCCGAACGATTTTGATTGGCTCAAAATGTGTCCGTATCAGGCTGGTGCAGTCAGAATCTTAAAATAATCAGTTTCACCCTACTGGGTCTATTCTGCTTTTTCAGAAGCATATCTGGAGCTCCGAGGTTGTCAATGGAGGTCATCCGACTGCCAGGCGTTAATTTCAGCACTTAAACTTCCAGCAGAAGGTGAAACGATGAACATGCACGAAGAACGAGAAAGAAAGTTGAAAAGTCATGAAAATTTTCTAACACTGCTGAGTTTGGGCGCCCCTGTTAAAGAAAGGCGTCCACCTTTTTAGGGCATCAGATGAGTGAATTAGGGTTAGGACCTCCAATGGAAGTTGCTCAGTATTTAGTCAGCTTCGCGATGGATATCCCCGTCAGAGCATCCGAAAATCCAGTCTCCGGCAAATTCGAGTCAAAGTGGAAGGTATAGAATGAAGATCTGAAACTCGAAGAAAAAGATTAAATTGAAAATTTTTCTAAGTCTGGAGAAACTGGGCGCCCTAGGAAGAGAAAGGCGCCCAACTTTTCAAGGGAAACAGATGAACTTGCAGTCAAGGTTGTAACGAGATGTCTTCAAAATGCAACAGACTTTCCAGTGAGCTATCTAGCACAACAACCGGAGTTCGCAGCCATCAGATTCAAAGAGCTGAACAGAGGGTCCGATGAGAGTTGAAAAGACAAATCTGAAAGCAAAGGTGAAAATGTAAAAAATAAACTAACTCTGGTGAAACTGGGCGCCCCAGCTTGCCAGGGGCGCCCAAGCTTTTGAGGACCTGAAATTTACTTTTTGGCAGAAGTGTCTCCAGAAGACCCCTCCTGAAATCCTCTTAGCTTCGCAACGAATCCAAACATTCATCAATCCGACGCCCGGAGCTCGAAATTCAACAAGATCGCCTGCAGGAGCGAAAGACATGAAAAGTGTAAAAAATTTCTAAGTTTGGAAGAAGTGGGCGCCCCTATTGAGGAAGGGCGCCCAGACTTTTGAAGCTTCAAATGATGGATTTTGTAAAAGTAGCATCCAAGAATGCCTCATCAAAATTAGTCTGGCTATCCAACGAAATATTCAGACAGTCGGTCGGATCAGCATTGCTCCTGGAATCAAGGATTCATCAGAAAATCAAAGGGAGAAGGAAGAACTTGGAAATCAGAAAAATGACTAACACTGAAGAAGTTGAGCGCCCCTAGAAGGAAAAGCCTCCAATGAATTCGGAGGTCAAAATGAAGTCTTTCGCCAAAGGTGCCTCCAGAACATCCTTCTCAGTTTCAGTCAGGCTCCGCCGTGGATCACTCGGCTCACCTGTCGGGATGATCTGTCAACGGGAAATCAAAGGTGAAATAGCATGTCAAAATGAAGGAAGTTGAAAATATCAAAATTTTGACTAACACTGGTGGAAATAGGCCCCCCTCTTGGAGAAAGGCGCCCAAAGTTTCATGCCTTAGAGAAATTTCAAGGTTTTTCAAAATTTTCAAAATTGCAAGAGGAGAAGGATGGCGTCCAATTCAAAGGGACTGAGATTTAGGGTTTTGAAAATAAAAGCAAAAAAAGAAAGCAAAACCTAAATCAAACCCTAAGTCTATTTAACACTTCTTTTCAATGTATTTTTCATTATTTTTGCAGGTAGCATCCAGAGGAGAAAGTTGGAGCAGCAAGTTTGAAGAATTTTTGTGATTCAAGAATCCATAGTTGCTGGTTTTACGTTAGATTTTTCAGACCAGCAAGCATAAACCCTTGTTTTTCATTCTTCTTGTTCTAGAAGATCAAATTTTTCAAGTTGAAGGTTAAGGCTTTCAATTTTTCAGTCATCTGGGTCTTTTTGACTCAATCTTCTGAAGGATTTTTCAAGAACTTCATCAAGTTGCAGCTAGTGCTTTTATTTTGCATGTCAGTAAAAACCTCAGTGCATTCAAATTTCAACCATCTGGGTCCTTTTCAATCAGTCTTCTGAAGAAAACCCATATCACAGTTTTTTTAAAAAAGTTCAAAAACCTAGGGTTGGCTGCTTTTTCGATCAAACATCAGGGTTTTGCAAATCTAATCATCTGGGTCCATTTCTAATCATATTCTGAACAAAACCCAGATGCCAGCTTTTTCGAAAAAAATTGAAGAAATTAGGGTTTGCTGCTTTTTTAGGCTAAATTCAAAATTTTCAAAAACGGACGATCTGGGTTGTCTTGCATCGATATTCGAACAAAACCCATATCTCAGAAAAATTTCTCAAAAATTTGTCCGTTGGAGCAAAAAATCAGCATTCTAAAAATAGAAATTGTTCAAGACTTGTCTGAACCAAGGCGAGTTTACAGTCATTCTTCAAGTTTTCTGAAATGGAGTACACTCCTAATGTTTTCAAGTCCGAATCAGTTCTCTTTCACAATTATATCAAAACAGCTGAGACAAACTTGCATCATGTCAAGCCGGTGTTTGATCTACATGCCTTGGAGAGAGCAGGCAACACTTCAATCAAGAACCTAGGACATTCTGGACTCCTCGCAGCAGCGTCAATTCCTATATCAGTTCAGAGCCTTGAGTTCGTAATCGCTTGCATTAAGCATTACAACCTGACTACTAGGGAGATCCAGTCAGCAGACGGTAGATTGATTTGCAGTCTAAAGCCTGATATGGTCGAAAGGTGTTTTTCCATTCCTCCATGGCTTGAAAGCGTAACTCTTTCAAGGGATGAATGTGAAAGGATGTGGAATATGCATAGAGATAAATATAGCAAGAAGATTGCACAGAGATGGATGAAAGAAAAACATAAGACATTGCTCAAGAATGTCGGGCGAGGAGAGTTCAAGGACGAGGTTGCCATCATCATCACTTTGCTCAATAGGGTCACTGGCTCAGAGGATGCCACCAAGTTCCAACCTTGGATGTTTTATGCCATACCTCACATCATGAAGAAGACCGAGTTTTATGATTGGCCTACTTTGATTAGTGACTGCCTACATCAGCAAATAACAAAATATTTCCAGTTTCATGTGTTCCACATGGTGTCATACTTAGTCTACCTGGTGGCCTATCAAGGTCAATTCAGAGGGTTGAACACCGAGGGATCGTTGAGCGTACAACACATATATAACTATTATCCCCAGTTGGAATTCATAAAGTCGTTGCACCACTACAAAAGGGTGAACGAGGTATTCTTGATGTACACAGTACGGGACTTAGACAACGAATTGCACGTCCGCATCTCTTCAGTTGCCAGGGCAGCAATGGCAGAATGGGCGGATTGGTTTATACAGTTTCCTACCTTTACCTATCTTAGGGTCTATGGTTATTCAGGTGCCCCGCTCATGTTGCCAAGATATCCGTCAGGTGAGGTCATCTTCATGGAATTCTTGAGGTAGGCTCACGGTGTCCACACAGTCTTGAGAAATAGAAAGAAACCCTCTCTTCACTTTCCATTAGGGTTGGGTATTTATACATGCAGGACTGCTACAGATGCCAGGACAATTGGAGAAGAGTTAGATAAATTCGGCCTCAAATCCTACAGTGAGAGGCGATCATTTGATTCCCATGGTGTCTACGTTGGCCAATTGGAGAAGAACTATAATCACATACCCGCACTTGAAGATTTTTGGGCTAACTCTGCAGATGAATTTGAAGTGCGAAGGCGTAGTTACAGCAGGCTAACTCTCCATCAGATGAAAGACTGTTTAAATGAAGATATAGAAGGGCTCTCTGACGATGATGAAGATGTTCTTCTACCGATGTACACTCAGAAACGAATCGAGGATCAGCCTCTTCCACAAGTTAATTGGGCAAACAAGGAATCTCTTTCAGTTGAAGACAGAACAAGACAAGTCATTGAGCATAGTAAGGTTTTCTTAGTGTTTAAAAGGAAGAACTCCATTCCAGTTGCAGAGCCGCCAAGTTATCAATTAGTGAGTCATCTTTTTGGGCAGCGATGTTTTGGAAGAATAGAACTCATAAAACAGTTGAAGAAGTGAAAGATTCACAAAACGCGAAGAGATCTTGGAGAATCAAAATATTGCCTTAGTTGGTATCAATGCACCTGACCGGGACCTAGTTTCCTGCTTTTTAGCGGATATGATTGAGATTTAAAGCGGCTTTCATCTAGAAGCTTTCTTTCCGCTTTCTTTCTATTCTTGGAATGATCCTTATCCATTCTTTGAGGATAGAAAGAAGATAAGATGTAATAGTTGGCGTTTCCCGCTTTTTCTGCTTTCTAGGGTTTTAGATGTTATCTTCTTTCTAGATTTAGTAATAAAGCTTGCTTGCTGAGCAAGCCCTAGATTGTGAAAGCAAGGAGATTTTAGGGTTCCCTACTCCTCTGCTTCTCTATAAATAAGAGCCTTTGCTCATTAGTTTCTTTAACGGTTATTGTCATAGCAAATTGCGAGCCTGAATTGCAGCAAATTGTTATTCAGTTTCAGTTCACTTAGTTAAACCGTGCTAGTGAGAACAAAACGCTGAGCCTATTGTGCCTTCTATTTGTTGCTCAAGTATTGTTCATTTGTGTTGTGATAAGCAAATTGTTGAGCCTCTTTAGCCAACAAGGAGTTAGTGAGATTGCTGTTTTCTATTGTGTTAAGAATAAGTTTGCAAGCCTCCTTAGCTGCAATTTCTTGTTCAAGGCATGTTAGAAGTGAGCTTTGTTTTAGAGATTTGAGTAATAAAATCATGAGCCTCTTTTGCCTTGGTCTAAAATCTCAGATTTCCGTTATCAGTGTTCTACTTTTATGATCTTTATTTCAGCTTGCAGTGAAGTGTGTAGGTGTTCGTTGAAAGAGAGATTATTGAAGTATTTTTGTCAGAGAATCTATTGTTAATTTCTAACTTCTCTTGCTCTGTTATTACTTGAGAGGTTAGGAACGTCTTTAGTTCAAGTTAGTCGTAGTTGAACTTCTTATTTCAGAAAATCTCAGCTACGCGTTTGTGTTTAAAAAACCTTGTGCTCTAAGCTGATCAAAAAGATAGGCAACTTAGTTTTAGTTTACTTTCTTTCAAACACCATCAGCAAGAGGGAGCTTCCCCTCCTAATTTGAAGAGCAGTTTATCTGTGCATAGCTGTCCGTTTTCAAATCCGCATTCCAGAGGTGCGAATTTAAACGCCAACAAAAACACAAGTAGTTATGCTAGGACTAGGATTGTTGCCTATCAGTTAAAAAGTAGTGCGTTAAATTGGAGGCAAGACATAGTCCGATCTTCAAAACTACGGGCCAACAAAACAAGATGGTCACAATTTAAACGATTATTCGAACAGAAATACCTTTCCGATTACTTCCTACAAGGAAAGAAGAATGAATTTTTTGAACTAAAACAAAGACTTCAATCTGTGAATGAATACAAACAAAACTTTGAAAGACTTAGTAGGTTTGTACCATTCATTGAAGGGCATGACCGTGTTATTAGATTCATAAATGGTTTGAGGGAGGAATACAAAGCTCTAGTATGGTGTGGTAAGCCAACTTCAGTAGATGAAGCTGCACAAATTGCTGAAAATTTTGAAACTTATCATCAAATTGCAAGGCAAAAAAGGGAAAATCGGAAAAGACATAGGGAGGAATCATACAAGAAGACTTTCAAGCAAGGAAGACACTTTTCAAACCAGAGCTCAGCGCATTGCCGATCCACCAAAATGTTTCATTCCAACAAAAATAAGACTATGCCATCCAAAATCCAATGTTGGACTTGTGGTGAGCATCATATACAACGGTATTGCCCTCATATACATCCTCATTGTGATAAATGTGGTCGAAACCATCGTAAATATGATCGTACATGTAATCCACAACAACACCCAAATCAAGATGGCAAAGATTCTACTCCCACAAACATGAAGATATATGCTGCAATAGACACAGGTACTATACACTACCAACTTTCTCTAATTGAAATTAAGGGTTCTATAAATGGTCATCCTATTGTTTTTCTTGTTGATTCAGGAAGTAGTCATAACTTTATTTCTCCCAGGGTTGTAGCACAATTGAAGATTGTATCTAAACCAATAGAACCTTTGGTTGTTGAAATGGCAGATGATAGAGTAGTTAGGCAAACTGGTGCAATTATTGAAAATCTAAAATTTAAACTAAATAACTTTGTAACACATGATCAATTTCACATATTGAATCTTGGTACATATGATGCTATACTAGGAATGAGTTTGCTAGAGAAAAACAATGCTTTCCTATGTTGTGAAAACAAACAAGTTATCCTAAATTCTAACATGGGGACATGTCACATTTTACAAGGGGAGAAAGGACCTCTTCACATTAAAACTATTTCAGCCATGCAAGTCAAGCGTAGTTGAAGGAAAAAATGTAAAATGTTTTGTGCAATGCTTTTTCAAATAGGAGATAAATTTAAAATAGACATTAATATTAAACCTGTGGTACAAGAATTCAAAGATGTATTTCCTGTGGACTTAAATAATTTACCCCTTAAACGATTCGTAGAACATGCAATCGACCTATTTCCTGGGGCAGAACCTATTTCCAAAGCCCCGTATCATCAATCAATCCCTGAATTAACCTAACTAAAAATACAATTGACACAATTACTTAAGGAAGGTAAGATGAGACCAAGTGTCTCTCGTTGGGGTGCACCAGTATTATTTGTCAAAAAGAAAAATGGAACCATGATGAAATATTCCCCCTTAATTTTTTCTCAAAATACAATACACAAACCAGCAATAAGTCACTGATTAGAGTTAGCTCCAAAAGCAAATCAGCATGAAAATAACTCTAACCAAGAATGTTCACCAAGATCCCAATGTGGACGAGGTGATAGCATATGGTCAGAGGATCATTAGGAGTAAACTGAACTGAAATTACAATTCATCTGCTGATGCAGGCATCCACAAGCAGTGGGGATACTCCACTTATTTAGTGGGTGAGATTATTACATTATTAAAGGCGGCAAGCCAGCCATTTAAATCCTCACTTCCACTTATTAACGTGGGGGGAATACAGTCCACACAACCACTTATTTAGTGGGGGGAAACTTACAATTAAGAAAGATGATTATTTAAACTCAACCACTCAATCGTGGGAGTATGAAATTTAAACTAATTGCAGCAAATAAAATAAATAGCTGTTAGTACTACTAATCAGCTTTACAATGAATTAAACAGCTGCAAATAAGAAAGATATGCTTCCAAATCAATCAATGGTTAGAGTAACACTTCCTCTAACTCTTACAATACAATAATGATATAGAAATGAAACTCAAACCAACATTATATCAAAAACTAACAAGTCTGATCAGAAATAGAGAATACAAAAAATCAGACCAGCAAACTCTAAATCAATGAAATACACATAACTTTATCAATTTACCTCCAAATTGAGTGAAATCAATTGCAATGAACCTCTGGAGGATAGGCGCCCATGTCATGATGATGAAACAACTTCAAAAAACAACCATTAATTTACTTGCACAATTCTCAATGCTCCCAACATGGTATGACCCTTAGCAAGGGCGATTTTGCAAGAATAAAAATAAATACTTTGAAATAAATTATGATCTTCTATGCGAAGGGGCGCCCATGTGCTAGGAATCCATATCTTCAATACCCAGAAGCATATTAAAATCATACAAAGAGCTGTTAATGAAAATCACCTTCAGCCATGAATGAACCAGCAAGCTCAAAAACTGAAAAACACTTCAAATTCTCCAACAATGAAGCTCAATGTGCAATACTAAATGAAGCACACTCTCAATCCACCATCTAGGGAACCATAGTTTCAGGCCCGAAGAATGTAGACAAATTGCTAAGCTTTCCCTTAGCCGGATTTTGAATTTCAAACCAGCAGCATAACTTTACAATATTTCCAAAGATGATCAGCTCTTCAAATAGCAGCAATATATAAGTTTCAATTGGCAAATGAAGTAACAAGAGACTCTTCAAATTCCAAGAAGTTGAATCACTTCAACTTCCAAAAGGGACGCCACTTTAAGCATTTCACTTTTTGAAATAATAAAATATTAATCAACCTCTTTTAGGCGTCCAATTTCACTTTGCAACAATAAAGCATTTAATAATTCATTAAATGCACCATTGACCCCTTAATGACCCCCTTTTAAAAACAACATGAAGTGATCATTCCTAGGTGTGGGGGTACAACTGAGAAACATGAAATTGACTAAGTATAAAAACTCAGTCCATGGAAATAACCAAAACCAATGCCAATACTGAAACCGATAGATAGCAAGATGACTTGAGTTGAACTGCTGATGATGCCACTGCCAACATTAGACTTTACTAAAAATAGTCAACTGCTATAAATAGTAAGTTCGCATCAAAACAACAAAAAGCCAAACTGAACAATAAACTGCAAAGGATTGAACTGCTGCTAGACAGATACTACCAAAAGATAGACTTGCTAAAAATAGCAAACTGCTATAAATAGTAAGTCTGCACAACAACCTCTGAATGCCAACTAAGCAGTATCTGAAAGAGGAAACCCTAATTTTCCACTTCAGTTTATTCTACGGATTTCCAGAAATAGGCTAAATCCAAATGAAGAGCGTATGGCCAAAATGGGGACATTACAGTCCGCCCTTCCCAAAATTGCTTGTCCTCAAGCAATTCCAAAGCCAACCTGAAATCACCATACTGAACCAAACTGAAACTGAATGTGATCCCTGGGTCCCAAATCAACCTAGGTGAAAGATAACACTTACTGATGTAAGCATTGCATTGCTGGATGCCAACAAAAGAAATCACCGAATTAAAATTAAATTGAAACATCATGGGAATAAATTCTAGAAGACCATCATTGGCTTCATCATCTTCAACTATGGAATAGAAAACCCAAGTGATACCAGGATTCCAAATCTTTCTCAGGAACACTGTTCCTCTAATCCGTTGCGCTACTCTGATTAAAACAACTGAATACTCAAAGTGGATCAACATGTCACGATCCACAAAAGACAATGCACCAAAAATGTTAGTGCCTGGGTCCCATATCAATCTGTAGGACCTCCAAATCTTGCTGTCATAATTCTGATCAACAACAAAAATATTTTCAAACATGCTTCTAAACCAATGCCAAACCAAGAGCAACGCTCCACACTCCATCCCTATCCAAGAGGATGCACAATGCTTCCTTTGAAGCACTGATTTCACTTAAAGAACTCCAAGAAATATTCACATGTCTCACATTAAGAGTCTCAATTTGACAAATCAAATCAGCTAATAGCTCGCTGTCCCAAAAAGTAATGTATGAGTTGGTACCACAAAATTCACTGTCAACCATCAATGAACAACTCATACCTGAACTTTGACCATACTGAATCATTCCCTTGCTCATTTGTGGTAGAAATTCAGTCCAAATAGGAGGTGGAGAGGCCTGGAAATGAAGTAACCAGCTTCCTAAGAGGTCTGAAATAATCATCTTGAGATCTGATTTTTGAAAAATCAGCATCCAAGAAGACAAGCAGCAACTGCAACATAAGAATTTTTCATCAAAATGAGCATCACTGCTCATGAACCAAGTTGGTGGCACCTTTAGCAAAATACCCCATGCCACCACAAACCAACTTCTGATCATATTTCCTTCCCAGAACACCAATTTATGATCAGAAATAAAGAACCAATGACATAGAAAGAAGGAAGCAGCAAACATAAAACATAATTTTTGACACTTATCTCTCCATCCAACCTTCTTTTTATGCATTCCATTCTTCATAAGAAAATACTTGAGCTCCCAAATACTGATTTGCAATTGAAGACATTTTCCAACACAAAAGCAAATGGTCACAACTACATTCTGAATATTACATGTTGGTCTATCTACTTTGAAATTACCTTCTTCCCAAGTAATGTCAGGATCACAAACTAACAACTATGAAGAACCACTTCTCAAACTGATAACTGCTCTCACACGAATCCTTTGATTCGCTTGTTCCATCTGCAATGCCACTTCTTGAAATTCCAAGAAGTATTCAACCAACCTTTGTTCGTTGAAGAAATCAAATCCAGAATCTTGTGATATGACTTGCCGGAAAGATTCCATGAATCCTTCATCAAATACAATTCTAAAATCTATCACTTTAAGAGAAGATGGTGATGAACTAAAATCTGATATGAGCCTCACAAGCATCCTCATCAAAAAATAAATTAAACCTTCATCAACAAACCCATCAACTCTTTGTTCATGAACAATAAGAATGCCTTCATTTCTTTGTGTTTCAAGAGTTATCAATTCTTGTCGAGTGGATGCACTAGGAGCAGCAGTAGATTCAACTTCATGCAACTCACGTATCAACTCTCCAATGTTGGAAGACAAACTCAAATCCCCTTCTTCAGTAATCTCTGAAACAATTTCTTCATCATTTTCAAAAAGAGGATTTACATAAACCTTACTAGCACCTTCTTCATACAAGAGATTGTCAAAAGCTTGAAAAACTTGAGAATTTGAATGCTTTGGTCTCTCAAGACAGCATTCCAAATCATATGTTTCTTGTATGAGATCAAGCTCATCAAGAATTTTTTGAAGCTCCTCTGCTCTTCTATTGTTTTCTTGCTCCCATGAATATTGAACAGTAGAAATCTGATTCTCAGCTTCAGTTAAAGTCGCATGCACTTCTTGCAACTTTGCTTTGGTAAGCTCATTCCACTCCAATGCCTTGTCAGCAATATTGGCCACTATGTCTTTGTCACGAAGGATGTGCAAAAGACTAGATTTGATTTCCTCCAAGGTAAATTTAATAGACTTCATGTCATCAATAGAAATGCAACATACAACTTCTCCCCTAGGCACATCATAAATCAACTGTTCTACATGTCTATGAATTCTATCAAGATTTGACAAAATTTGAATTCCATTATCAACAATGTGTGAACTTGAGCTGCAATCATTATATACTGGCTGAGATGATGTAGAACAACTTTGATGGATAAAGATTTCAAAAATGGTTTGAGCTGTACTCCTCAACTTGTCTTGCATGTGATGAACACTATTCATCATTCCATCCATAGTGCCTTCCAATTCCTCAGCTTTTTGCCTTAGCTTGATTTCCGATGAAGAAAAATCTGCCTTATAACTACTAGAAACTTCACCTTCCATGTCTCCTACACATGATTCTAGGGAGTTAGTCAAATCAGCTTTGAAATAGGAAGTGACTACTACTTCCTCTTTCTCTTTCTCCTCTTTAGCTTGACTTTCAAATGAGCATCCTTCGGAATTGTGAAGAAGCAATTCGCTGATTGAACTCATAACTCCTTCCATCCCAACTTCTTCTTCATTTGGATCTGCACTTATGGCCTCTTCATGCATCTCTGTTTCAACTTTTATTTCCAAAAGTTCTTCCTTTGAATCTTCAACATGAGGCTTCTTAACACAAGCCAACTCACTATTCTTCTTTGTAGAAAACAAGAGTACTTCGCTAGTCTTCAAGGCTTCCATTGACATATTACATTCTTCTACATAATGCTTGGATAAGTGCAAATTTGTGGATACCCCTTGAACTTTTGCAATGTCTTCAAAGGGATTCCAACTTTCATCCTCTTCAGCTTCAGATATCTCTTCTCTATTTTCAACAGTCTTCTTCAAAATTGGTTTCAACTTATCTTCACATTGATTGAAAATTTCTTTAACTAACAAATCAGCAGTGGGAGAAATCTGCTCTTCACGTTTGTAAGCATCCAAGAGAAGAGTTTGGACACTTTCAGGAAGACTATCAGCTTCTTTAATGGTGTCAATTAGAACATTCTTAACAACTGCAACCACATCCTCTTCTTGTTGACTCCAAGTCGAAGTGAAAAGATTATTAAACAAGTGATAAATTTAATTCTCCATCTCAAATTCTATCAATAAGATGCAAGCACCAACTTCCGAAAATGTTTTTAAAACAACAGCTCTTCTTGAAAACAAGCTACTACCAGTTTCATCCAAATCTTGAAAACTTTCCACTATCATATTTAATACAATCTTCATAGTTTCATCATCATAGGGCAACTGGGGATTTACAATTCTTATTATCTCCATGAAACAAGAAGAAATCAGCAGCTTGGTGTCTTCATCAGGATGCCCCAACCAATAGGGCTGATTCAAAGAATTCACTAAAGGAGCTAGTGCCAACTCCATTTTCTCTGAAGGTGATGGCTTCACCTGTCTCAAACATTGTTCTAACAAATGAAGAATGTTCTCT
Organism: Sequoia sempervirens; assembly: GCA_007258455.2. Taxonomy (NCBI): domain Eukaryota; kingdom Viridiplantae; phylum Streptophyta; class Pinopsida; order Cupressales; family Cupressaceae; genus Sequoia; species Sequoia sempervirens. Next base: position 62,513 of record VDFB02334419.1, on the reverse strand, counting down.
TCATTTTCTCTTGACCGAAATTCTTTACCAAGTCTCTTTCCAGCCATAAAGAGAGTCTATGCCAACTTCATCTCTTCTTCATTAGCCATGCCTAACTGCCAACTTCTGGTTACAACAAGGAGCTGAACTAAAATCTGTTCTGACTTTCGGTGTAGTACTGGAGATCTTTGTCACTCAACTGTCTAAACATGTAGCACTAATCACAGGATGGCAGGATTTTTTGCTCTGATACCACTGAAATATTCCCCCTTAATTTTTTCTCAAAATACAATACACAAACCAGCAATAAGTCACTGATTAGAGTTAGCTCCAAAAGCAAATCAGCATGGAAATAACTCTAACCAAGAATGTTCACCAAGATCCCAATGTGGGCGAGGTGATAGCATATGGTCAGAGGATCATTAGGAGTAAACTGAACTGAAATTACAATTCATCTGCTGATGCAGGAATCCACAAGCAGTGGAGATACTCCACTTATTCAGTGGGTGATATTATTACATTATCAAAGGCGGCAAGCCAGCCATTTAAATCCTCACTTCCACTTATTAACGTGGGGGGAATACAGTCCACACAACCACTTATTTAGTGGGGGGAAACTTACAATTAAGAAAGATGATTATTTAAACTCAACCACTCAATCGTGGGAGTATGAAATTTAAACTAATTGCAACAAATAAAATAAATAGCTGTTAGTACTATTAATTAGTTTTACAATGAATTAAACAGCTGCAAATAAGAAAGATATGCTTCCAAATCAATCAATGGTTAGAGTAACACTTCCTCTAACTCTTACAATACAATAATGATATAGAAATGAAACTCAAACCAGCATTATATCAAAAACTAACAAGTTTGATCAGAAATAGAGAATACAGAAAATCAGACCAGCAAACTGTACATCAATGAAATGCACATAACTTTATCAATTTACCTGCAAATTGAGTGAAATCAATTGCAATGAACCTCTGGAGGATAGGCGCCCATGTCATGATGATGAAACAACTTCAAAAAGCAACCATTAATTTACTTGTACAATTCTCAATGCTCCCAACATGGTACGACCCTTAGCAAGGGCGATTTTGCAAGAATAAAAATAAATACTTTGAAATAAATTCTGATCTTCTATGGGAAGGGGCGCCCATGTGCTAGGAATCCATATCTTCAATACCCATAAGCATATTAAAATCATACAAAGAGCTGTTAATGAAAATCACCTTCAGCCATGAATGAACCAGCAAGCTCAAAAACTGAAAAACACTTCAAATTCTCCAACAATGAAGCTCAATGTGCAATACTGAATGAAGCACACTCTCAATCCACCATCTAGGGAACCATAGTTTCAGGCCCGAAGAATGTAGACAAATTGCTAAGCTTTCCCTTAGCCGGATTCTGGATTTCAAACCAGCAGCATAACTTTACAGTATTTCCAAAGATGATCAGCTCTTCAAACAGCAGCAATATATAAGTTTCAATTGGCAAATGAAGCAACAAGAGACTCTTCAAATTCCAAGAAGTTGAATCACTTCAACTTCCAAAAGGGACGCCACTTTAAGCATTTAACTTTTTGAAATAATAAAATATTAATCAACCTCTTTTAGGCGTCCAACTTCACTTTGCAACAATAAAGCATTTAATAATTCATTAAATGCACCATTGACCCCTTAATGACCCCCTTTTAAAAACAACATGAAGTGATCATTCCTAGGTGTGGGGGTACAACTGAGAAACATGAAATTGACTAAGTATAAAAACTCAGTCCATGGAAATAACCAAAACCAATGCCAATACTGAAACCAATGGATAGCAAGATGACTTGAGTTGAACTGCTGATGATGCCACTGCCAACATTAGACTTTACTAAAAATAGCCAACTGTTATAAATAGTAAGTTCGCATCAAAACAACAAAAATCCAAACTGAACAATAAACTGCAAAGGATTGAACTGCTGCTAGACAGATATTGCCAAAAGATAGACTTGCTAAAAATAGCAAACTGCTATAAATAGTAAGTCTGCACAACAACCTCTGAATGCCAACTGAGCAGTATCTAAAAGAGGAAACCCTAATTTTCCACTTCAGTTTATTCTACGGATTTCCGGAAATAGCCCCAAGAGGAGTTCATTAAAACTTGGAAAATATTCTAAAATAGCCCCTCGTTTTTGTGGACCTTTTGAAATATTAGAAAAATTCGGTGATGTTAATTACAAACTTGCCTTACCTCCTCAATTACAACTGCATAATGTATTTCATGTGTGTTTACTTAAGAGATATGTATATAATGCAAATCATGTTATTGATTGGAAAAGTATTTCTATCAAACCTTCTTGTGAATTTAAAATTGAACCAAAAAAAATAATTGAAAAAAGATCTAGAGTATTGAGAAATAAGGTTATAAATGAAGTAAAAATTAAGTGGAGCCATTGTGATAATGATAGTGCTACATGGGAAAATGTTGATTTTATTAAGGATCAATATCCACATTTGTTTAACTAAAGCTATTATGTTTGTATGTGATACAAAAAATCATCAAGCTATTGAGGGCAGCAGCTAAATTACAGGGGGAGAAATGTTACGGGACTTTTGCCCCGTGAAGAGAAAAATACATTTGCAATAAAATAATGTAAAATTAATTAGCAAAGATTACTGTTGTGAAAGGGTGTGGCTTTTGTAACCACCCTTTGGAATATTTTATAAACCAGTAAATTAGTTGAAATGGGGGAGAGAGAGGAAAAAAACAAAAAAACAAAGGAAAAGGAACCCAAAATTTGGAAGGCACATGAGAGTGAAGGTTTAGGTCTTGGTTGGCATTTAAACATTTGGAGAAGGGGCACACAACGTGTGTCCAACTCGGGGCACAGCGTACACCCGGGAGTATCCTGGCCAGGGTTGTGTTTATGTCGTAAAGATAGGTTGGTTCTGTGCAAGAACCGGTTTCCTCCGGGGGTGTTTGTGCCGAAAAAAGCCAGGGGCCTGTAACTCCATCTCTGTGTGTGCGGGATCACTGTTTGAGAACTATTAAAGATATGTATCATTTTCATTGCAGCATAATTTAATTATTCTTTGTGTTAATTTAGTGTCTTTTGTGAATATAAAAAAGATCTTGTTTTAATTTGCACATTATTATTCAAATGATTAATTATTAATGCTTCTTTTATTCATTAATGTTCCAATTAATATGTCTTTCTCTAATTAAATAAATTGCTACATTTATTTCATTTTTCACTGCTAGAAATAACTAGGTTACATTTATTTTACTGTTTGGGAAATAATCAGGTTTCATTAAGTGGATAACTAGCTAGTAATTGAACTAGTTAGATAAAGTACCCCTTTCACACCAACACTATTGGATATTTTTTGCCCATAGAATATCCAGTTCCTATTTCCAATCCCACATGGTCTTTGAGCCTTTCCATCCCTTCATTTACCTTCACTTCACACATTTGTAGGATCTCGATGTGGATCTAGACCTTTCTCTCATCTTTGGCCCTCCCCTCCATTCCCTCATAGAATCTCCACAAACTCTCTCAAGTCTTCTTTCCTTCCATTTTCCTCCATTTCCTTCTTTTGTGGGATTCCATTAGACATCTAGACCTCCCTTCCTTCTCTCATCCACTTCCCATATCCTCTTCCACAAAGTTTCTCTGCACTCTTTTGTCTCCTCCCACTTTTTGGGAATTTGATTGTTATCTAGATACTTGCCTCATTTACCGACCCCTAATCCACTCCTACAACATATCCCCGCAAATCCTTAATATGTTATTTCTCTTCATCCTTGCGGAATTTCAAAGTGGATTTGGATCTATTCTCTATCCTCACATCCACTCTCCATGTCTACTTTTGCATACTTTCCCCGCATCACTTCATTTCTTCCTTGTAGAACTCTTGCCACCTCCAAACATCCATATTTTTTGGTTCATCTCTCTTTTCCCACAATCTCTCCCATGCCTTTCTTGTAGAATTTCCCTGGACATCCAGATTTTCATTCCATTATCCAAATCCTATGTCCACATTTGCATTGAGTTTTCGCAAAGGTCTTCTAGGCCTTTTTCTATTTATTTCCTCTTTTAGAGATCGACCTAACTTTTGGACACTTCCTCCACTCCATTCACTTCCCACATATAGTTCCAACCTCCACTTTTTATTTGAAACCTTGCATCTCACATTCTATCCTGCTCCACCTCAAATTTCCACGTTTCTTCCAGATGGGCCCTTGCACTCGTTAGACCTTCCTAGGAGCACCATCAATGCCCAATTTAACTCTTGCGACTACTAGATTGGTCTTTCCCCCTAGAAAATCTTGTTTATTCCAAGGGCACAAATCCAAGTTCAAAATCAATGGTGGATGATGAAGAATGCTATGCTGCCATGAATGTGTGGTTTAAGTTTTAGATGCAGGTAATCCCATGCAATCTCAAGGTTACCATTTCAGTGGATTTTGCGGCATTTCAACTTGTTCCACATGTCGCATTAATGACATCCAATTCTTAGTGAATTCTCACAAGAAATTCAATGAGAAGACAAAGTGCTATAAATATGAGTTCATTTGACAAAATAATGGTCTTTCATTTCTCCATTTCCATGTGACTAGAAGTGCCAAAGAGCTTCTAGGATTTCAAATCTTGTTAGTCCCATCGCTCGTAGAGTAGCATATTTTGCAAGTCACAAAGAGTTAGCTAAGTTGTAATAGATATCTGTAATTGAATGTCTCCTTGGCCATTTGTGGATCTTCATATAAATTTCCAAGTGATGAAGTGTGGCAGGTTCTTAGCTTAGGGTTTCCTCTTGCCACATTTACTAGTATGATTGTAATGAAGATTTGATAAGTCTCACAACACGTTTATCCATTGCAATCATTGTGTGTAATGATCTTTTCTTCATTGCACATAGATTTTTCATTTTTGAAGTTTGAAGGGGGGTTATTAAGCATGTTCTATTATTAGATATCATATCTTTTTAGTTATTTCAGTATGTCGTTTCTTATGGTTCACTTTGACTCTATTACCCAATATTAAGGCATCGATTCTGAAAGTATTTGACCATCCATACACTTCAAATGAACATTTTTAACCAGTTGGTTAGGAGTAGGTGTTATTTGTATGCATCTCATTTTTCAACGATTTAACTAGGGAACATCTTTAGCAAGACTGAAGAATTTTACCTTAAGAGTATCATGTATTGCATGCCTACATCTTATAGTTATGCAATAATGTCTCCATTAGTTTAATAGAGGATATATGTGTAGTAGGTTAGTCCTAGGTCTAGTGACAACTTTTGGGATCAGGTGTACATTGGATACTACTGCTGTGTTTTCAATTTGTGTATTTGCAGTTGTGTTTAATCCTGTTAAGGATACCTTTGGAAACACTCTTGAGGTCTAGTTGAGCACAAAATGAAGGAGAGATTATCCACTCTTAGCAGTTGGCCTGTCATCACTCATTCTTTGTTGATCAGTTAATATATTCACCTTTCAAGAACAACATTTCCTTGGCCTTGAAGTGGATTGATCTCTCTAGAAGTGTGAGCAGCAATATCAAAATCCAATAGAAGAACCCAAAAAGACACAAAGAGAAGAGAGGACCGAAGAGCACAAAAATATACTGAGAGGGGAGGGGGGCGGAGGTGAAACAGTATATTAACAAATTTTTACCCTCTCAACTTTTGTCAATTTTAAACTCTAGCACAATATCAACTATGCAAGAATATAACAATATGAACAAGTTGACACCAACATTTTATGTGGAAACCCTTACGGGAGAAAACCACGGTACAAAATTGTACTTTACATTTATATGAGTTTACAATGAATGTAGGTACCAACCTACTTGAATCACCAACTTTCACAATTTAGTAGGCACCAACCTACAAGGAGCACCAACTCCTAAAGTTCATAGGCACCAACCTACTGGAGGCATCAACCCCCACTCGCCAAGCACCAACTTAGCAAAAATAATAACTTAAAGAACAATGTTCCACCTTCAATGTTGCTTCTTCAACGGATGATGGACAATTCTGCTCAAATATATTTCTTTCAAATCTGATCCGAATCACACTATGTTCTTCCTTTCAAATCTGATTCAACATATGCACAACTTCTTTTCTCAATCTGATTACAATTATGCTTACCCTCTTTCTTCAAATCTGATCCAAACTATGTACCACTTCTTCACACAAAACTGGTCATAATCATAGCATCAACTTCTCATAACTTTCTTCCTTGAGATCTGCCCAAATTTGTCCTTTATCTCTGCATAGACTCCTATATTTTTGCTCAAACTCTTCCTTTATCTCTGCTATATCCTCTTCTTCTTTTATATCAGCATACTCTTCTCACAAGCCTGCCATAAACTCTTCTCTTAAATCTGTATTTATACTTCTTTTATATCTGCATGTATATCTTTCAGATATTACTTTTATTCTTCACACTTCATCACACATATATCTTCTTAATATAAATTAGATTTTCACTTCATAGTGCTGCTCCTTCTCTTCCTTATCACTCAGAAAATATATCTCTTATTTCTTGTTTTTGTTCACACAATCTTCTATAAATCTGTCATGATACTTCTCACAATTCCATCTTCAAATCTGAATATAAACTTCCCTAAAATAAAATCTTCTTATACTTGGATCTGTTGGTGTCTTTATGATATTATACTTTCTCACACACTCCACACTCTCATTCCATTTCTCTCTTCCTTTTATATCTTTATGTCTCAATATGAAGGGATGTATCTTCTGTTTTTAAAAGAAATAACCTTTAGAAGACACACCAACTTTTATTAATAAAACTTTTATACTTCTAATTATTTTCAAATGTAACTCCAAGGACAAACGCGGCCTTTGCAAACTAATTCATATTTCTCTTTAATTATATTTGCTGCCTTACATGAATGAATCGGTGCTTTTAATTAAATATGAATCGCTCCACTTTAATTGGTATACTTCACTAAGGAATCGCTGCTTATTCTTCTTAATATATAATCGCTGCTGCTCTATATATTAATAAGATCGCAGCCTTTGGATATGCCTTGGCCATTATTGGTGACATGTGAATAAGACAAAATAACTTTTTGAGTAAGACAAAATTCTTCACCTTTTTTAATAAGACAAATTTAGTCACTGTGATATATCAAATTGCAGCTGATATATTAATTGCTGAGACCCATCCTTAGCATGATTAGTTTGGGCAATATGTCTTGTAAAATATATTGTGTTTAAGGTGTGGTATTGATATTACTTTGATCAATCTGAATATAACCCTCGCTTCCCATTCTTTCCTTTGTTCAGGGTTACCATGAACTCAATCTTTAATGCCCTTGGAATGCAAGATTGTCATTTATTTCTTCTTGGCCTACAATTATAAAGGTTTCCATCCAATTTATCAATGTATTGTATATAACATTTGGCTGATCTGACATTCATTTCCTTATGACATAAATGACAATATCTTGCGAACAATCTTGGCTGAATGCCTTTGACATCAATGACAACTTCTACCAATCTCCACTAAGTGCCTTTGACATCAATGACAACTTCTAACAATCTCCACTAAGTGCCTTTGACATCAATGACAATATTTCCAACAAAGACAACCAAATTCATGGAGACTTTTCTTCTTCAATTCCTCCATTTTTTAAATCTTTGAATAGTAGTGCCAATGATAATGCTAGAGTTAATGTTAGGCCTAGTGTTCATTGATCTAAATTAGATTTATATATTGTACCACACAGTACTCTAGGTTCCCAACCATCTAATGTCCCTTTCATAAGCGTAAGCAATTGGTGGAGACCCTTAGCCTATTTTAATTCTTGTAGGCTATTTGGGATGTAAAAAGGGAGTAATTAATTAATTAAATTAAGTTGTCTAAGTAAAGTGTTATTTTTTTTACGACTTATATTTAATTAATTATTTTTATTAATTTGGACAGCTTAAATTACAAAATGACTTTTATGAGGTCCACAATATAAAGTTAAATTGTAGTCACATTTCGAGGGAAAATAAAATGTTACGAGAAATAATATTTTTAATTTTGAAAGGCGTATAAAAGGAGGATATAGAAGAGAGTTCATTTTGAAATTTTCATCTTGTAAAACCCTAGTTTGGAGAGTGAGCAACTGTACATCTTTTAACCTAGGATGAAAACCCTATTAAAAGATTGGTTTCAAGGACAAAATCCTTCCTAGCCAATTTAAGGGTGGATTCACACAAGATTCACAGGTGCACTAAACAATTGGAGTTTGTGAACAAATTTTTATTTCATGATTGTGTTGAAGGTAAGAGGATATCAAATACATTTGCATAGAAAATAATAATCAATTTAATTGATACCAAGGAATTGAAGATCAACTGGCATTTTATTTTTGTTTGTGTATCCTAGCTGCCCACCTTACAAGAGTATACAAACTGTACGAATGAAGTCTGCAAGAATGTGCACTAGGAATGGGGTTGCACGTGTATGAGAATGGCGTTGGGTTTTTATGATGGGTCGGAGTCATTTGATGTAGCCACTCCATAGTGAAGAGATTTCCTTGGAAGTTGTTACAGTTGAGAGTAGGAGACTTGAGGAATCAATAGGGCAAGTCATATGTTGAGAGAAAACAACCAACCGCTTCAATAAGGTTGTTGTGAGGAATTTGGAGGAAGTGGGAGCCACCATTTTTACCTTCATTCAGCTATTCCAAGTCAGAGGCAACACCATGGACCAGGTTTGAAAGATTTACCAATTGTAGCAATCATAGTGGGAGACCTATAGATGACTATAGCAGCATTCTAGAGGTTAGATATGCTTCAAACTAATCTATTTATGCAAGATATTTCATCCCATCAATGATATAAATGAATTATGTATTATCCAATATAAAGATGATAAATGAAAGTTATTGTTGCATTCCTATAATGTTGTAAATTGCATACCTTGCAATTTCACATTATGTTTCATGCCCACTTTGGTGTCCATTCCCTTGGTGTTTGAGTAGGCTCATTTTAGGCTTTGCATAAGCCTTTTTCTTTGTCAAGGTGCTCAAGCCTTCTTTATAGTGTCACTTTTTTATGTCACCATTATGTTAGCCCTATGTTTTTCTTATTTCCTGTTGTTTTTGAGTGTAAATTGTTTGGACAGTAGCACTTAGCGCACATGTCCATGCGTAGCACTAGTGTCTTATGACAATTTGTCGTTCAAAGGCCATTTGTGAGCATTTTCCCACTTGTCACCTTCCCAAGTCAATGGAAACAACTTGTGATTCTTCCAAACGGCTCACCAACAACCTTCTCTTCTCTCCTCTCCTCTTCTCATTTTGAAAATAACTTTTTATTTGGCAACTTTCTCTCTTGGCTCTCACTCTTTCTCTCTCTTGGTTCTCACAATACTCAAGTTCTACACAACACTCTCAAGCTATTTTATAGCATTCTTTTAACTTTTTTTTTCATTTTGGATTCTTCAAGCTTTGCAGGTAATATCATTTGTGTTTTCATTGTTATCACAAAAACTTTCTTTCTTTGTGCCCCTGAGCACCTTGGGATTCTCACATCCCCTCAATATCTCATTTTAGTCATTGTTTTTATTTCTAGATGCACTTAGAATAAGAACACACATTATTTCTCTTTTTATCTATCTATCTTGGTTGTTGTTGAGGTGTAAACATCAAAGCATGGGTTTGATTGAGGCAAATCCACAAACAGCCCCAAACATTTTTCTTGTCTTGTTGTGCTTGCAGGTTAGGTAGATTTTGGAACTCGAGTTGTGCATTTGGGGACTTTTTGCTCACATCTATGTCGGATGACAAGGTGACACAAGGACGTCCACACGACGCGTTGTCATCCTTGACTGAGACTTCCATCTTTCTATCCCAAGTTCTCTGTCATTTGTATTTTTCATTTTTGTAACTAAAAATTTATAATTATTTTGTTGTTTTTGTATATTTTCACAAGTTTATTTCCTTTCAAGCATTTAGCTAGTTAATTTGATTTGAGTGTAATTAGTGAAGTTTACCCTCAAAAGAACTTAACAAATTTCCTACATTACAATTCCATTGACAGGAAATTATCTTTATTAGTTTAAATTTGATTATTGTATGATCAATTCGTCAAACACTTGAAAAATCATACAAATCATTAGAACATTCTAGTGCTTGCATTCCATCAAACATTCATCAAAATTTGAGAAACCTAGCTTGGTGTTATACAAACCATCACTTGAGAGTACTAGTTGGAACAAAGACAAGCATGATGCAACGAGGAGTGCAATTGGAGAGTTTTGATTTTATTGTACAATTCCATTTCATGTGGTTAGATAATTAATTATTACTTTTTGTTTTAAATTATATTGAATTGATTTCTTTGTCTCTTGAATTTATGGTAGATGCCATTACTATTTCTAGGGTAGGGTTGAAAACCCCTAATGATGAGAAGATAAAGGGTTCTATTTTGACTCAAAAGTTAGTCGATAAGAAGGCCAAAATTGGTAAGCAACGTGAGATATGGAGGAAAAGTTGCACCATCGTGATCGATGGTTGGATATATAGGAGGAATAGAACATTGCTGAATTTCCTTTTTCTTCAAAGGATTGTACTTCTTGAAATCCATTAATTAGTGATTAAGATATCTAATTTTTTACTTTGTTGATTGACATTAACATTTCAACTTTTGTTGTTTCTTTCTTAAGAGACAATTTTCCTGAAATCCATTGATGCTTCAAGAAACATAAGAAATATTGAATTCCTTATGAGATTTTGGAACAAGTCTTTACTAAGGTTGGTGAGAAGAATGTTGTGCAAATAGTTATAGATAATGTAGTAAATTATGTTGTTGCAAATAGACTTTTCATGGATAGGCACCCATCTCCTTATTTTGGAATCGTTGTGTTACTTGTTGTCTTGACCTCATCTCGGAGGATCTTGGCAAAATCCCATAGATCAAAATGTGTGTAGAGCATGGTAAATTTTTTTGCAAAAACATATAGAACCATACTTGGTTCCTCAACCTAATGAGGATATTCATGGACAAGGAGGAGTTGGCAACTTGCTTTGCAACAAACTTTATCACAATTTAATTTTTTCTTTAGTCAAAGTCTAGTTTGAAGTGTATGTTTGTTAGCAAGGAGTGCTCTACATCTTCATATGCTAAGACTAGTTCAAGGGTTGATGTGATTGATTGAGTTTTCAATGAGCACAACTTTTGGCTTGTGGTGAAGGCGATTATAGAGGTAAGTTCATATTTCCATTCTTTTTTTGTTAATTTTTGTTATATTTCCATTATGTTATTTTATATTTGTTTACATTTATTTATATTAATGTGTCATAATAATTGTAGTTCATAGAGCCTTTAGTTGTTCTCTTTCAAGTTCTAAATGGGGAGAAGTATGCAATGGGCTATATATATGAAGGCACGGATAAGGCCAAGGAGGCCATTAGGTCCATTTATGCTAAGGTTGAGGATAAATATCGTCCCCTTTGGGACATCATTGATCAACAATAGCACAATTAGCTTCATAAACCTTTACATACAACTGCTTAGTTCTTGAATCTGATGTTCCAATTCCACCCATATTTGAAGGTTGATGAGAAGGTTTTGAGTGGACTCTACATATTATTTAAGGGTGCATGATAAAAGTTTTAAATTCTTAAAAATCTTTATAGTTCATGGTTTTTTCGATTTCTCGAGTCTTTGTCCAGTCCAAGTTTGGGTCAAAAAATAGCTTGCTAAGTTTGAATTGAGTCTGAGTGTTGTAACACTAATTTTGTATATTCATAATTAAGTAATATATATATATATAATTTATATTTTATAATAATAAATTAAGTAATAATTATGTCGAGAGTCGTACCTATAGTGGTTGCAAGGGATGGAGTGTAAATAAAATAAATTAATGGAATAAATATGTATTTTAGTAAATAAAATAGTAAGTAAAATTATAGATATTTTGAATATATGTTATGTACTTTATAAATTAAATATGCAACTTGGGAAGGATATTTGGATCTTTTATATAGATTTTTCTAAAGAATCAAAGATAGGTATGCTAGTAAATATATATGATTTATAAATATTCTTTTATTTAAATTTATTAATATTAAATATATATTTTTATTTATGAAAATAGGATATTCCAAATCTATTTAAGTTTACTAGTTATGATTTGTGCAACATCAAGGAGAACCCACAATGGAAGTGGGCTATTACTCAAACCATTGATCCAGTAAAGTGACCTCGAAGAAGCAATTGGACTCATCTTTTGCCACTCTCTACTATAGTGCAGTTTTGATCTAGAGTGCTTATTCAATTGTTGGGTGCTGCCACCACACCATCATAGGATGTTGAAAGCATTGACACAACTTTCAAATGCTCAGATTTTTGCTTATTGATTGGTTGCTTGGGTGTTGGAGAATGAACACATAGTAGTTGAGTAAGCTCTTTTCGAATGAGATAAGATGCTCCCTATCAAATGATCTAATTAATGTTTCTCATGAATGCAATAGAATTTTTTTAGCGAAATGTGTTGGCGTAACAATTAGCACCTCTGGAGTGTGAGTTGGTACGGATAGCTATGCACAATGCATAATGACTACTCTTCAAATTAGGAGGGGAAGCTCCCTCTTTATGCTGATTTGCATGAAAAAGTAAAGTAATCTAACTCCTATCTTTTTGTCTCAATTGGAAGAGGCACAAGGTTAAGAAAACCAAGAACGCTACAGCTAAGGATTTTCTGGTTTCGCAGATCACTAACTACAACTAAACTAAAAGCTTTAATCTATCCAATTCTCCTCAAGAAAATAGAGCATGAGGAAAAAGGAGCAGGAATGGTTTTACGATAATCTTTAAGTCAGGATTTCCAAGGAGATGACGACACCTATCCGAGGTGTAGGCTGAAAGAAAGATTATTAGCACAACATTAAAACGACAATCCTTACTTCTAAATTCCCAAGGAGATGACAACACCTATCCGAGGTGTAGATTGAAACAAAGATTGTTAAACATAACATATGAAAGCCAACTAGGACAGTAAATTGCATTGGCGAGACACGCATACAATAAACGATCAAACTAGCTACTCCATTTAACTAAGGTGAACAAGTACCATAATAATAACATTTAGGTAAGCCTGCATAGCTATTTATTATCACAATAAAAGCTCGTTGAATAGATACAGAATAGCAATACTACAGGTAAGGTTGCTCAGCATGTATGTTATCACATGCAAAATATAATTACAAATGAGCAAAGAGCTCTTATTTATAGACATCAAAAGTGTAGGGAACCCTAAAATCACCTTGAGTCAACTATAGTCTTGCAAGCATTCAAGATTTTATTGCTAAACCTCAAATAAAGGAAACTATATAGTTAATTGAAAAGCTACCATCAGCTAACCGAAACATGACTCAATTGAACTGGACATGTGCAACACGCAAGTCCTTATTGAAATAAAAATAACTGATAACTAACATCAGTTAACTACTCCTAACTGAAAGTCTAAACTCTTGCAAAGATATCTCCAAGGATGAGATGTGTGTGCATAAAATCAGCAATTAGAACTCAAGACTGAATGTCGAGTTAACTGCTGCTCCTGACTCTATCCTAGAAAATAATTGTAGGTTCCAACTAACGGATCACTCCAAGTCATCAAGTCATCACGGTCTAACACATCGTCCAAGAACTGGTTGATTGTCTCATCCTCTGGTACTTTGACGCTGTCCATGATGATAACCTGCCTGTTTAACTCTTTGTCACCATCTCTGATTCCCCTCATGCATTCTCTGACCTCTTCAATTGCCATTTTGAAACTAGTTGTCATCACTGAGATGTGATCCAACTTGGACACCACAGGATCTCCCTCGAGACTGTCACAAACCAGCCCCTCAAGCTCAGCTTGTACTACATCAAGTTCGACATATGTACCATCTTCAAGATGATAATGGCACGGGATCTGAGTGACAAAGCTATTGATTAGTTCGAGAGCTCCAGTAACGTTCTCTTTGAGTGTATTCAACCTGGCAGAGATTCTCTCGTATGTCTCCATCCTAAAAAGGTGTTGCTCTCTCCAAGCGAAGATCTTCCTTTTCTCTTCTTCTACCACCATGGTGTCATATGCAACTGCTAACTGGGATATGAGAATTCGGTCTTTTGCCATGCCTTCCGCCACAGTTATCTCAAGTTGTTGGATCCCTTGACGAAGTCCATGTGCATCATTCATCAACTGATATAACTCTGGGAAAGGATGTCGACCTGTAACAATGAAGTTTTCAACCCAATTGTCCAGAAGTTTACCATGATTGACTAACTGATCCAACTTCTGTTGTTCTGCAGGTGTGCTTTGTGGAAGAACAGGAGTTCTGCTCAGAAACCCATGAACGAGATCAGAAATATACTATCGAAGTTGCCTAATTTCAGCCTTAAGAAGCACTTTATCTTCTTTGTCCGCTCTTCAAGATTATTTGTAACAATCTTGAGGAGGCTCACATCCGTTTCTCGAGTGCTGCTGCCAAGATTTGCTTTGACGAAGGTGAAATCACCAACCTCAACCTCATCCAGGCTTTTACCCTCTGGTGGCGTAGCAACTTCTATGATGATCTCTGATTCCAGAGTCTTCTCAATGTGCACCTGCTTCTTGATTTTCATGTTCGACCTTCCTTGATAAGGGTCGCCAAACTCAAACAAATCAAGGTAATATGAAGGCTCTCGCCTTTGTCTTCCCAAAGATTTCTCGAGCCAACACGAATGAGCAATATCATTATCTCGAGGAGAGACTGTTGCTACTGTATCAACCTGTCGTGGATCAACTGTCTCTGATGCCCTTCGAACTGGTGGTTCCGGCTTTGAGTCTATATCAATAGGAGGCGACTGTGGTGAAAATGGCGAACTAGGAGGTGAAAGATGTGGTTCAGCTTGTATAATTGTCTCTACTGGAACTTCAGGCGCCCTTTCTACCTGATTCTGCTTCCACTTGCCAATACTTCTCCCCTTAGTGTTTCCACTAAGTCTAACACCTTCAAGCGGCTGCAAAATAACCTTAACCTGAGGCCTTGACCTTGAGGTAGAAGGTAGTGAAGAAAACCCTACTGGAGACTCCGTGACTGGAACTGTCTCGCGCCTTCTCTTACTCTCCAAGAATTGCTTGTTGATTTTGATAACTGATTTTGACACGTCCTCAATGGAAGTACTCTCCCTGGCGTACCAATCTGGTTGGTGAAGTGGCTGGCGAGTAACTTGATCTTTGACGTATGAAGTAAGCAGAACCTTTCTGTCATCATCTGACAGACCCTCAACATCCTCTGATAGGAAATCAGCAAGTTGAGCAATTGTAAGTCTGCAGTAGTGACGTCGACAGACTTCAAATTCATTCTTGCAATTAGCCCAAAAATCCTCAAGTGTTGGCTTGTGTGCAATATTTCGCTCCAATCGGGCTGCATAATGACCCAAAGGATCATAGGAACGCCTCTTAATATGGTACTTGAGGTTGAATTTCTCAAGCTCGATCGTCATAAACTTGCAATCAGCGGCAGTCCTGCAGGTGAAAATACCCCATCCAAAAGGAAAGGTAACTATTGACTTATGGTGACTACGAAGAAAAGAGTGAACATGTTGAGCTTGTTTGAGAAACTCCATGAAAAGGACTTTGTCTGACGGGTACCTTGGTAGCATCAGAGACTCTCCGATGTAATCATATGCTCGGATATATGTGAAAGTGGGGAATTGAATGAACCAATCCGCCCAACTCTCCATCGCTGATTTCGCCTCTGGTGAAATCCTAATGTGCATTTCATTGTCGAGATCCCTGACTATCTTCATGAAAATGTGATCATTCACCGCCCTTAAATCCTGTTCAGCTTTTGAGAACTCCAATTGAGAGTAATATTCGTGAACGTGCTGAACACCAAGAGTCTCGTTAGTCTTCAAGTGTCTAAAACTGTCTTGAGATGCAATCAAGTAGACCAAGTAAGACACCATGTGAAACTCGTGGATTTTGAGGAATCTAGTGATATGTTGATGAAGGCACTTGCTGATCAACATGGCCCAGTCAAAGTGTTTTGTACTGTCGAGGATCCTAGAAATGACATAGAACATCCATGGTCGGAAAATATTAGCTTCCTCCTGACCTGTGACCCGATTGAGTAGAGTTATCAAAATTGCAACTTCATCCTTGAATTCGCCCCGACCAACCTTCTTTGGCATGTTTGTCTTCTCTATTTTCAACCATCTCTAAGCAACTTTCCTCTGTGATCTCTCTTGGTCTTCATACCATATCTTATCACAAGCCTCAATGACTACAATGAAATTTTCTAAGTGAGGAATAGCAAAGCACTTTTCCACATCCCTCGGCTTAAGGCTCAGATGACTCTCCCATCAGCTGATCTGATTTTTCGTGTAGACGAGTCGTAATGCTTGATGCAAGCAAGAACACACTCGAGATCGAAAGCTGTGATAGGAATAGACACTGCTACCAGCAACCCGAAACGCTCAAGATTCTTCAATGTACTGTTGCTAACGCCTTCCAAAGTGTTCAAATTGACCACTGGATAGACACGACCCAAGTCTGTATCCGAGGTTTTCAAAAAGTCGTGCATCAAGACTGATTTGGTCTTATAATCTATGGGGTTGAACTGCATTTTGAAAATCAGGATTTTTGATTGTAAAGTCGGGTATGTTCGGACAACTTTCAGAAAAGGCTGAAAAAGCTCTGGATGAGGCTAAAAATACCCAATTGTGGGAAAAAAAATTGGAATTTTTCTAAAACGTGGGTTTTGTAGAGAATTGAATTCTAAGCAAACCCAGATCAACAAAAATTCAAAAAAGTGAGTTTTAGCTAGGCATGCAAAGGCTTTTCAACCGAGAAAAAGCAGGGGTTCTAGAGCTCACTCGGGGCAATTTTTCCCGAGAAAATTTGGAACATGGGTTTTGTAGGCAATGGAATTCTAAGGCAACCCAGATAATTCAATTTTGAAAAAGATGTGTTTTTGACCCACATGCAAAGGAATTCTCGGAAAAAAGCACAGTGCTTTTAGAATAAAAGCAACAGGGCAATTTTCTCAAAAAAAATCTTAGACATGGGTTTTGTTGCTGTCACTAAAATATGTGAACCCAAATGATCAGATTCTAAATATTTTGTCGTTTTCTTTGACATGCGAAGAATACCTAAGACGAGAATAGAAGAAATTAGACAAAAGATAGAAGTTTGTTTATTCTACTTTTGAAGAAAAACACCTATGCTTGACTAAGATTTGATGAAATCTGCATGCACTAAAAATTTGAACTCTAGAAAATTAATCTTCTGAACAATCTGGATCTAGCATTGAAAAATTGAACTCAAAGCACCTTCAAATCTTCAATTGCCCAAGAAAATTGCCTTTGCTTGAACCTGTTATGAGAATAATGGCGATTATAATGAATTAAATAAATAAATTTAAGCATAAATCATCCCATTTGCTTGCAGATCATGCGCCACCCTTAATTGGACCTCTGAAAAATACGACTTCATCTGATTGGACCCCAAAATAGTTAACTGAATGAAAAATAAACCCTAAAAAGGGCGCCAACTTTGATACTTTCAGTTAACTTCACATGCAAAACAAAATCACGCCTTTTGCAAGCAAATTTAAGTTTAGATAAAGTCAAAATATTTAAATATTAAATAATATTTAAATTAATTTTTCAAATCCACCTTTCATGGGTACTTAGTCATCTTGAGTTCAAAAGTCAAACCTTTGACTTAAGGCATCACTTTCCAGGCTTAACCAATTTTATGAAAATTTGGATTTGCAAACCTCATCGGAGCCCATGTTCAACCACTGGTTTTGATTGACTGACATGCCCAATTGACTGGCTGACAGTTTCATTGAAGAGTAGGATCAAAACTGACAAAACACTCCTTAAGACTGCAATCCATAATTCTAAAGTCTGAGGCTTCAAAAATCAAGGCGCGTCTGGTCAAAAGCTGTACTTTTTCCTCCAGACTTAGTCAAATTTTCATTATTTTCAATCACTTTGAAGGTGATTTTGACCTCCTTACATCTCTCGTTCGGCAAAACTTCAGAACTGAAAGATAGGCTCATTGCAAAGCTAGCTCCATTCTACACAAAAGATCTTAGAGAACACTTTTCCAAATTCCATCATCTAATGGGTCAAAATCAAAGGCGCCCCTGGCCTCTAGGGGCACTTTTGTTCCTAGACTTAGCCATTTTACAAACTAGCTAAAAATCTACTCAAACTCCAGCTACAGGTTGCTGACTCATCTTTTGATCTGACTGAGATATGCAACGGAAAGCTGGATGCAACACTAATAGGATGAATACCTGAGATCACCAGAAAGACTGCATTCAAGGCTCCAAATCCTTGGGCACCCCTAGCCAACAGGGGCACTTTTGCTTTTTCCTTGGCATTTTGACCATGATTAAACCTCATGTTTGAGCTCTAATTCTGGCAGTTTAGCAACTCAGATTCACCCGCTGACGAATGCATTGCGAAGCCTGATCAAATTTGAGACAATCATTCTAGGTATCATTTAGTCGAAATCCTTCATCTGGTCCCTCAAAAAGATGGACACCCTTGGCTAAGAGGCACGCTTTTCACTCCAGTGTTAAGTCATTTTTCAAACTTCCCTGTTTCTCGTTCAATCTCCCGTATCAGGTGCTAGACAGATCTTTTAGGCTAGCTGGATAGCTCATTGTGAAGCTGACATAATTCTTGACAAGTCTCCTTGGAAGTGACAAACCTCAAAACTGAAATTTGGGCCTCTAAAATCTAGGGCTCCCCTGGCCTCCAGGGGCTCTGGTGTTCTAGAGTTAGAAATTTTTTGATGATTTTCATCCTGACGAAAAATCTCGTCCGAGACGAAGCATTATTTTGTACTTATCTTGCCATAGATTCTTCATTTGAGCGTTTTAGGCTTAGATTTCAACACCTGGTCTCTAGCCATCTACCATTGACGACCTCGGAAATCCTAACTTTCCATTTGAAAAAAAGCAAAAACTACCCACCAGACTTAAACTGAGTTTTAACTGAAACTGACTTCACCATTGTGATCGTGAAGCAAAATAAGCCAATCAAAACAATTTTCAGTCAATTCTAACAAGTTTCAATTTTTAGGGTTTCACGAACTGAAACATGGGTGCTTAAAAACCCTAATTTTCAATTTTTTCAAATTTCACCAATATCCTTCCGACATCAAACTGACACAAAGTCCATACTTGATTTGCCCAAAAACTGTGTTTTGACATCATTTTAACAAGGTTTAGACTCTTTTAAGCAAAATGCCTTAATGAAGCAAAAAATTTGGTTTGGGTACAACAAAATGATAGTACACCTTCAAATTTTATAGGAAAGGAAGTTTTTTTAGTAGTTTTGAAATTTAATTCTCTAAATCTTATTAGATTTGGCTAGGGCACATCCTTAGCGCCCTTAGTTCTCTATAAGTATGTCTACACATAGGATATTGGGGGCCACTACCCAAAGGGTATCAAGGGTGACAGGATTGTGCCCTATCCATCTTGTTTGCGCTTCCAACTTGGCTCCAAAATCCACTCTTATTCTGGCTTGTAAATGCCCTATTCATCCCATTTGCACTCTCAACCCCAATTTGGTACCCACTCTTGTTCAACCCTACAATGGGACATACACACAGGTATCCAAGGTGGTAGGGCTACACTCTATGAGTTTCGGAGCGTGGTTGGGATACCCATAGTGTACGAGGGGGTGTTACCCACAAGGTATTGGGGATGGTAGGGTTGTACCTTGTCCATCCTATTTGTGCTCCCAACCTTGGTCTAGAACTGACTCTTGTTTTTCCTTCTAATGGGACATACCCACAGGGTACATGGGGTAGTAGGTTGTGCCTTGTTTGTCCCATCTACGCTCCCAACCCCACTCTAGAACCCACTCTTGTTTGGCCCTGCAATGGGACATACCCATTGGGTACCTAGGGCAGTAGTGGTGTGTCCTTCCATTCCATCTGCTCTCCCAACCCGGCTCCAAAACACACTATTAGAAGTATTGTCATTGATGTCGAACAAAGAACATGGTATGGTGTGTAGATGATTAAACCTCCAGCATTCAGACTTCTAAATCATACTTGAAGAACTCGAATATTGGCTCAGTCTGAAGATCATGTTTGAAGTATTCAATTTGAAGAACATAATATGTCAAATGAAGAACATGGAGGAATCAGGATGAAGGTCAAAATTATCTAGTGGCATGTTGTAGCATCATGTTTAGATTGACTAAATTCTGACATACATCAAAATAGAAGATCACGTAAATCTGCATACATTGAAATAGAAAATCACATAATTTTGAAGAACATGTTCGATGTGGCTGATTGAGAAGCAAATAAACGAAATTTCTGTTTAGGTATTCAGATCACGTAAATCTGAAGAACATGTTCGATGCGGCTGATTGAGAAGCAAATAAATGAAATTTCTGTTTAGGTATTCACATACCAAATGATGCAGCTGATTGAGAAGCCAATAAAAAAACATTAGCAAAAACATAAACACATGTTTAGCTCTCAACGATTTGTCATGAACTGATCTAATAAACTAAGGCGTGATTAATTACCACAAGAAACAATGATGTTTTGAAAGGACGTATGGTATATGAAGAATCGAACTAAAATATGAAGCGACATGTATTAAGAGTAATAAACAAATCGTGTATTATAAAAAGGGAGATTTGAATTAATTTGAAGGGATGTGTCTTCAGAATTTAGAAAAGGTGCGATTTATTAAGAAATTCATATTGAAGATAAAACTTCAGTTTTGAAGTGAGATGTTTGTTCAAAGAGAAACGATCTGTTTGAGTTGAAGAGACACATTACTTGAACAAAAAGTCATAATCCTTGATCAAGATATATAAATGTGATCCAAATCAGATTCAAATGTGTGGTTGTGAAGTTTTAGGTGATACAAATCAGAAACCCATCTTCTTGTGTGGGCTAAGTGTGAGATTTTTCATCACAAAGGCGGATTGAAGTCCTTTACTTCATCCATCAAGTCAAGGTTCGGTGCCTTGCATTAGGGGTTGGTGCTCCTTGTAGGTTGGTGCCTACAAAAATGCTAAAGGAGTTGGTGTTCCTTGTAGGTTGTAGCCTACAAAATCATCTCATTTGTAAATAAAGTAGGCTGGTGCCTATTTCCATTTGTAAAATCATTTAAACAATTCAATAAAGTGGTGTCAACTTGCTTTCATTGATTTATATCAGAAGTTGATGTTGAAAAGGTTTAAGATTGTTGAAAAGTTGAGAATTAAAAGATTGTGTTGATTTACTGATTCACCCCCCCCACCTCTTAGTAAATCTTTTGTGCTCTTCACACACACCTATTTGGCCCTACAATGGGACCCTAAAGCAAGCAATATGGTAACATAGAAAAAGATAGATGCAGTTTTTAGAATACAGATTTGTGTGTATTTGTTGTTCATAGTTTACAACAGTATGTGTTTGTAGTTTAGTGTATTCAGTTCTGATGTTTTGAATGGAGTTTTCATTTAAGCTACTTTACAGTTAGTGTTTAAATTTCTGAGTACATATTTTGCTTACCATGGTTTGAAAATTTAAATGATGGTGATTAATAAATTGGGAAACAAGGGATGTCTCTGTTGAAGGTGTCCCTTTGCTTTTAATTCCATAGGGAAGTGACAAGCCATTATTAACAGTAATACAAAAGCAAAGTTTTATGCTTTGTTTCCATTCCTTGCTGCAAATAAATTTAATTGACAATATGTAGAGGAAGGCTTGAATTACACCATCAAAATTTTTGACATATCCAATTCGATAAATAGCTGCTATTGATTTTTCAAAGTATTGTTTTATTAGCTATGATTGTAACTGTTGGTGCTAACGATCACCAACAGTAAGTGTGTTAATGATGGTGATTAATAAATTGGGAGACAAGGGATGTCTCTGTTGAAGGTCTCCCTTTGCTTTTAATTCCATAGGAAAGTGACAAGCCATTATTAAAAGTAATACAAAAGCAAAGTTTTTTGCTTTGTTTCCATTCCTTGCTGCAATTAAATTTATTTGACAAATGTGGAGGAAGGCTTGAATTACACCATCAAAATTTTTGACATATCCAATTCGATAAATAGCTGCTATTGATTTTTCAAAGTATTGTTTTATTAGCTATGATCGTAACTGTTGGTGCTAACGATCACCGACTAGTGATCTGATATGGTTGTTAATTGTTATAAATTAAACCAAAAATATAATTTGGTATTATGAATTACATTGTTTTTCATTAACTAAACTATAAAGAAAAACGTGAAAAATTCTTTATGTTTTTTTATACTTCAATCTTTTTATTCATAATTTTCCATTTTCTACCACTCATTTTTTTAGATCTAATTGTATAGCATATGTCTTTGTAATTAAAAAATCTTCTGTCATTTGTAAAAACCTGTTGCTCTTAAGGAATTAACCAAGAACTTTGCAATACTATTAATCACAATGGAACTCATTGAGTCTTTGAGAAGCTGGTTCAGTCCAAATCTGCTGACTGCCTAAGACACGAAAAGAATTGGAATATCGTGTAATGTCCCCTTCTCAAGTCTAATCAGTTCGAAAACCGTTAGCCTATTTCCTAAGTTCCCATGGGCTAATTGGTAAGGCAAGGGGACTCCAAAGATCTTGGAGGATGCATTTTCCAAGTTACATGGTTTCTATTCTTGGCAATGAGCTTTGTGGGAAATACTGATTTGAATGACACTCTTTGAAGTGTTTTCTGACTTTTTGGGTGTTCTCCGAACTTCTTGGAGAGCATGTCTATTTGTAGTAAGTCACCAAATTGGTTTCAATTATCTTCCTACTGTTTCAATTTCATCATGGTGTGGTTAGAATTGGATTCCAATGACGTTGCAGTACTTTTCGCAACTTGGGTGAGTTATTAAGTTTTTTGACTAATATTTCACTAATGTTGTCTAATGTTGATAAATAATTAAAAGACAACTTAGTGTAATAGGTGATTAAATGTTTGCACATAATGAATTATTTAATTTAAAGCAAAAGTGTTTTTTTGGAAAAAGCAGTGAAAAAACAAAAAACTCTTTTTCGAAATAGCAGTGAAAAAGCAAAAAGCACTTTTTTCGAAAAAACAACAAAAAAAACTATAAAAGGTGTTGGGGGATCATTTGTGTAACATACTACATCTAACAACTAATAGAATACAACTTTTAATTCAAATATAAACATGCATTAACTGATAAAGCATGAATAAACTAATACAGAGCAGCAATATTTTTCTTTTTTAAAAACAGAGAACATGATCTTTAAGTTGATTCAATTTGAAATGCACGAAAGATAACTGAAAGAAAAACTATTAAAGTAGTTATTTAATAGATCTAGAGAGTTTTGAGATTACAGTGTTCCTTGAAATTCGTTTAATCCATCTAGAACTTTAACCATCCTTTACTGCTGAAACTGAGGAGGAGGAAAAATATCATCAGGGCGCTTTTCCGCCCATTCACGGACTTACAATTCCTTGTGCCTTTTCCTATGGGAAAGGCCCAGCCCTTCGTAGAGAAATAATGGAAGGAAAATCTAATGCCATCTGAGACTGGTGTTTGACCCTACACATTCCCTAGTCGGTCATACACTATAGGCAACTCCTAACTAGTATGACCTCTGATTGAGCGCATATCTAGGGAAAAGAAAACTGACTAACATTATCAGGTAATAGCATCACCTTGGCCAAGGGTTTTAAATAAGCGCAACACGACACAGTGAAGTCATGTAGTCAAGTTTAGCACCCTACTCGGCGAGAAGTCATATAATGAAATTTAACCTTCATGTCTATCTCTTATGCTACTGCATACTGACTCATGAGGTTATCATTTGGTTCCTACAAGTATTTTAAACTATTTTTCAGGAACTCTACTTAAATTCACAACCTTTTTAGCATAAGGTAAGCAAGGATTCAATCTTTCACTGGGAGGACAAATTGCCTCGTATTGTTTCTAGCTGCTCATTCATAGATAACTTATAATTAATAATTCAGTTTTGATAGGTACAAGTTACTCATTTAAGAGTTCGTAAGAATAACCCCGGGTGCGAATGCAAGGAATCTACATGCAGCATTCTCTATTACTCCCTTTATTTTCTTTAAAAGACTCGTATTTGCGTGACAACAATCCAATAATTTTTCCTTATAGATTCAAACAAGACTAGCACATGTCTTTTGTAGCCTTTCGACTTGTAACAAAATGGTGGGCTCGACTCTCTCAAAAGAGAAGCACGATGAGAGTATAAAGAATGACTCATTTAAAATGAGTAATTTTTTTGGTATTAAGTGAAATCGTAATTGTGTCTTAAACTAGCTTAAACCTTATAAGGCCGCAACTTATGGTTTTTGAATGTGACCGACATTTCTTTTAATGTTTTTAAAATACTTCTGAGAGCCATTAAAGGCTGCGAGCACCAAGTCAAGAGAGCGGTGTAAACTCATTTAGTTGAAATTCAAGGCCTACACTTTGAATCGTGGCTTCCAAGGTGTGAAGAAAACGTCACAACTGATTCAAATGACTTACAATTTTTTTTTAAAGTCAAGATACGTATGCATCATCTTGGGTTAAGAAAACAAACTACTCTTTTTCAGATTGTGAAACCATGCACACAGCTTATTGAGTCTTGGTAATATATTTACACACAACATAGCATAGAACGAGAAATACTGCCATGGACTTTGAAAGAAAATGACATGCCTATATGAAAGCTTGGCATGACAAGGGAGTGCTCCTGCTCTCGGCTTCAGTTTGTTGCATAGGACGCTTCAATAGCAACACTCAGCTCACCCTGATTTTTGAGTTTGGAGTACTTAATGAGTACAAGGTGCCGTCGATATTCCTCAGCTCACGATTCTGCTTCATTCAAATTCCTCACCTGTCTAGCTTTTTGTAACCTCCCCCCAACTCCTCAAAACTTAAGCTAAAAAAAAGAGTTCTTTAGAGCCTCTCCCCGAATGAGCTTTCCTGACTCCAAGAAACAGTTGTGCAAGAAATGAAAGATTTCCTCTCCCCCCGTTATGCGAAAATGAGAATTTTCTTTTCAAATTTCCCCAGACTTGAAACTTTTAATTCCTCCATTAATAATTTAAAACCTAACTAATTTCTTTTGCATCGATTTAAATCCACTCCTCCAGCTGCATTTCCAGTGGCGTCGTGGGTAAGATGCCGCTCCGTCCATCTCCCTTTCGAAAGTCACTGTTTTTATAACATTATTATTATAACTTTATTTGAATGATAGTCTCCAGTGACAAGAGAAATATATATATATATATATATATATATATATATATATATATATATTAAACTTTATATTCGAGTGTCTTCATAAACTTTAATATTTTATTCGGGTTGATAAATATTATATCCGGGTTGATAAAAATAAATTACTCGCCCCTATAATGCATAAAGTTTATTCTTTTAATTATTAACAAAAGAACATTTGACGATTGTTCTTTAAATAAGAACGATATTAGTATATTTCCCCATTTCTTTTATATAATTATGTGTTTGAAATTATCGATAGATATTAGGTTTAATTCTTTTATATTAGATCGATTATTTAAATATTTTCGAGAACCATTCAAGTATTCACAAATAGTCAATCCAAAAATTCAAGGTCCTTTAAAGATTAATTTTACTTTTAAATTTGAAAGAAATACTAAGGTGATGCTACATGACCGACAACATAGGTTAGGTGATCCTAACACCTACGGTCGACCTTGTGGTTTACCTGACAACTCTAGACTTGTAGTTCCAATACCTACTCAAATAACAGTCACAAACTTACAGGTTGGATTTCAGATGGCACTAGACTTCTCTTCCATTACCCCTCGTACCTGATGATACTTTTCCTCCCTCCTCGAAGGTGATATTTCCTACAACCATTAGGTCATACACAATTAGTTAGTTCGAAAAACATTTGTCAAATGAACATAATTAAATCAGTTATATATACATTGTATATCTCCTTTCAACAAGCTAAGTAACGACATATATACATACATGCTTGAGAAACAACATTGAGATAACTAGGGCACAACATCAAAATAGCTAGGGCACAAGTGGGATGTAACAATTTGGATATACCGAAGAATGATAATGTTATGCTGCCGAGATGGCTTTGGTTCTCTTCAATTTTTGAGGACAAACTCCCCCATAGATTTCTAGTTTCAAAACCACAAGATATTCCCTAGCTAGACTGTGGTGTGATTCCAGCCAAGAGTCATCAATGGAGTTGCTTTGAAGTTTCAGTTTTGGTTTTTTAGTATGAATATTCTAATGATGTGATAAGTCATTTAGAGTTGTTTGGAAACATGGTTATAGCTTGCATTCATTTTGGGTGCCTGTGGGAGTGATTTGGTGAAGTTTTCTGATTTTATAACTCATTGCTCAGACTATAACAGCAAGGTTTTAGACTTCTTTTAGACCTATGCCAGCCATCTATTTGCCAATATTTGAGGTATATTTGTTAATTCCATGATGGGTGGTTTAGTTCTTTGATGTTGTGATACATGTAACA
Source organism: Sequoia sempervirens (assembly GCA_007258455.2). Classification (NCBI taxonomy): domain Eukaryota; kingdom Viridiplantae; phylum Streptophyta; class Pinopsida; order Cupressales; family Cupressaceae; genus Sequoia; species Sequoia sempervirens. Next base: position 36,017 of record VDFB02334419.1, on the reverse strand, counting down.
ACAGATGCATAACTTGAATTTAGAAGTTTTCATGACCATACTTGTAACAACAGATGCATAACTTGAATTTAGAAGTTTTCAAATGAGCTAACATTGTAACACTGAGTGATAGTACCACTAGTGAGTTGCTCTTGATATTTTGTTGTTACTTAGCCTACTGAATAAGTGGCTTATTGGTTCCCACTCACTGCTGAAAAGTGGAAGAGTTGCTCTAGCTTATTATATTCATTCACCACTACAAAGTGGGAGAGTTGCTCTTTCTTGTTGTATTCGCTCACCACTAAAAAAGTGGGAGAGTTGGCTTTATAGTTCCAATATTGTTTGAGCTTTCCCACTAAAAATTGGAAGTGCTAAGCTAACCCCGTTGGATAAGTGGATTACCTTCAATTGTTTCATTTCAAATATAATTGTAATCCTGTACACCGTATGCTCACCTCCTCCCACTAGGAACTTGGTGATCAAAAAATGGAAAGGAAGTGATTGGCATTTCTTTTTGTTTAGAGATAACAAGTTTTTCCAAAAAAGTTAAGGGTGATTATTACAATTGCTTTGGCATCATCATCTTTTACTTTCTCATTAATGCCAACTAACTGATTTAGTAGGGAGTGAAACTTATATGATCTACCATTTTTGTATCTATATCTATCTTCAATCCACACAATCTTTGCTTTAGTGTTGTCTTGGCACTTTCTGTTTCAAATCCAAAGAGCTTGTTTAATGACTCCCAAATCTCTTTTGCAAATTTTGTGAAATCCACATGATGTAAGTATGTTTTTGACAAACCGAGGCCAGTAGTCCCCAATGCTATTTTATTTTTGATAGTCCACTTGGCAAGTTCATTCACATCAGTTGGAGAAATTGAGCTAGGTTTGACAACATTCCCAAAGATCTTTTTTGATTAGGTGTAACTGTATTTGTATTTGCCATGTATGAAAATCTCGACCTTCAAATTTCTCTAAGACTTAATCTATCCATGACTATCCCCATAAATTTATTTGAACACTAAACCCCTAAAAACACTACTTCCTATAGTGGTTTCTCCTCAAATTTTAAAAATACTTTACCCCCCTAATCAAAATAAGACCTAAGGTGTCGAGCACCACCAATAATGCACGTTGAATAAGAGCACCACAAATGGTACGTGGGAATAGTTGATCTTGATAGCGCCTCCTTGCATAGCTCATTGAGATCCATAACAACTCTTCAATCAATCCACAAGGAGATATACACATTAATTTGATCATATATTGGCAAGGAATCTTGATTAGATGCCTGATATGGACTCCCTGCCAATCAATGGATGAATATGCAAGTACAAGGCGATGTGAAATCCTCAAGTATAAACACAACTGACTACATATGAGCTTTGAGGATTCAATCTCTCTTCAAGACTAGAAGGCTCAACAATCAATCCACCCCATCGCCAGTGTTAGAAAGCGCAAAAGCATCTCCTACATGCTTGTAGGTCAGAAGGAAGCTCGGCCTCAAAATATATTAGCTCGATGAATTTTGCACAGGCCTCAAGAAATTTTCTTCGCCTGACAATACCTTTTTGTCCATAGTTTGAAGGCGAAAAGGAGAATTGAGTGAGTAGATGGAGCTGCAAAATCGTGCTGCCAAGAATGATATCAGATTATGCTGAGATAACTGTGATTCCTTTCTTGCAGGCGCAGCATACGTAAGGAAAAATAGACCCGTGATTCCTCTTACACACAGCAAGCCATTGAATAAACCCTCAGCACACACAGCAAGCCGTCAAACATCCCATATGTAGAACACAACCTTCACATGTTACTCCAATACCGCTTGGTAAGCTCTGATACCATGATAGTTTTCAGAGTTACACAAATAACAATTTTACTTGCTTATTCACCATATCAAACTATTTGAAACAATACATATATAAAGGACTTAAATTCCTTTGTATGGTTCTACCTAATTCTAGACTTAGCGAGTAATATGATCCATTTCCCAACATTTTTGTTATTAAAAAACTACCCTCTTAAACCCATTTCTTGTAATATGATCCATTAGTTTATTATTTGATATTACCAGTAATAAGAGTATAAAATTATGGATATTGAATAATTCTTTCTTTGGTAATTTTTTAATTCCTTTTGTAGAAGTGTGGAATATTTCCTCGCTCTTGCCTTAATTTCCTCCTTGGACTCTATGGTTTGGCCATCTGAGAACTGCAATCTACAGATTCCATTACATTATATTAATTGTGGACTTTGTGTAAGAATGTGGCATAAACGTTCTGCTTCCATCCTTCAAATTTGGAATTTTGTGTTTTCGGTCAATTTGTTTCTTGACGAATATATCATCTATTCCAGATAATAGGCTTTCCATAGGCATATCATTTTTCTGTTGTTTCCTTTTGTTATCTTCAATTTCGGAGTTAGTTCAAAAGTTTCAAAACACTTAATAGCAATGTATTGGCCATCAGTTACTAAACATTTTCATTTGATGTTTGGATGGAAGAGCTACATTTTTTCAAATTTTTGGGCACAATTGTCGGGCGTTCCATCTTCTATCATATCTAAGCTATTTGTCTTAACATCAGAAATTGCACTCTGAATATTTTCAACTACAAATTTTATTTATCTCCATTGTTTCCTTTCTGTGTTTTCCATATTCTATTATGTCTAAGCTTTTTGGTGGAACATCAGAAATTACACCTTCAACTGTGAATTCCATTATCTTTAATCATATCCTCTCCCTGTGGTCTGTCTTCTATGTCTAAGATAGTTGAAGAAGCATTATCGATTAATTCATTAAGGATGTTTGACTGCAAATTTAATAGAATGTATCCAGTTTCTTATCTGTGAATGCATTTTCTGTTCTCCTAGTATTGCATGGAAGCCCTCCAGTTTTAGGTAAGTAGTTGCATGAAAAATTCTTAAAAAAGAGATATTTGGATTCCTCCTTATGCCCTCCTCCCCTTTCTTTTGGCATCAACAGAGAGAATGTTCTGCTTTCAATTGGTGGTACTGTAGTCAGGCGTTAGCTCATGATTTCTCAAAACCTTCCTCACTTCTCTTAAGCTATCATCTAGCTAGTTAACCCTTTTGGTTTTTGGTATTTTCCAGTTTAGAAGCTGCTGGAATCCTCAAAGACTTGGCAAACTATCTTGATTCACACATATCAAGTGTTGAGCTACTTGCAATTGTCATTGGTATTGTTTCAGCTGTGATAGACAATGTACCACTGGTTGCAGCTACAATGGGAATGTATGATATATCATCTTTCCCAAAGGATGCAGAGCTTTGGCAACTTATTGCATTCTGTGCTGGGACTGGAGGTTCAATACTTGTAATTGGATCTGCTGCTGGGGTTGCATTCGTGGGAATGGAAAAAGTAGATTTTTTGTGGTACTTAAAAAAGGTTTGTATCTTTTCAAATCAACTTGTCGAAAAATCTCTATGCAAGTATTATGAAATTTGGAACTTAGTTGTCTTTTTTCCTTATATGTTGCAAGTAACGTGAGTACTTTGCTTTGCAGGTTAGTGGATTTGCATTTGCTGGTTATGCTGCAGGCATTGCTGCTTATTTGGCAGCCCACAACTTCCACGATTCATTATCGACTATCACAGCTCAACTTCCCTTGTTTTCAAGTTCATGAAATATTTCCAAACACAAATTTGAAATATTTCTAAAGGTAGCTTGAGCAAATCTGCTTCCACAAACTATGATATGATATTATGGCTTTGTTTATTTCATGGAAACTTGTAACATAGAAAGAAAATATAAAGTTGGAGGTTCAAAGCTACTTTTCACGTTCTTCATGAAATTCATCGCCTATAGAATAAGCCCGTAAAATTAATTTACTGATCTTCATACAGACCTTGCAAATAATTGCAAGGTAATATATTCGTTTATTATGATTGAGAGCCAAGTGCAATGGAACATAGAGAAATTCCATCAATGAGCATTGAAAAAGGAAGCTCCTTGACTTATAAAATAACCACAAAATTTTTTGTTGCGGTTATAAGTTTCAGCAATTCACGTTGAAAATCAATTGTCATCCAGTGTTGATGAGGATCAATTTGGGGATATTCGATGCCTTTGAACATTGTTATTCTTATCAAGCTTTTCGGCTGACTCCAATTTGCTGCAAAATTTGTTGCGAGGGTTAGAATTTTTACTACTAAAATTTCAATATCCTAACATCAAGCAGAGAAGCTTTGAAAACTAAGAGCAAAATACTCGAAGGCACAAGTATTCGACCTTAACTTGAACAATGATGTCGTAATATTTAAAAAACACGTCACGTCTAACTACGAATTGATTTATAGATTTCATATTTTGAACACATAGTCTAACAAACCACATTATATTGTTCCAACTATTTCCTGAGTCAAATTTCAAAACAGCGATCGACAACAATAGGTGATACATAGAAGCTCAATCAACACAACCTGTCATCTTCTATGCTGGTTTGACTTGGCATTCCGAGTTTTAGCGCGAAACTTTTAAAAGAAGATTTTTTAAAATAACTTACAAGTATTTGCTGTGTTTTTCTAATTATATATAATTTAGCCAATAGGCTTCTTATTGTGGACTTGCCAGTCCACAGAAGCCCAGAATACCTGTCTCACACCCGCAAAACCATTTAATCCAACTAGTAAACCATGTTCAGATTCATGAAACTCCGGTTCAACCCCCAGCAGTCATAAATTAATTCATTTATGGACCAACTGTTCAATCGATGAATAAATCTTGCAGGAACAATATTCATCATGCCGTGCATTGAATAGATCTTGCAGGAACAATATTCAGGAAAAATATTCATCATGCCATGCATTGAATGCAAGTACACTCCATACACTCCACCGTCTTAACACTCCGCCTTGCAATTTAATTTCTCACCATCGGAATAGCTGCCTCACGCACCTGCATACCATTCGATGCCCCCGCCATGCCATTTGACGTCCATCAGAAGTTGTAAATTATCCGGGATCATTGACAACTTGTGTTACCGTGAAAAGAAAGCCACCTCCATCAGAGCCAAATCTAAACAAGAATCTGGTAATTTAATTCTGCGTCCAATCTCATTATGGACACATCCACCAAGTTTCTTCTTTCACTCTACCTTCACCGCCTTCAGTTTGGATAAATAAACTGTTTTGTCCACATTTATTTGCAGAGACACGCTTTGGAGTTGGACGTAGAAGGAATTACAGAGTTAAACGCAATTTGAGACGATACTGCTTTGTTTTTCATGTTTTTCATTTTTTTCATTTAGATCACGTTTCTTTGAGAAGTTCTCTCAAATGGCTAGTGTTCTCTAAAAATTTGATTTTTTATTTTTCATTATTTAATAAATTTATCACTATTGGATTACCCTTAGTAACATCTACAAGACTAAAATTCTAGCTGCAAGAATGGAGCATATTTCGGTAGAACCATAATCGAACTTGAGAACAAATTTATTTGCAGCAAAATATGGGTTTCTGCTAACAACAGACGCAACTTAAAAAATGAATTCTAATGGTATAAAGCTTGTTTGGTTTGAATGCATCGTGATACTGCTCTAATAAGCTAATCAAATCTCAAAATCAAATCTATGTTTTCACAACAAGGTTTTAAAGGGTTTTTGTTCTTTCCTGTGCTTGCTCTATTTTTTTTTTACAATTTAAAATAAAATGTATGGCCTACTGTTTGTTGAATCCAATTGCTTGTAGACCACGTTAGGAATAAAACCCTAAAAGACAGTCCGCATCAGCCTTCGCTAAAAAATTATATTGGAATTGTGCTAGATAGGCCGAGAGTTCAATTCCTCTCTGTCTTTTTAACATTTTCATTTTTCGGGGAATATAGTTTTTTAAAACAGTTTCATTTTTTGGGGAATAACTATGATATAATGTTAAATGCAACCTTATCATGGTCTATCAACAAGGTGGAGTTACTACCAAGGTCAAGTGCGACGATAAAACTAGTGCCATGGTTAGGAAATATATGTGCTCATTTTTTCTTTATTTCTTTATTTTTTTTATTTTGGATATAATCTCGAGGGGAAAAAAATTGTACTTTGAACGTTATCATTTGTAGGCCAACCAATGCCTTCTCTGGCCAGTGGAGTTCCAAAAGAAACTTAGGAAATAATTAGAATCATGAAGATAAAAATAGTATTTTTATATATAAAAAATGCATGAGTTTGTAATCTGCATGGAAGAAATTATAATGAAAAACCTTATTATCAGAAAAATAAAATGTTGAGGCTGTATGTTTGTATTAAAAAAAAAAATTGTGTTCTCTGTTATTTCTTTTCTTGCCCGTGTTTTAAGAAACTAAAAACTTACTGACCCAAATAGTTAATATTATTATTAATGGAAAAATTACCTTCAGCCTGCAACAAATAGTTCGAAGCCATACTTTTTATCTTTCCGTTGAATATCAGTGAATGTTTCATGTATTGGTGCACACTGACAAATGTATGGTTTCTTTAGGTTCAAATACAACTTTGTTAGTAACAAGCATGCACAAAAAATGCAAGAGATTCTTCAGTTTACTTTAATTCATTATCATGTTTCTTTTTTGTGAAAGTGGAGGAGGGATGGAAGATATGGAATTCTATTGTCCTCCTTGCTTGTTACCTTTACTTTTGGAAGTTGTTTATAAAGATAAAATATACACACATCTTCATAAATGTGTTGGAAAAAGAAGGATTTAGTTTTTGAACAAATATATAGGTACCAAACCAATTAAATTAGGTCATTGCTATGATAACTCCAACAACTATTTATCAAGAATGTTGGGTGTACATGAATTGCCAAATCAAACAACAAAAAGCAAAATTTGAAGTACTTTAGCAATTGCTTTGTACAAATTTATTCAAGGATGGGTTTGTAGTTCAATGCAAAGACTAATTAGACACAATTACCAATAAGAGTATCTAAGTTGATTTCTTCAATGCACCAGATTACAAAATGCTAACAAAGTTAATGCTTCTGATTTTAGATGACTTAAGAAATCCACCAAATACCAAACCTGAAGTCCACGTTTTCCTTTGTTTTAGCAACTTGTATGCCTGCTCTGATGGGTTATTGCCAGATTTTGTAGATCCTGTATAGCTTTTACGTACTGTGCTTTGCTTTTATATATAGTTTTTCTTGTTACTGAAACGAACCAATTGACATCTAAAAATTTTAAGATCAAATATTGTCTGAAATATCTGAATTTGAATATTTTGCAAACAAGAAAAAGTTGGTTGATAAATAAAATTTGTTGATAAGAAGAACAAAACTTTTCTCTAATACTTCTATTACACAGTGCAAGGAATGCTCTCCTGTGAGCACATTTGTGAAGAAAAATCAATCTTAAGTATACCATATGCCAGTGCAGGTAGATCATTCAAATTTATGTAAGAATTATTTTTAACAACAATTCTTGCCATACTTTTAAGTAATCCCTCTCCTATGATGAGACATGCTCCTAGAGAGATATTTCTATCAAAACTAACCTATTATTCCTTAATTATTCCAATTGAATTTTTAGCATTTGCATAGCTTTATTTGCATTTCATTCATCAGTCTTTGGCCGTTGCAAGGCTCTATTCCTTTATTTTGTTTTACTTGAATAGGTTTATGCTTTATTCTCACCCTATTTTCCTAGAATAATGTTATGTGGTATTCTAGCCTTATCTTTTTGGGATAACCTATGCTCTGTTCATATGTATAAAATATATTTATATTGTCTTTAGAGTTGGATATTTCTAAAAAATAAAAATAAAATCTTTGTTTTTTATAAAGATGATTGAGATGAAGTCAAATTTATGAAGTTAAACTAATTTTAGTGTTCATATGTATAAAATATATTTATATTGTCTTTAGAGTTGGATATATCTAAAAAAATAAAAATAAAATCTTTGTTTTTTATAAAGATGATTGAGATGAAGTCAAATTTATGAAGTTAAACTAATTTTAGTGAGTTGGTTCATAGGATTTTAGTAAATTCAATACAATCAAATAAATGATTATATTTTTATTTTGGATGATGTCACCATGATGTCATCTTTTGAGAGTTTTTAGATAGTTCATTATTTTTAGGATGTCATCTTTTAGAGGATTTTAGTTAGTTCATAATTTTTAAGATGTCATATTTAAAGGATTTTAGTTATTATTTTTATTGTTACATCTTTAAGAGACCCATATGTATATATATTTAAATTATAAGAAAATTTTCAAAGATTTTTTTTGGATTAGATAGATATATAATCTTTGTTTTAAAATTATAGTTAATTATAATAGTTTTTTTCCTGGATTAGATAGATATATAATCTTTGTTTTAAAATTATAGTTAATTATAATAGTATGGAGTATATGTTTAAAATTTAGGTAAGTTGTCCTCAATGATGGACATGTTTGTCTTTATATAGTGGATCATAACATTATAAAGGAACATACATCTAAAATTATAAATTGATTTTTGACTAAATCACCATTAATAAGGAAATAATCTTTAATCTTTATATTTTGGAAATAACATTAAGAGTGAGCATATATTTAACTCATAAATCTTCCTTTGATGAATATGAAAATAAAATTTAGTTTTTGAAATTTGAAACTAACGTTACCTATATCTAGGAGAAAGCTATTTGAAGTTCATGGAAGTATGTTACATCTAGGAGACAACTTTATGATGCAAAATTCCCTTAGTCTCTAATACTGTCAAATATTCCAATAAATCTTCATAAAGAAATTCTTAGATTCTTATACATTTTTTCCATATCTTATAGGTGTTAATATGGAATTAATTAAATGTAAGATACGCTTTATTATATGTTTCTTTGGAATGTTTTTTTGTACGTATTGCTATTAGTTAACACTAGGTACAATCTCAATTTTTTTTTAATTTAGGAATGGCAAACCTTGGACAACCTGATGACATCATTGACATATCCAGTAGTGACAACTCATCCTACACTCCACTTGGTTCACCTCCCTCTATGAATTCGGGTGGGCCTCCTCCAAGGGCCATTCAAAGATTTGCATGTGAAATCATCACCAATTGCTTTTATATTGTGCAAAAAATGCAACAGCTTGTTCCATATATACATAATGTGCAAGCTGATGAGATATATTCAATGGAAACAACACTTGAAGACTTCCATAGGACTTGTGACACATTGGCTTTGTTTTGCACTTTTCTACACGAAATGTGCACTGATGCTAACTACAGACAGGGCGGCGCTCCATACATCCAGCTTGCATTTCTGAACTATTTGAACAATGTTTGGAAGTAATTTTGTTTCACATATGTCATATGTCATCAAGTTTTGTTTTGTGTATACGAGTACTACCAACTATGTATATCTTGTACTTTTTTGGTGGAAGTTCCTATGATAAATGATCTTTTCCTTGTACAAACATGACTATTTGCCTTGCACTAGAGTTGCATTGCAAAAATCCTTCGCTACGATGTATTTTGTATCTAATCCATATCTATTTCCTTGTACAAACACGACTGTTTGCCTTGCACTAGAGCTGCATTGCAAAAGTCCTTCTCTACTATGTATTTTGTATCTAATCCATATCTATGTAAATTGTATGTGATTTTCTAATAGAATTATGCCCTTTATTAACTATCATTACGTTTGATTTGCACTTGTAACTTTTTTAGTTGGAAATTATTGTTACTTTCCTTCCATTCTTCATTTTTACACTTAATGTCGTCGAGTGCCAACAATGTTTCATTTCTACAACTAGTTCTCTAAAAAAATCTTAGTCCTCTATTTACACATTCTCATTATTTCTAATACAAGTTGGAAAAAAACAAACAACTACTTTCTTTTATTGTAGGTATGCATGTGTTTTTTTTTCCTCTCTTAATACATACGCACAAATAAAACATGTTGGAGTTCTCTATTAAAATGTATACATCTAATTTGTTAATCAATATTTGACACCCTTACATGTATAAGTTTTCAATGGTTCATCTGTTTGTTTTGTTGATGATGTGTGCTCACTAACTTTTTTGTGCTTCCTTTCATCCACGGGATCAAATTTGTTTCAGCCAAATAAATCTGTGTACAAACTACAATACAGTCATTACCTACAGGTCTGTTTACCTTCTCTCAATTATCCTCAATCACCTTCACTCTATAAATTGTATGTGATGCTTTTGCATGTATTTAAGCATTCTTTATGGCAAGAATAATAAAACCAAGAAACCTTTATGGTGCACACATCTCCTTTTTTTAATAGTTTATCCATTTTATATATAAGGAAAATTGCATGCTCTGATTTACTTTGCGCTTTTACAAAGGAATCCAACTTTCAATTTGTATATTTTTACTTACAAACCATACCATAATTATCAACTCATTGGGCTTTATAGGGCTACTTCACCTCCCTTTAGCTATGTCTATCTCTTTGACACAAAATGCAATCACATTGATAAACATTGGCACCAAAGACATATCCATATCTCCAAGTCTTCAATATTTCAACATTTGGCCATGGCAACGAATCAACCATTAGATACAAATTAGATTTGTCTGATGGAGTGCATCTTCAAACAACAATCTTGCCAAGAAAGTATAACCATTTTTTAACTTCAGAGCTAATTCAAAAGGGTTCTATCATACAGCTCACAGAATACACATGCCCTACTATCTGTAACTCAAGGTGAGCCAACCACTCCAATGTTGCTCTTAAATTGAACATGTCCATCTCTATTTGTTACTTGCATTACTAAAAGTGCATTTTGCTTTATTTATTTATAGGTTTATTGTAATTTCTAAATTGGAGATTGCATGCACACAACATGATGTCATTGGGGATCCCACCTTCCTCTTCAAAGAACCAGAGCAATCTATACATGAAAGAGTAGGGATTTCATCTAACTCATGCACAAATGTTGGTGAGAGTGTCACACCCATGCAGCCAACCCCAAAAAAAATGATGTTTGGGATACATGCATCGTTGCGCAAGAAAAGTGATACCTCAACTATCACTCCTATTTAAAGTTTGAATCCATTTCAGACAAGGTGGACAATAAAAGGTCGTGTAACTATGAAAAAAGAGATTCACTAGTTTGACACAAAGAAAGGGACCAGGCAACTTTTTAGCTTTGATATTGTAGACAGTGAGAACACTGAAGTGCGTGTCACTTGCTTTAATGAAGTTGTAGACCTCCATTACAGAAATGTTCATATTGGCTCTGTATATACAATCTCTGGTGGGACCATCAAAGCTGCTAATAAGTTTTACAATAAGTTGAATAGTCAAATGGAAATCACTTTGATGGATGATTCAAAGGTCACTCTTATTGATGATGACCACTTAATTCCACTGCATCAGTTCTCTTTCACACCCATTAATGAGATCCTGAATACAAATAACAATTCTTTGATTGATGTAGTAGGAGTTGTTATATGTATGGACCCTACCTCTACAATAAGAAGAAGAGATGGCACAGGGGTTTGTAGGAGGAGCCTCAAGTTGCTAGACATGTCTACCTCCACTATAAATGTGACTTTGTGGGGATGAGTGGCTCAAAAGGAAGGTGCATAGCTCCACGAACTGTACCATGCACAAAAGTCGCCTGTGCTTGCTGTTAAAAATGGTCGTGTTACATAATATAATGGTAAGGTTGTGAGCACTTTAGTTACCACCCAGTTGTTTATTAACCCTGAAATTGAAGAAACAGCACAGCTACAGGCTTGGTTTGTGCAAGATGGGAATGGTCTTCTCACATCCACAACAAACCTTCTAGATGCGCCCCCACTTCTTGAATGGAAGACCATTTCCAATGTCCTAGAAGAGTCTTTGAATACAACAAGACGCCTCCAGTGCATTGTAAAAGCAACAATAGTATTTATCAAATCGAATTCATTTTGTTATCCAGCTTGCCCCATTAAGATTGAAGGGAAACAATGTAAGAAAAGAGCTCTACAAAGTGATGACGGAAAATGGTATTGTTCAAAGTGTGAAGTTACCTTTGAAGATTGTGATTATCGATATGTTCTTCAAATTAAACTTCAAGATCACACAAGCACTCTATGGGCAATTGCTTTTGAAGAAGAAGCAACTAAACTCATTGGCATGCCTGCAAAGGAACTATACATGATGCAGTTCAAGCAAGATGCTACAGAAAATAGTGAAGAGGTCATTCACAATTTACTATGCAAACAATTTCTCTTCACCCTGACAAGTAGATATGAAACCTACAATAATGAATCACGAGTGAAATCAACAGTCGTAGAAGTTGGGACACTTGATTTTGCAAATGAAAGCAATCTTTTGTTAAATCAAATTGCAGACATGTGCAATGTTTATGAAAAGTAGACTACATAAGGTTGTAATTATCCACTCTTGTCTATTTTCGCCTGCCTACTTGTGTTCTTTTTTGTCCCAATCGCTATACGATTGAGAATTTTCCTTGTATAGGGTTTCATGATCCCTTCAAAACTTGTTTTATAAGTTTATTGTAAATACAAAGTAGAGTGCACATGTACACTTCAACATATTTCTTTCATATGTACACATGTTTTCATTTTTTATCATATTCATCTAACATATAAGTCAAGCAAAATGGATTTTGTAATTTTCACATTTTAGTGGTGTTGCAATATACACATTTGCTTTGTTTATATTTATTTTATCTCTCATTTATATTCTAGATAATGGACTCCACTATGGAAGAATTAGAAAGCCAAACATCCAAGACTAAAACCAAAGCTCTAGAATCTCGTAAGAGAAGTCGCTTGTATTATGCTCGTCATAGAGAAGAAATAAGTGTTCGTCGTAGCATGCAGCGAACCCACCGCTTGCTAGAAACACCAGATCAACCAATACCTGACCACACACAAGATTCTACAAATACATGTATTCCCACTGGATCAATTAGTTCAAATCTAGAACATCGAAACAAAAAACAAAATGAAACACAAATCCCAACACAAATGCCTCAAAACATGAGTTCAAATAACAAGGGAATGAGGTGGTCTGCTAACTTTATGGAGGCATCTAAAAATTCTGCCAAAGAATAGATGCATTGTCAAACCTACACACATGTTCTATATGTAGGGAACGGTATTCTGGTATGCATCTTTGTTCATCAAACAACAATCACACATGTAGAAGATGTGGGTCAAAGAAAGGCATACATCGATTCTCTTCGAGTAATAATATGGACCCAGGTGAACAACCACATGTTTTACGCATTCTCACTCAGGTTGAAGAGATGTTAATTGCACATGTCAATCCAATATTGCAAGTTACTCATGCTCATGGTGGACAATACAAATATAGTGGCCACACAATTAGCTTCCCTCAAGATATCACAACAATAACAAAGTCTTTGCCACATAAAATCAAAGACTTAGACTTATTAATTGTTCGAAGAACTCATACACATGGGAGGCATTACGATTGCTATGTTAGTAGAAGTCGTGTTCACAATGCATTGGCCTACAAAATACACTACGACCCATACTACCAAGATGTTGAAATCAATGCTGATGCATTGTCCCTACTCCTTGATTCTACTACAGACATTTCAGAAATGCTTCATACAATTCAAAGCGACAATGAAGAACCCATAACAAAAGACAATGAAGCTGCTAATAGTGAAGATGATGTAGAAAGTGGAACGGAATATTCAACATCATTTATGGTAAGCCTACCAAATAAACATCGTGAGTTACAAATCATTAAGGAATATTTACAGATAGAAAATGAGAATGATACCATCGTTAATTGGCCTGAGATAAGCTCAAATCCCATAAATGAGTACACTACCGAGGGGCTTTTTGACATGGAATTTCCCACAGTTTTTCCAAATGGAAATGCACTACCTATGCAACCTCGAGCCAGGGAAGTGCAACTACATGAGTATGCCTTGCATCTTATGCGATATCATGATAATAGATTTGGGCAACATCCATGCTTTAGATACTTCCTACTAAATCTTATGATGAGGCATCGTAGCCAAGCAACTGCTTCAATATTCATCAAAAGAAAAGTCAAAGACAATATTCCTACAACTATTGAACATCTTCGTGCCCACCTACAGAACCTCCCAGATAAACAATTGGCTGAAGAATTGATGCATTTTGGCTCGGCCTTGCGTGGGACACGGGCTTATTGGAACAAGTGTCGTGCAGATCTAACAAACATGATCAACCAAATAGGTTCCTCGACTTTGTTCTTCACACTAAGTGCAGCAGACATTAAGTGGCCTACATTGCATAAGCTTTTCCCAACTGACAATAGTTCCACTATTTCCTCCAACAAGCATCGTATAGATAATGTGATTAGAAACCTCCACACTACATCCCTTTATCTACATCACCGCTTCACAATCTTTCGTGAAGAGGTCATTGAGAAGCTCTTGCATGCAACAAATTATTGGTATAGGTATGAATGACAGCATCGAGGCTCTGCACACGTGCATGGGTTTCTTTGGCTAGAAAATGCACCAAACATGGATACCCTCAACTGGGGAGACAGTTCGCAAGTGGGTAAAGCAAAAGAATTCTTTGATAACTATGTCACTGCTTGGAACCCCCGCTCTAAATCTGAAATGAGTAATATCATACATAGAACCCCAATGGATGATCCATGCTTGTTAAACACATCTGAGATATTCTCTATCGATCCATCCATCGATTATGAAGAGTTAGTTAATCGTGTGCAAAGGCACACTAAATGCACAGAGCGCACATGCCTACGCAAAAAAGGGCATCATGTAGAATGCAGATACAAAGCTCCATGGAAAGAATGCAAGGAATCCACTTTATCATATGATGGATTTGGAAACAAATCTTATGAACCATCAAGAAATGATGGCAGGCTAAACATTCATAATGCAGAGATGCTCTCTATATGGAGAGCTAATATAGATTGCCAGCCCATCATCTCACACCTTTTTGTACTCAAATATATTGCCAAGTATGCCTCTAAAGCTGAAAGAAAATCAGAAATTTGTGTTGCTATGTTGGAAAGAATAGCTTCAAATGAAAGATTGGAAGATCAAGCATTGAAAGCATATCAAAAGTTCATGGCCGAGATTGTTGTTGAACGAGATATTGGAGCCCAAGAAACATGCCATATGCTACAAAAATTACCCCTTGTTTGCAATCGCAATTTTGTGTCATTGAATGTAGGCCAGAAAGTATTCCACCGCCTAAAAAAAACAAGCGATGGTGGCCAGATATTGTCTAACTATATACAATCCTACATGAACCGGCCATGTCACATAGAAAATGTATCACTAATTGAATCAGCCAGATCCTTCACATTTGTCGCTTCTCGAAAAGGATGCAAATGGCTGAATAGAAAAGAACAAGCAATTGTGTAGGTGTTTCTGTGTTTCCATACCATTCCAAAAGAAGACTCTGAAAACTTTGAAACCTTCTGTTGGAGTGAGTTGCTTTTGTATAAACCTTTCCAAAAAATAAATGAAGATATAGGCCTTACCAAAGAAGACATCATCAACAATTGGAAGCAAATGAATACACAAAAATACAATCCATGGCATGTTAATTGCACTGAACATACTGAAAATGTTCTTGAAGACGAAAATTCTTCTGATGATGATATGGATCAACAAGAAAATGTAGAAATGAACGAATGGGAGTTATTATCTCAATTGGGCCTCACTAATAATCTAAACTTGAATGAACTTGATATGCTAGGTCGACGTGATTTTGATAACAATCACAATTGGGAAAATCATAATGTCCCTACAAATCTACATGATGTTGTTCAATTTTTGCACACAAACAAGATGTCTCAACAAGATTTGCATTCCCCTTCAAGTATGAACCACCACAACTATACATTATCACCCCAACAACAACTAGCACTGACTATAATAACAAACCACTCAATGGAGAAATGCTCTAACCAATCGTTACATATGGTCATACAAGGAACTGCTGGTACTGGCAAATCCTATCTAATTCATTGCATAAGAAATGCACTGCAAACTTCCATACCAACAAGAGTAAACCCCCTCCTTATTCTTGCTCCAACAGGAATTGCAGCATTTAATATACATGCCTCAACTATACATGCAACCCTCAAGATTCCAATTAGAGAAATGACACCATTACAAGGGATAAACAATCAATAAAATTAGAGAGTTTAATGGTGCATTTTGTTAATAAAATAGAGCAAGAATATACATTTGTAAATGAAGAAACTAGTGGAAATATCATAAGGGAAAAATTCTAATGAAGAACAAAATTCTGATGTGGTAGGGTCTCCAACATTTGTGAGGTAAAAAAAAAAAACATTTGTGAGGTCTTACGAGACATGTATAGTCTACTAGATTTATGTTGTGTTTTTACTCTAATTTGTATCTATGGAGACCCAAGCACTATAAAAGATGCCCTCTTCTAAAAAAATCAAGTTTTGGAAGAAGACTATGAAAGATGAGATGTTATCCTTCGAGAAATGTAAGACTTGGGACTTGGTTGATCTACTTGAGGGAAGACCATTGGTTTCAAATAAGTGTGCAAGAATTTTAGCATGAATGATGCCCTTGAGAGGCACAAGGAAAGATTATTGGCAAAAGTGTATTTTAAGGTTAACGGAATAGACTTCAATGAGATATTTTCTCCTATAGCTAAGTTGAATTGTTGATGTATTTGATTTTGAAGTAAAATTGACGGATGTCTAGATGAATGGAGATTTAGAGGAAATTTACATGGTTCATCTAGAAGAAGTTAAGGTCAAGGGAAAAAGAGAATTTTATTAGCAATTTTTGATGTATTTAATTTTGAAGTAGAATAGATGGATGTCTAGATGGATGGAGATTTAGAGGAAATTTGCATGCTTCATCTAGATGAAGTTAAGGTCAAGAGAAGAAGTCTATAAAATGAAAAAAAAACTTTGTATGGTTTATAATATCATCACATGTGGCATCAAAAGTTTAATGTATATGCGAAAGAACTTAGTTTGACAAGGAGTAAAGTTGATGAATATATTTACTCTATATAGGTGGGTGGTAACATTTTAATTATTTTTTGCATGTTGATCATCAAAAATAATAAGAAAATAACTAAGGAAATCAAGGCTTAGTTTTCTAAGAAATTTGAAATAAAATTAGGTGTTGCAAGGTACATACATGGTATGGAAATCATATAAGATAAGGTTAATAAGAATCTTTGGTTGAACCAAATGAAGTAAATTGAGATTATTTTGTGAAAGTTTGGTGTGTATGGTAGTAAACTTGTAAACAGCCTTTTACTTGTAGGCATAATGGTGTGTTTGAACAATGTCCTAAGTCTCAAGAGGCTTTGAAGGACATGTACAATGTTCCTTATGCTAGTGCGACAAGAAGCTTGATGTATGTTCTGGTTTACACAAGACCAAACATTGTGCAAGCAGTTGTCGTTCTTAGTAGGTTTATGTCAAAGCTTGACAAAGAACATTGAACTCAAGTTAAAAGAGTTTTAAGGTGCTTAAAAAGAATTTCATATTATTGTTTGTATTATCATGGGACTAATCAAGTTAATAAGGTGTTGAATATAAAGGGATTTATGGATATTGATTGGGCTAGAGATCTACATAGCCAAAGATTGACAAGTATATATGTGTTTACTTTATTTAGGAGCAATAAGCTAGATGAGTAAGTAACTGTAGTGTAGAAAAAAGTATCCCTTTTTCACACTTGATATGGGAATAATTAATGATAAATTGGACTTGATATTGCCTCGATCTAGTGTTGTGAGGTGTTTTACACATCCACATTAGGTCTTGGGCCCTCCTTAAGCTAAATTAACTTAACTCAGCCTTAATTTAATGTTGTAAAGTGTATTTATTTACACCGTCACATTAAATTTATGATTCTTGTAAACTAAGGTGGACATAATCTAGTGTTGTAATGTGTTTTACACATTCACATTGGATTTAGGGCCCTTCTAAGTTAAACAGACTCAATTTTACCTTAATTTAATGTTGTACATTGGATTTTGGGCCCCATTGCATTTATGACCTTTTAATAGGCCCCTATGATCCCATATTGTGCATCCCAAGGCATATTTTAATCAAAAACTCGACAAAATCAACATATAAACTTAATTTCTTAACTCCTTGAGACTTTAGCTGGCAAAATAGCCCCTGTGGGACCCATTCGCCACTTTGGGCGAATGAGTCCCATTTGGCCTATTTTCAAGGTTTGAGCAGGAAAAATTGGGTTTTAAGTTCAAATTTCTCCTATGTCGGCCTTGGGGATCCAATTAACGATCATTTGAGTGCATTGCCTATATAAACAAGCTTTCAAATCACTATTTCACATAAGCCTACATGATATCAAGCCAAGCAAGCAAGAGTTAAGCATTCCAAGACTTCACAAGAGCATCAAGATAGCATTCAAGATCAATTTTAAGGCATTCAAGGGAAGAATTCTCCATCAATTGTTGCAGCAATTCAAGATCTATCATCATGTCAAGCATATCAAGCATCAAGCATGTTATTGAGCTAGTGTTGTGATGTAGCATTGAAGATCCTAGATCAAACATTGTTCTACTCCTATTGTCTACATCCTTCATGGCCATTTCATGTTTAGTTGTGGATTTACAAGACATCATTCAAGATCTAGGTGCTTTGAAGACATGAAGATCATTGAAGATTAGTTTACAAGCTTGTTGGACTTGTCTCCCCATTGGCAAGGTCATAATCTTCACTAAAAGGTCATCTACAACCCCGAAATCAGAGTTTCAGATCTGGGAACCTAGAGGAACAAATTGAGCATACTAAGAAGAGCAGATTTAGACTTTGAATTTCTAGAAAATCCAAACTGGACTCATTCACCACAAGTGGCGAATGAGTCCCACTATAGGTGTTTTTTCAAAAATCTTTGTAGATTTAGATACCCATTTGCTTGAAACCTGCTCCTGTGCATAAATCCAGAATTGGGATTGATTTTCCCAGAATGGCGAATGAGTCCTAGTTCTGGGCGAATTAGTCCTAGTAGGCCAAAATTTCAAGATTTGCATAATTTCAAGTCTCTACAAGTTTCTAAGTGCATACATTCTGTTTTGCAACTTTCTGTTTTGTTTAACACACTTTTCTAGGTCATTTTGTAGGTCATTGCATCAAACTAGGGTTTAGTGTTGCATCTTGCATTTCATTGTCTTCTCCAAGTTTAAACTTGATGGTGAACCCCTCATTCAACCTTAATTAATCTCTAAACATGTCCTAGGATACCTTATTGTCAAATCTCTTACCTCTATTCCACTCTTGGGGTGAGATCTCTAGGGCATCTTTGAATGTTAGTTGGAGAAAAGTGTTCTATGTCTTAAACCATAAAGCATCCATTTTTCCACTAATCAGTAACAATACACAATTATGATATCCACTATTAAAGTAGAGTATATGGTTGTGACACATGCTTGCAAAGAAATAGTGTGGTCACAAAGATTGTGCTAGAATTGATTTTAAGAGTAGGACAGTAATAAACTATGACAATCAAAGTGTAATTTGATTTATAAAGAACTCGATTTACCATGCTCATACCAAACATGTAGATGTGGAGTATTAATCTATTAGGTAGATGGTAGAGGCTAAGAAGGTTCAAGTGGACAAAGTTGACACTTAGATGAATGTAGTTGAATCTTTGACAAAACCAATAGGCACTATAATTATTTGTGGTGCAACGATGCAATGGGTTTATCCTTTTCTCATACCTAGTTTTTCTTCTTAGTTTATGTTATAAATCTCCTACAATTAATGTCAACTATGGAAGAATATTAGTACGTTTGTGTGTTATTCACTTAAAAAGACTTCATGAGTGAGAAGAATGTTTAGAACTTTGTGATTTCATGTTATGAAGTTGATTGTAGATTGGTACAATAGTGTTGGAAGCTTGTGCAATAATATATAATGGGTGTTAGAATTTGCAATATGGCATGGAGGTGTATGATACCTTGGTAAAGCCATAATAACAACCACATGAGGCTTGATCATGTTTTTCTTACCACATTGTGGATAATGCACTATGTTAGAGTATGTATAGAAGAGTAGGTGCACACACAATATTGCTAGAGAGTATGCAATGCTTGTTGAGGATGTATGTTTTGTAAGGTGCTCTTGATTAACATAGGTTATTGAAGTGAGTATCTTTGATATTGCAAGCTATGATTTTCTCTTCATGTATTGTATGAAGGCACAGTTCACTATTTAGGTTTCTAGTCAATAATTGATGACTAAATCATTGTAGAAGTATCTAAGATGATGAATTGATTGTCCATTTAGAGAAGTCCCATAAAAATTAGTTGTGGTAGGTTGACATCACAATACAACCATGTATGATTGTGTGATGGTTGGTATTCCATAAGTGGTTAGAGTCTTGAGTAAATTAAGATTATGGGATAATGACTTGGGTTACATCTAGTATCTACTAGAAGAATAGATTGATGCAAAATTTTGAGGTAAGTTGATATGATGGTGTTTTGAGTATGTAGAGGTTGTATACTAGAAATCTATATATTGAGGAGAGTAGATACTTGGAGATTTGTTGTATGTGGATATATCTTCTAGATTAATACAATTATTAACTTTCTTTCGTTGTTATTTCTTCTCAAAAGGGTTTCCTAAGTTAAATATTTAGTCTCATGTGTACTATGGATTTGTGTATGATTTCATGTTCTTTCATAATGTTTTATAATTTTGAATTTAAATAATAAAATAACTATAATTTGGATCACTTAATATTAAAGTTCATTTCAATTTATTACTCGTTTTCTAGATTAATTTCCAACACTTTCCCTAGGTCACTATAACAATAATTGCATGTTCAATTAGATCAAGACTCAAGCACTCTATTAGCATTTTAATTTCTCTTTTTAGACAACACAAAATGAAACAGTATATGTGGATAAACCTCTCTTCAAATGAGGAGAATCTCATTGGAAAGATAAAAACAACCCCTAAAACTTTCCCATATGTAGTTATTCACACTATAAAATTTTCTCAAGGAGGTTTGCACAAAAAAAGTAACTAAAATCAAATTTTATCATATCCTTTTTATCTTAGGGAGTGAACACAAGACCTGAAGGGTTCTTATCCCATAAACAAGGATTTACTATATTTAAAACACTTTCAACTAAATGAAACAAACAACTAAACTGAAACTTTGTTAATGCCTTCTCACTAACTAAAAATAGAGACCAATAAATCTACATATATGAGAAAGGGTAAACAAACTAATTTTAAGTCACATCCACATTGAAAGCTCTTACTGAAATGAATAACTTAAAAGCACAAAAAGTTACTATTAAGATGAATAGCAATGTTGATACAAAGTTCAAACATTGTTTTAATTCACCTTATAAAATTTGACACACTACACAAAAAAAAATTAAATTAAATGCTTGAAGAATATTTTTTACAACATAAGCTTAACTCCAACTATCATTAAGAATGTCCTATACCCAAAACACTCTTTTAAAGGGATCTGAAAATTATAATTATTTATCCACACAAATTAATGTCTTAAAAATCAACCCTTAAAAGCTATAGAAAAAGATGAAAACAAAGATACTTTAAAACAAAACCAATCTAAATAGTAAATAAAATATTTAAGCACCCTCAAACAAGCTTTTCTCATCTACCCAAAAATGAAATTAACCAAAGATGGCTAACATGAAAGATTCTTTGCATCTAAATAATTTAAACTAGAAGAAAAAAAAATATAAACATGCAAGTGTAGGCATACTATACTTCTCAATAGCCAATTCAACATTTTTCTTGAATTCTCGAGAAATAGCAACTAGAGGCCTAGAAATTATTTTCTCCATGTTGAGTTGAGAGTGAGCAAAACTCTTGGTTCTCTCAACCAATAACCAAAATTTTGGCATCTTAGTCTCTTGTGAAGGCAATTTCACTCCAATCTTCATTAACTCTGGCATAGTATCTGCACCAAAAGGACCTCTTAAGCACATTCACACTAGTTGAACAAATTGAACTTTGACTTCCTCCATCCAAATTATTATCTTCGAATATATAAGAAATTTTGTGTTGAAGGTAGCTCAACAATGTACACTTCCTAATATTCTCTTTGACAAATTTTAAATCTGTTGGCATTTCAATTCACACCTTTGGTGTGTGTATTGGAAACAGAAAGCTATGCACAGATAAATTGCTCTTCAAATTAGGAGGGGAAGCTCCCTCTTTTGCTGATTATGCGTAAAAAGTAAAGTAAACTAAAATTCCTATCTTTTCATCTTAGTTGAGAGCACAAGGTTTATAAAACTCTATGCATTGTAGTTGAGGTTTTCACTGGTTTTGTAATCTCAACTACAACTAGGCCTAAATTTATAATGCCTCTATCTCCTCAAGTAAATTCGGAGCAAGAGGATTTAGAGGTAATGAGGAATTATTTGGGTAACTTAGACAATCTGGTTCTCAAAACACATATGAAGGCTCGTTGCTCTTTCAAATGTACGCTGAAATAGAGTTTATAAAAGTAAAACATCAAACGATAAGCTAGATCTCAGGATCCCTCAAAGGCTCATTGCTCTTTCAAGGTGTAGGCTAAAATGAAGATTATTAAGAACAAAACATCAAATGATAAACTAAATCTCAAGAATCCCTGAAACGCTCATTGCTCTTTTCGAGGTGTAGGCTGAAATAAAGATAATAAGAAACAACATCAAATGATAAACTTAATCTCCAAATTCCCTCAAAGGCTCATTGCTCTTTTCGATGTGTAGATCGAAACAAAGATTATAGAAACAACAATATTGAAAGATCTTGAGAATTTTGGATCAAAGACTCAATGTACTTTTGATTTATTTCCTCAAACTCAAACAATGGTTACATGTTAGGACAACAAATTGCATGAAAGAGGACAATCATACAACATACGATCAACCAAATAACACTTGACAAAGATTGAACGCAAGTACATGAACAATAAAAAAGCTAGCAAAACTAGCTTAGCGTTTTGTTATCACAAGTATGATTAAAAACTAATGAGCAAAGGTTGCTCTTATTTATAGACACTCAAAGGAGTAGGGAACCCTAAAATCTCCTCGAGTTAACATTCAGTTCTTGCTAATCAACAAGATTTATTCCTATGTCTAAACAAATGTAACTAACAGTTAACTGGAAAGACTACTTCAGTTAACTGATTCTAAAACTAAATAGAACTCCACTATATAAAGGTTTCTCCAAAAATAGACATGTGTGAAAGGTGGGACAGTGAGTTAACTTAGAAAAGACACCAAGTTGACTATTGTCTTAAATGCTATCTTTAGAAACGGTGGGACGTCCAAACTGGTAGTTCACACTTCAGCAATTTGAGTAACTAGCTCCTCTAACTAGTTGGTAACTGTCTCAACATCTAGATAACTTGTACTCTTCAACACAATGCACTACATCTTCAACATCACCTCGTCATCCATGATTTGAGTCTGAAACTCTCTTCCCTTTTCAGCTGACTCAGCCAACTTTGCTAACATGGCTACAACTTGAGTCAACTTGCAGTCAATAGGGTCACCATTGAGAATACTATGGATGGGATTCTGAAAATCTGATTACACGTCACCTAGATCAACGTACTTTCCATCCTTGCGTTGATACTAGCAAGGAATCTATGACACGAAAGTTCTTATGAACTTGATGGAACATGCAACCTTTCCTCTATACTCATCCATTTCTATAGACATTGCTTTGCATGCTTTTACCTTGAAGAGGAGTTGTTCTCTCCAAGTGAAAAGATTCTCTTTGTTTTCCATTGTAGTGACTGTCTCAAATTCCATTTTCAAGTCTCCAATGGTGATCTCATCTCGAGTTTTCCTCACTGCCACACTCTGTTTTGATTCCTATATTTTTGTGCGAAGGTCGTGGGCTTTGTACCTCAGTTGGCAAAACTCTATAAGGATGAACCCGCCGCTGGTGAAAAACTCTTCTACCCAATCTCTCAGGTGCTTCTATATATAACCAGTTGACTTAGCTGATTTTGATCTATGGATGTTTCCAACATTTGCGGAAGCAAGGTGGTGACATGTGAAGTCCCATGAATCAGGTTGGAGATGTACTGTCAGAGTTGTTGATTTTTAGCCTTGAAGGGCTACCTTATCTTCTCCATCTCTAACCACTATTTCTTTCAAGCTCAATGTTGCAACCTCAAATAGACTTACATTAGTTTCTCGTGTGCTCCTACCAAGGTTGGCTTTGATCAATGTGAAATTGTCGGCCTCAACCTCATGGGTGTTCTTGTCAACTGGTGGTGTTGCGATCTCGATGACTGTCTCATTTTCAGCATTCTTCTCCACTCAAACTTTCTTCTTGAGCTTCTTGTTAGATGGTCTTGGTAGACATTTTCAAACTCAGCAAAATTCAACTAGTAAGGAGGTTTTCTTCTTTTTCTACCCAAGATGCTCTCAAGCCAAGATGATGAGTCTCGGCTAACTTCGTTGGAAAGATTAGTGTTTGTCCTATCAACTCTGGATGAGTGAGATCGTGTTGAGATTTCACAAGCTGGTGAATCTAGCGCCAAGTCAATATGAATTAGAGATGGTTGCAATGGTGGCAGAAGAATGGGATGTTCTGCCTCAACCTATGGCATTGTTTCAACAATATCCATGGTTGCATCCACATGTTGTTCTTGTTGATTTATATCAGCAACTTGCATCTTTCCTTTTGAATGCATGGGTTCCTTGTGATTCTTCGAACCCTCTAGAGGATTGCCCATTGTTTTATGTCTATGTTTTGACCTAGAAGTGGAAGGTAGTGTGGTAGTAACCAATGGCGGCTATGTGATTGGAGTGACTACCTTTTGTGTCCTCTTGTTGTTTAAGAAAAGTTGGTTGTTCCTTACAATTATGCTTGTCATTTCTTCAATGGATATGCTTTCCTTGGTATACTAATCAGCAGATCAAAGTGGTTGCGAGTCAATTTGATCTCTGAAAAATGAGGGAAGTATGAATTCCCCATCATCATCTGATAATCCTTCCACATCCTCTGATAAGAAATCATTGATCAACATAAGAGTGAATCTACTATAGTTGCACCTGTGCACTTCAAACTCATCTTCACAGCTAAACCAATAATCCTCTATGGAAGGTTTGTGTGAAGAATGGTAGCCAAGGCAAGCTAAAAAGTGACCCCAAGGATCATATGAGCATCTTTCAATGAGAAACTTAAGATTAAGTTTCGTCATCTCATTGCTCATAGCCTTGGTGTCAACAACTTATCTGTGCATGTAACTACCCATCTAAAAAGGAAAGTTGGCATCTAAATTGTGTTTATTGTGTATAAAGGTATGGACTTCGTGCAACTATTGTAGAAATTCCATGAATAGCACCTTATCCAAAGGATAATGAGGTAACATGGCTGGATGATATGAGTAACCATATACACGAATATAGGTAAACCTGGGGAACTGAATGAACCAATCAGCCCAATCTACCATTGACAATTTGGCTTCTAGTGAAATGCGTACATGTACCTTGTGATCAAGGTCCCTCACTATGTGCATCAGGAACTGGTCATTCATCTACTTGAAGTGTCATTATGCTTGTGATAACTCAAGCTGTGAGAAATTTTGATGAATCTTCTACACACCTAGAGTTCCTACAGTATTCAACCCTCTAAACTGGTCTTTAAAGGCTATCAGGTATACGAGGTATAAACCCATATGAAATTTGTGGGCCTTGAAGAATCCAATCATCTAGTTGTGGAGAATGTCACTAATCAAGGTAGGCCAGTCGTAATGTTCTTTATTGTTGACAAGTTGAGACATGATGTAATACATCCATGGCTGAAACTTGTTTGCTTTTGCTTAACCCGTGACATGGTTGAGTAGAGTGATCATGATTGTGTACTCATCTCTAAATTTTCCACTCCCACGTTCTTTGGCAAGTTGTTTATGTTCTCTTTAAGTCACCTTTCTACCATTCTTTTCTGACATTTTTCTTTTGACATGTTGAACACCATTGTGCATTCCTCCATTGATATGACAAAATTGTTTGCACAAGGTGGAACAGAAAAGCATCTCTTGATATTCTTTGGCTTGAGATTGCATATTACTCGCCCATCTACTAATTGAATCTCTTGTGCAGTGGGGTTGTAATGCTTTACACAAGTGATTACAAATTTAATGCTTTGTGCTAAGATGGGAAATGAGCATGTCTCAAGCAACCTAGATTGCTCAATATTTTGCAATGTGATGCCATCTACGCCTTCAAATTTTTCTAAATCAACTTCTAGGTGTGCTCGATGTAAATCGATGTTAGCTATCTTCAAGAAATCATGAATCAAGATCGATTTGGTCTTGAATTCAACTTGAGAGAACTACATTCTGAAAATTTAGAAGAATGACTAGGCACATGACACTATTTGAACAACTTTTTCTACAAAGGCTAAAAATAGCTTCATTGAGGGGCAATTTTTACGAAAATTTATGAGACGTGGGTTTTGTTAGGAATATCTTTTTAGATGAACCCAGAATGTTAGATTTTCAAAAAAGTGACTTTTCCTTGGACATGCAACAACCCCTCAGAGGTAGAAGTTGTAGAAGTTGCAGAAGCTATTTTTTCTTGGAAAATTTGGGCACATGGGTTTTATAGGCGCTTGTGAGCTGATCAAACCCAATTCATCGATTTCTGAAAAAGACAACTTTTTGCATAAACCCTTAAAAACTAGGAGCAGTGGGGCAACTTTTCCAAAAAAATCTGGCATGTGGATTTTGTGGCCAATCTCGTGTTGAATGATCCAGAAGGTCAGATCTGCAAGAAAATGGAGTTTTCTCGAGCATGCAAGAAAACCTAAGACAAAAGTAGAAGAATTTGGGGGAAAAACTTGGAAGTTATGAACTACTACCTTTGGAAAATGACACCTGGAGATATGAATTCTTGAAAATTGTTCCTCTATGTAACCTAATCTTGAAAACATGAAGAATATTGAAAATGGCTTCCGTTAGATCCTTCAAATGGTGTTGGAGAGAAAATATTTGTGTTTTGACGTCAACCCGCAAAGAATAATGAAGAATAGATGTCTAGATGTTTGATAAATAGCATTTGGAGTTGGAAGCATCAGTTAGGGCGCCAAAACCCTGATTGAGGAGTTATCTCACATGATTGGAAGTTAACTGAAAGAATCTTCACCAATTTTGGGATGCCTAGACATGAGAAAGTCTTCAAAATTCATAACTAGGAGTTGACTTTGGATGCCACCTTGCCAGTGAGGATATTTTTGAATATTTTCAACTTCTGCTTGAAAGACAACCTCCATTTGATCCCTGATTTTGCTCATCTAATTGATCTTGAGGCCTAGCTGACAGATTCACTGTGGAGCTGGATCAACTTTGAAGAGATGTTACTAGGAGCTGAAAACCTCAAAAACTGGTTCTGATGGTTTGAATCCTTGGGCACCTTTTCCTAGAAGGGTGCTTTTTCTTTCCAAACTTAACCAATTATCAGAGATTTTCAAATTCCTCCATTCTTGACCTTCCGTGCTTTGATCTGCAATCCTCCATGATTGATGATTCCAGTGAACATGCCGAGATATTGAATGGAAAACCAATTCAATTCTGGAAGGGATGACTGCTATTGCAAGCTCTGAAAGTTGATTAAGAGGACTCAAAATTTTGGGCGCCCTTGGCCTGTAGGGGAGCTTTTGTGCTTCTGAGACATAATTTTCACCTTGTCACCCTTCACGAAATACTTCAGTTTGGTCTTTGTCGCTGGATTTTTTATTACTTCATTGAATTTGTTGACGGTTTCATTACGGAGACTAATTAAGATGAAGGACTTCTTAGAAGCTACGAAGGACGAAAGCTACATCTAGTGCTCCAAAAAATTGGGCGCCTTTTGCTAGAAGGGTGCATTTTTCTCTAAGCCAATTTTTCATGTTTTCAACTTGCCTTGACTTTCAGCATTTTCTCGCTTGACCTTCGTTTGTGAGCGTTTGACAAGTCTTGTGAGCTGGCAACTAGATTCATCATGAAGTTGGAAGGATTCTGAGCAGATTTCTTGGAGAAGACAACTACTAAAAACCACATTTGACTGCTCAAAATGTTGGGCGCCCTTGGCCTATAGGGGTGCAGTTGCTCTAATGAACTTCAATCTATCCTCCATTTAACATGCTTGTTTGATCAATAGCTACTATCGTTTGGTAGGCCTTGTGGACTGGCGAACAAATTTGTTGTGAAGCTAGGCTAAATCCGGAAGGATCATCTCGAGATAACCAATCCAAAAACTTACATCTGATTGCTTTATTTTTTGGGCGCCCCTAGCCTACATGGGTGCTTTTCCCTTGATTGAATGCAATTTTTGATGAATCTTGCCTTCAGCATCTCCCACCTCTGCCTTCATTTGTCGGTGTTTGATGAATCTAGTGAATTTTCCTGACGATCTGTCAGAAAGCTTGCAAAATTTTGAAGAAGATGACTGGTTTTGCAATTCTTAACAACTGGAGTTGGCCTCTTGAATTCATGGGCGCCCTTGGCCAATAGGGGAACTTTGAGCTCTAGAGTTAGTCATTTCTTAATGATTTTAACCTCCTCACACTTTGCGTTCACCATCTTGCTTGAATGGGTTGATCGTGCTATTGAGCAACTACATTCACTGCTATGATTGCTTTTACCATTCTCATGCATAGGCATTTGAAAAGTTGACGAGGTGTTGACTGCAAAGGCATCTCCTTTGCGACAAGGGGTGCATCTTCCAAACTTTCTTTATTTTTTGCATTTTTCAACTTTTGAAATTCCCCTTCCTCATGAAGCTTCTTTTTGAGCATTTTTTGCCATAGACTTATTTGTACAACATTTGAAGCCTAGATCTTGATACCTAGTACTGGCCATCTACCATTGTTGATCTTGGAGGTCCTAACTTTTCTCTTGAAAAAGTGAAGTAGACCCACCAGAGCAAAACTGACTTTTTGATGATTCTGACTTGACTAGTGTGATCGTGAAGTGAAATTGACCTATAAAAATTATTTTGAGTCATTTCTGATAAGGTCCTATTTTTTACGGTTTTCCTAAAAACAGGGGTGTGAAACCCTAATTTTTTAAATTTTCAAAAATTTCAAAATTTGTAAGTATCCTCTTGACAGTAAACCCACAAAATTCCCATGCTTCGTTTGACCTAAAATTGACTTTTGACGACAATTTTACAAGATTTAGACCATTTTTACCAAAATGCCTTATTGAAGCAAAAATTTTATTTTGGGTACAACATTAGGCTCCATTTGGTGACCATCTCGGATACTTACGTCATAGGAGAACCGAGAATCTCTAGGTTTTAAAGCGTAGACCAGTATCTGATTAGTTGGGAAATGGAGTCAGGACTTTTCAAAACACCTCTTGGTTGGATTTTTCCTAAAATTCACCTAAAAACAAGACTACCTAAGAAATCACCTAGAACACGACAAAACTTTATGGAACGGGGAAAAACTGTTAGAGCAAATAACCTAAGAAATATCAACTGCAGAAAACCTTCACAAGAAACGAGAGAGACAACATTTCCATTTCACCAAATAAGGAGTGAATAGAATGAGATGAATAATCTACATATGGTACAGGCTTTTAAAGTCATGAAATAGATAACAGATGAGAAACTTCCCAGCACAGAAAAAAACTACCCGAAAATAATTAAATGCATAACTAATGCAATGTCCCTAAGTTAAAACTTAAGACAATAAATGTAATTTACTCTAACACCCCCCTTAAGTGCAACTTGGAGAGAATGCAAATGCAAATATGAAGATGCAATATAGGTCCCGGCTACACAACCATGTTAGGTACCCATTTACAACTACAAAAAGAAATCTCTCGCAACCGGAGAAAAGGAGAAAAACCTTGTGGGAAAAAACCCCTCTCCAAAAGAGAGAAAATAAAGAAAAAATGATGCATGGATGGAGAACTCAATCACAGCCCCCAAGGACTACATACATCATGTATATACAATCAATAGCCCACCCATAAGAGGGAAAGAGAAAGACTATATAGCCCCCCCCACAATGTGTAATCACCTGCAAAAATGGTAAGTTCCTGAAGAAAAACATAATCCAGTGTCAACAAACAACTTGTCTCCCTTTCGGACGAAACAAAACCAAATACAAATGCAGGTATGCTTCCCATTCTAGATAGGAATTGAAAGAAAGAAGCACGAAAATGTATGATGGTGTCTCTGAAATCTTCTCATGTGTCGCCAAGACCTTGGAAGATGATGTCACAAACCAATCAGGAACATGCCCAATCATAATAGAAGGTGACAGACAAGGTACCACTGGAAACTAATCCTGAACACTCTCCAAAGATTGAGATGGGGTGACAACAATTGTACCAGACCTATCATCAAATAGGAGAGATAACCCCTCAAATGTGTCCTCTAAGTCAGAAATATGAGTTTCTACGAACAATGAACAAATATCCGACAAATACGAATCCCAATCAGGAAGACAATGAAATATTGGTTGTGATTAATCACTGGACATGCTCAATGAATCATCAACATAAGATGAATGGTCTTGCAGAACAGGAATGATAGGAGTCTCAATCAATGACTTTGCACATTGATGCACCAAAGGAAAAGGTACATCAATTGTCCTTGATGGAGAAGAAGGAGCTTCTAAAGAACCCTCGTCATCCTCATCTGAAGACTCAAAGTATTCCAAAACTTCAAACTCTTGCATAGTAGCATGATCATAGGGTATCATGTTTGACAAATGAAGAGGCACAAAACAATCTGAAACAGGATCATCTGGGAATGGCAAGGTATTGGGATCTCCATGTATCTCCCAAATTTTAGTCCAAAGAGTATGAGGACACTGAAAATAATCAATAGCATCCAAATTGGCATCATTAATATGCATTGTAATAACTCCTAGGATATGATCCCTTTTGCAATTCCATGCAAAATTCTTACTATTAGTACCAGGGAGGAGAACAAGATTATATAGGTATGGAAAAAGATGAAGCCATCTCAAGTGCTTTACTATACCATCTCTCCATTGTGTATAGTTCCCCCTTTCCAACATAATCATAGCAGGATGCAATGAAAACCCCATAACAACTATAAAAAATCCCCAAAAAAGCAAAGATAGTAACCTTCAACAATAAATAGAAACTCCCAAATACTACAAATGAAGGCTTCCCAAAAATACTTCAAGAAGCAAAAAGGGGTTGAGAATCAAGCAACTCCAAAGAGCACAACACCAATATTGAACTTCAATGGATTAAAAGCACCACCAAATTGCAAAATATGAGAGAAATTCCTCAACCATGCAAAGGTGACGAAAATACCTTTTTGTTGATATGTGGTTTGTGAAAATCAGCCTCTATTTGCAAAAGATATGCAAAAATGAAAAAAAGGCCTATAGAGGCACTTTCAGCATCTTTTGGAGCTCTCGGTCACACCATACAACCACAGAATGCACAAGGGCTAAAAATTTAGACACTCGAGCAATTGGAATTGCATTGGCAAGGAACAATTTTCCCCACTGACACGAGCCTTTGCTTGCACCAAGGTGAGCCTTTGGTCACATCAAACAAACACAATGCAAAGGTATTTAAGGAGCAAAAAACTTATCTTCGGAACCAATGTGGGATAATGATCCCCTCAAAACAACTTCAAAAGAACCTCGGGCCCACACACTCTTCGGCTGCACAAAAGCTTTGGAACCCTAAATTGAAATATTTCAGAGAAAAATTTATAAAATATAAATTTTTTCAATGCCAAAAAAGTGGTGAAAAAATATTTACCATGCCTCCTCAAATGTAAAATCATGCCCATCCAAAATAAATTGCATCCCACAGCAATCAACCCCTTCAATCAGAAAATTCCAACACCTTGCAGCACAGAGAAAATCACACCTTCCATAGTGATCAAAACAGCTCCAAAGCAAAAAATCACGGCTCAAAACTGACACTAATACATTTGACTGCAAAATCCGATGAAACTGTCCAACGAAATATGTAAAATTCGATGTTTGTTGGGTGCTTGTAAAATTTGATGTGTAATTTTCAATTTTTGAAAGTTTATCCCTGACGTTCGTTGAAATTTCGACAAACGTGGGGCTCGTCGAAATGTCAACTATCATTTTCATCGAATTTTCAACAAACATGAAAAATAGAAGAAAAAAAAACAAATTGTGGCCGACATAAAGAAAAGTGAGTTCACGCCTGATTTATTGCAACAGTGTTTTTCTCTACTTGAGACAATTTGTGGAGAACTAAGGACGATTTTCTTGAAAAAAATCAGAAAAAATTCAAGAAGATATGACCAGGTTGAGGATAGTCATTGTCTTTTTGCAGAATTCAGTTGTGAAGTCAAATTTGTAGTTTCAGGTTTGAAAATCATATTTTAAAGCAACATCTCATCAGATTTCAATTTTAGAGGTTTACGGTTTTGAGAATTTCGTGTCCAGATTTTGTTGTGTGGAATCACCATAAGATCACAACCAAGGAACAGATTCTTGTGATTGCAATTATGTGATCCATAACTCTATTGGTCATGTGGCACAGTTGTGCTATAACAAATACATGATGCATTCGTGTGTGACCCAAGTTTAATGTGGCTATGTTGTGATAGAAATGGAGGCACTCATATAATGTAGTTAATTCAAGTTGTCTAATGTAGGTGTCAATCATCATTAGATGTATTTAGGTTGTCTCAAGTTTAACAGGTTATGATGTAATTATAGCATGATCGAAGAGTGATTACCTCTTGCTGCAATAAAGAGCCTATAACTCTAGTTGATATGCAGAGTGGTTGTGTTATATCAATTATGTAGTGCATTCAAGCACAACCCATGTTTAATGGGCTATTCTAGAGAGTGATCAAGATTTTCTAAACCTTATGAATGTTACTTGACATATATTTGCATAATCTCAAATTCCTTCAGAGGCTTTGAAGTATCAATGTATCCTATATAGGGTTTAGAATGATTTCTTTTAATTAAAAAAATAAATAAATGATGTATTTCCATGTAATTAGATAATGTGGAGATCTCCTAAATCTGCCCCAGCACACTATCCTCTTTGGCACTGTATTCATTACTCCAGCTACTAGGGTTTTGCATGTGACATCTTTAATATCTTCATGACCATGGATTTTAAATAGATCTCTCTTTGCTTTAATCCTTTTCATGGTAACCCTTGAGTTCCATAATCCACCTTCAATCTCTTATAAGAATGTATGTAAGCTAGACTGCATAGTATGCATATAAAGCAAGTCCTTTATACCTGCCATTGTTCCAAACCACCACTCACTACCTTGCTTAAAATGTTGCCTCCATAAGCACAATAGCATGTTTTAAAATCATGGTTTCCAGTGATTGACCATTAAGGTCACCACTTTCATCATGAAGATACAATGAGATTTTTGTCTTCAAACTCAAGGCATTATGGAAGATAATATTGTGAATTGTTTGTTGTGTACGAAATTTTCTTGCACATTTACTGCTTTGCTTCCTTTAAGACTGGGTATTGCACCCTCAGCTGCAATCTAAAAACTCACTCACTATCACTTGAAGATTCCTTTCATGAGCATCCTTCTATAAAATCAAACTATGCCCTATAGACTGCCTACTTACTATAGGGGACTCATTGTATCATGGTATTGTAGTTCTTAAGATCCTTCAACCTTATTGACACTACTTCACAGTCCACAAGGTATTATTCACTATTCTCCCATCTTTGATGATTCTCAAAACACTGCT
Organism: Sequoia sempervirens; assembly: GCA_007258455.2. Lineage (NCBI taxonomy): Eukaryota > Viridiplantae > Streptophyta > Pinopsida > Cupressales > Cupressaceae > Sequoia > Sequoia sempervirens. The sequence continues at coordinate 2,391 of VDFB02334419.1, read as the reverse complement.
CAAACATGCAATCCACTACCTCCATTATACATTAATGGCTAAGAAGAAACATTGAACCTATGATTACCACTGTTATTTTATTTGGACAGTCATTCCTTGATTGCATTTGCCTTTTCTAACACTACCAAAAGCATTTAAAAAACCCTTAAGGTCACAAGGGGGTAAGAAAACTCACTGCTAAAATCTCCACTTTACTATGCAAGGTTTGAGCTTTATTATCTTGTCACTATTCAGCCTCTTTTTGACTGTCACATCTCAAGTGACTGTCATTCTTCTTATCGTAGATTGCATTTACAAATGTCACTAAGCTACATAGTGTGCTTGTTATTGGCTATAATTTTTAGATTGCAAGATTTTGTTATTACTTACAATGTCTCAATCTTTCTGGTATTGCAACCTCACTAATCCACTATAGTTATTGTTTATGTTTCTCTACGGAGGCCTAGGGTTTTTACCCTAATCATGCTCTTACCAATGCTTTTGTTGTTTTTTATTAAGGCTCTCTCAATGTTGACAGCCCTAGGGATAAGCTTGTCATAAGAAGTGACACATTGCATCTTTAACTAAAAGGATAAATCCGTATTGACATTAGCAATGATGATTCTGACTTGTTGCTCCTTAGGAATGGGTCACTTACTCTTACTAGCTCGCTACCTCCATTGTTGTAGGAAGTTTGTGATCAAGTTCAATATTTTGATTTTAGGAGTCTTAACGGTTGGAAATCATATTAAAATTAGAATTTAATAAGTTTTGGAATTAGCATTTTAAAGTGTTTTTTGGGGTCGTTAACTTCAAACTATATCTTCTCTCTTTTGAGGGTGGTTGCATGCTAAAATTTTTGGTGTAAAATATCAGAATTATTAGATTATTGTTACCTGTCTATGAATAAAAATTATTGGAGTGTGAGTTTGATATTTTTTGAAGATCTAAATAGTCAAGCTTGGTAAAGAAAAATCATGTCAGATAATATTAGTCCAGAACAAAATGAAGAGACACTTGATAGATTGTGGGCTAGATTGAAAAGAAAGGGTGATGAGAAATGTTTTTGTCCTTGCAATAATTGCAAGGGCTTAAAGACAAGATAACTTTTAATCACAACAGTTGAGAAACATTGTAAGCAGCATGGTCACGTTGAAGGGGGGCATGATTATTGTTCATTGGTAAGTTGTTCATTATATGTGTTTATATTGATTGAATTTATAAATGTTTATATCATTTTAACATTTTATATATATATATATATATATATATAATCACTTGATCATAATCATGGTTTATTTGTGTCAATCATTATTATAAAGGTTGGAATCCCCTAGGGCAAATGATATGGATTATCACGGGCTGGAGAATGTGGTTTTGCAAGCGGCGAACATGGAGCTGTGAATATCGAAGATGAAGTTAATGATTCTATGGAAGAAGATGATCATGCGCGGAAAACACAGTTGAAGATGATAGGTACAAATACATTGATCCATGACATTTAGTGGCAAAGCTGATCATGATCAAGATGGAGTTTAATGATGTTCATGATTTACCTGTACTTGAGAAAAGCATACGAGCCCTTTATGAAGGCTCTGAAACAACTCTTCTATCTGCTATATTGTTGTTGTTGAACTTGAAGGTTATGAATGGTTTATCAAACATAGCAATCTCACAGATGTTAAGGTATGTCATATATGTCATCTTTTTTCATCTATTTTAATTGTTGTTAGTTCATCATTAGTAAATAAAGGATGAAATATGTACCATAAATATTATTTATATGAACAAATTATTTTTTGTTATAGATTGATTGGTGAATTTTTGTTACCACCATCAAATATTTTACCTCACTCATATCAAGATTTATGTGTCATTATAAAAAATATCGGAATGAAGTATAAAGCAATAGATGCATGTCTCAATGATCATATTATATATTATAAACAACAGGAATTTGCAACAAAATATTTGGAATGTCATATCAGTAGATATCAAACAAATCAACTAACAAAAAAGGTGCATTGCAAGGTTCTTCGTTATATTCTCATTATTTCATGTATGCAACAATTATTTAGGTGCGAAAGTTTAGCGCAATTTATGGATTACCATGCACGGAATAGAAGTGGAGATGAAATTCTTTGAATGCCTATGGATGGTTCTGCATTTAGAGACATGGAGGAAAAATGGTCACACTTTAAAAAAAACCTCGTAATCTCAGGCTTTCATTGGGAGCGAATGGTGTTAATCCATTTGGAGAGCTGCGATCTATTTACTCAGTGTGGCATGTTTTTTTTTATCAACAATAACATTCCTCCATGGATGTCAATAAAGAGAGAGCACATAATGTTGTCAATGATTGTTCCAGGTATTTGTTTGCATAATGACATTTTTTTTCATTCAATAGTCATG